>WEDG01000007.1:0-63978 GCA_017591395.1 Schistocephalus solidus | reverse complement strand
AATACTATAAAATGTAAATGTTAGCCTTATTTTCCGATGACGTCAACCAATTAAGTATGTCTCAATAACATTAATGATAGGATTTAAGTGTTACAAAGACTGCCGACAGTAGCGACCAGGCCTATTCCAGGATGCACAGACTATAGAATCAAGAAGTGTTTAAGACGCATACTCAAACCTACCAATATTTCACCGTGCTCTTTCCATGCAAAATAGGTTGCGTAGGCCGTGTCATTTTTGTCCAGATACTGAAGGTACTTGGTCAGCTCTTCGACATTCTCAAAGTCATCCACATGGATGTAGGAATTGGGTGGTGCACGATTGTAAAATTCCTCCCGCGAAGCCCCATAGACAATCGGAACCATGCCATATCTTTGGAAGGACAAAGGGAAATTATTCATTTGCAAAACTCTGCATTATGAAGTTAGCTATAAAACCAGGTGTAGTTTCGGCTGACACTCGCCTGTTTTGTTTCACAGATAAAGAATTTGTAAATTAGGTTAATCGCCTAGAAAACTATCAAGCAGTCGGCCGTCATCGAGACACTCAAAACTTTTGTTTTCCTGGATATAATTTATGTGCATTTCATCCCGTTTGAAATGCAATTTACAGGTTTCTCGTGTTTATGTAAGGTTGCACCTCAGGACCTCCTAGAATTAAGCGCATCTGACAAACCACAGAAAATAAATCAGAAATAATTTCAAATACACCATAACAGTCAAAATAAAACTTAGAAATGTGACTGTATTGCGAGCAGAGGTGTATGGTAATTTAGTTGGAAATATTTATTCAAATCGCTTTTATTCCAAACGATACAACAACATTACTTCACATCCATTTTCTCTTCTCCAGTCGACAGAAACGGGTCTATCCATGGATGATGGATGAAGTTAGGTGATGATGGACTCACCCCAGAGCATTCACGAAGAATTTCTCTGTGATGTAGCCTTCGCAGTTGTTGTTCTCAAAAGACAGATAGAACTTGTACTGTTTTGACAATACTTTGAAACATTCCCAGCGCTTTTGACATTTCATACCATGCTTTCCGTAAGTGTCTACCTAGAAATAATTAGCGAAGGAAGTGTATGCGTCAAAATAGCCATCATTCAAGCACCCACAAGGATTTAATTATTCAAAACCATTTGCAACCTCTTCTGTTTAGAGTTTGGGATTCGAAACATGCTTGCTTTCCTGCATACTCCCTTTTCACATTCTTCTTAACGGAGAGCCATTCCGATTTATCAGTTATACCTCTAAATTCTACCCTTATTGCATCCTTCGTTCAATAAGAGATAAGGCTTTCTTCAATTTTGGCGACTGGAGAAAAAGAAATAGCATGTTTTCGGGGCTAGCTCCACCGGAGCTTTATGCCACGGCCGTCCACACGCACATTCCCGTCTTTACTGACCCTCGTTTACTGAGCCTTCAACCGCCGCACAACGGTAGGTGGAAGAGAAAATCTGGTTCTTTCAAAATGAATATTATTCATCCATTCATCAACAATGATTATTCTCACCTTCAGTTACACTAAGACAACACGTCAAACTGTGTGGATTTGAAGGCTGTCGACCATTCGGTTAATCAATTTTAAATAATCACTGCGGATCAATCTATGATCTTAGGCAGTCTGCGTTCCAAAGTCTGTCGAGACATCTTTTGTATTTTTGTTTATTTATGGTTACGTGAACGGGTGATTGGGTGTGTGGAGACTGCTGCCTCCAACGCTCTCTGTACTCTTACACACTCACTCACACACGGCATGGTTCCACCGGGCCAGAGGTGAATTTATGAAGCTGGAATGCACCGCGATGCCGACAAACCTAACACATCTTGCACATCCATCAAAACTCATCCCCAGCCCTCACATCGGCACAATCACCTGCCGCCGCACCGTCACATCATGTATCGTCATCATCGGTCAATTGAAAATCCCTCACATATAGACTGGTGTATCAATGCCAATTCATGCAGCACATATGAACTCCCACATCATCACCTGGCACCGACAGTGTTCGTGTAAGTGAAAGTTCGTTTCTTCGGCTCCTCTACATGTGGCTTCTCCGCTACCTGTGAAAGCTGTGCCGCACACATTATGATATACGCATATCCTGGCCAAGTACATAGCTGTAACCAGGTGGTGAAGCATGCGTTAAATGACACACAGACCCACACCATTAGAGCTGGGCTCTGTGCCGCTGTCGGTATACTATTTTTAGGTACTAACCAAGGGGCGTGGTGAGATCCTTGGGTGTGAATTATCGTCCTGCCAACAAACTGCGTCCTCGCCCACCTCCAGTGTCCTTGAATCTGTCATGATTCTCTCCAAGTGAAATGGGAGTAGGGAGTGCGGTAGATTCGGCACAAGTCGTTATCATTTTAAGATAATCCGCATGACAGTCATCTCGCTTTTTTTCAGCCTGCTGTGAGCTCACAGTGGACATCGTCGAACTCGATATGCGAACAGTGAAAACGTTTGTGGAGACCACGCAGATGCTCCACTAACTTCTACTCTCTATCTCAGCTCCAGTAATTTTGGAAGCGAACACGTTTGGGCCTTGACAGTCGCTTGCGAATGCATTGCACTGAGGCTGGTAAACCAGAGCCTGTGGCCCCGACATACAGTCGCCGCGTCCTCCTTCACTCTCCACATTGCTCACACATTGTCACTCACCACATCGGCCTACTTGAACAAATGCACATCCACGAAACCTGCAGTAAATCACCGCATGCCCACCAATATCACGCCTCAGTCCTTTCTTATTTAAGCGAAATTGCGGCACTAATAAGCACCAAGGCAAGTTCGTGAATTTCACCCTGACTGTTTCTGTTTTTGGACGACTGATTTGAAGAAACAGCAATTCGAAGCGGCCAACAGCCTGAATAACTGAACTTTGCTGTATTTTGCGAATCTACTAAGCCCAGGTTTCCTTTCGTACTAAGAACAATAAATATTCGAAGCTTGCAAAAGTACTACTACTATAAACGAATGTTCTATCTGGCCAGTTTTCCTGCCAGTCATGGTAACCTAAGGTGAAGTGTGTACTTTGAGGGTAAGTTTAAACAAGATATTTACCAAAACGTATTTGCTTATGGCATCAGCGAGTTCTTTGCGCCGGTTGAACGCCTTCATATCCGACACGACCCATGCAACCATTTTGCTTCGTTGAGAATGATGTGCTGGAAGTAGATGCAGTGAATTTTGTCGTTTTAACGCCTCACGCTCCTCGGCAGACATGACACAGTTCGGACTTTTGAATGCCCGGTAGACACCGTAGTAGGCGGAAACTGGGGCAAATGTGTGGTGTGTGATGAAAAAGGATATCTGGATCATTTTGTGCAAGAAAAATAAGCGAGTAAGAGGATGTAGCATCACCAAATCGTTGAACTGGAGTACAGAATCTAACAGTACAGAAGGAAAATATTGGTATATTTATGAAAAAGTTTGTAAAATGAGGTATTAACGACTAGCAACAGATAAAAATATTTCGATTTGATTAACTTGAACCCTGTTTACTGATACCTCTCCAATTTAAACAGAAAAATGGCTTTTATACTTTTTTCTAAGGTTTTGAAACTGCAGGCAGTGAATTACCTCCGAGGCCTCTTGATATAATCTATCATGCTCCTATTAGTATTCTGCATGATACTGACCGCAGACCTCTGTGATTGTTTTCACCCCATTGCCTGCATTTTAAGCAAAATAAATAATCTAATGCTAGTAGACTGCACAAATAATCCTGTCTAGTTTATAATATAAAGATGCTGTCCTTCGATATTCAACGGTCACGTGGCCTCGAGAACTGTCGGTTTCCCCAAATGACCAGCAAATACGGTATATACGCATCCTCTGCTAGAGGCACAAGCAGTTCTTAAAGAGAAAAGCTACAACGTTAAGAAAGTATGGAGAATACCCCGAGAGTGGATGAATAATCCGAAGGTTCCGTTAATTAATAATGTATAAACAATTCAAGTCAATGCTCAGTTTACATTTTATGAGCATGCCACCTTATCCGATCTGTGTTCAATTGAAGAAATCGACCTCAGCAATGAGTCTTCTAACCCACAGTCCAGCAGACAGTGCGATACATTTTACGCCGGCTTTTTTTGCTTCAACCAGACCAACGAGAGCATGACTGAATCTGGACTCCAATGACTGTACGGGTGAGACAAACGGCTCAGCAATTATTACATCAGAACGTATTATTAATCCGCGGACATCGCCTCCTCGGTTAGGACGCCTCAAGCCTTTACTGTAGCTGCTGAAGCATACTATAAACAATACATTTCGATTGTATCCCTTACGTTTAATCGTATTTACTTGTGAAGATGGTGTTCAACTGAGTTCAACAGGTCTTAAAACTTAAACTAATGTTCCAATCTTGGTAGCTTCTGCGGAACAGCTTACCACCACGTGCCAATTCGCTTCTATTACCAACTCTGCATAATCTCGAAAATTCACAAATTACTAATTGAAGCATAAACAACGCTATTAGCTCACATGCTGTTGATTCCAGACACCTAGCAGACCTTGAGTAAGCTCTTCCTGTGATTTTAATGTCCCACCGAAACGTCCTCAGCCAATGAAGCAGCGTCTGCTAGTAACAACAGTAGCAACTTCCATCAGATTACGTCAGTCATGCTATTGAGCCCAGAAGAACCTGATACAAAATTCCTGTTAACTACGATCACTGTTAAATTAACTGTCTGCCATTTTCAGCACACTACTGTCCTCACCCTCTGATATGAGTCTTGTTAACCCGCAATTTTGAGGAAGCCACTGCCTCTCACTACGCTCTCCTGACCATTACCATACTACGCTCGTTTATAAGCTCAAATCGAGTTCTCTAATCGCTGACGGGGTTTACTCGACCACTTTCCTTATAAATACACTGAAGACTAAAGACAAGGATAAGAAGCAAACCTATGCAGGTCACTTGGTCTTCTGGAAACTATATTTGTAAAATGCGTATTCATACCTTTCGTTTTGCCATTTCTGAAAGCCATGCTACGAACTGGTACGGCTCCGCACTCTCAAATGCCAAAATCGTATCTCCGTGATCCCGCAAAAAGGAAGGAGGTGGATTAGCAGTGAAGACAGCAAGATGAGCTTTTCGAGCTTCGGTCATATTCAGAGTGTAACGACACCGATAACGGCACCCTTCCGAGGAGACTGGATCATAAAGAATTCTTCTATCCCAAAAGATGAGAGGGAGCGACTCGTTGGTGTCAGAGATCTGAAAAACAAATCGTCACATGAAGTTAAAAGTTGCCAGTTTTGCTCTCCTTCGAACGGCTTATGTAATCTGGCCTCGTTATTTGGCATTAACCTATGCAAAAGGAATAAGCTTATATCACTAACCTTTCCGTTACTCAGAAGAACTCGGAGCGGCAGTTGCGGTAGTCTAAATTATGGAGAGACCAAAGACCTTTTTTGCTCGGTTCACAAATTGAAGAGGTGACTTTGAATGCTATTAGAGAAATTATCGCATTATTTAGCGAATAATCAGACAACAGGTTCAAGGAAGTTGGCAGCCGGACGCTTACCCACATCCGGCACGGTGGAAGTAGGTGCTCAAATGAGAGTTTAGCCAGTGACATAGAGCGAGTTCAGATAACTATGATTAGCCCAGAACCAAACTGTCATTCATATGCGTTTGCTAGTACGCGTTAGAGACACATCTTTGAAGCGGGAGGATGCAGAATGGTCTCTACTGAACCCCGACAGACGTTTACTTGTAAAATGCGACCTACCACTTGTTGAGCCCGAAGAGGAGGAAGATAGGAAGGAGGTTGTTGAAAGACTGCCGAAGGTCTAGGACTCTCCAGTACGTAGCTTTCCTGCAGAATGTGATGGTCGAAGCCTACTGAACAATCAGTTAATTTACGTAGATCTCCCTTATTTACCTGGATAGTGTGGGCGCTCGCAAAAGGGTGATATAACCCGTCGTTTAAAATTTCCCGGCCCTTTTCCAGATATCAGTTTTTTTAGCGCAGAACAAAGATACCGTGGAAGTTGCCTCTGTGCGTGTGCACGTGCATCCTTGCCGTTTGTCCTCCGCACGCGTCTGTGACACTTCTGTGGTTTTGTTGAAAAGCGACAATGGTGGTACTGGCTTAGAGCTGCCCTACCCCACCACCTCCCAACACAGAATGTTACTTATTGCATTGATCCAAGAAGCAGCTAACATCATCTCATGGCATGCGTTGATCGAACTGTGGCAAGCCTACCTGGGCCGTTAACAACTGGCGTAGTCACCGGTGGCACACGGAATCTAAGCCTTACCCTCTGCGCCAGGCATTGTGCCCCGCCAACTGGCGGAAATTTCTTGGACGATCCACCGTTACGTTGGAGAGGGAGGAGACCGTGAGACCTTTCTTTTCGTCCATTAGGATACTCAGACAAACAAGGAGATTACAGGAGTACAGAAAGCAGTTTTATGAACAGTTTCTGAATCACCAGAGCGACAGGTCAACGACTGGATAGGAGATGGCGGGTTTCAAGTTTGACTAACATGCACGGCTTGCCTGCCGCTATTTAAGTGTTCTTCAGTACGAAGAGACAATGAACAAGCAAGGCGGTAGATAACATGCACATGTGGGAAACAGATATTTTTGCTTTACTGCTTCAGAATGCTCATGCATATGTCTTTCTTGTTTTTTTTTTCAGTTGGGCCACAGGGGTTGTTCACAGAGTTTACACGGCTGACGCGATAGATGACTACTGACCCCGTAGTCCTCGTTCTTTTCTATTTCCGATAGCGAGCATAGGTAGAAATGCAAAATGAGCGAAATGTCCACATGCGTTCGAAAGTAGCTGGAGCTGTTGGCTTTTCTAGACAGGCAGTTGCACAACAGCTGTCTCCCATCAATGCTTCAATTCCTGGGTATCTCGACCAGTGATTGGTTCTGATGATGGACTTCAGTGTGAATGCGAAACTTCGGGTGACGGCATTTCATAACATTTTTGCTCCACTTAACACACATGACGCATTAGCCAAATTGCATGCAAGTTCGCAAGCACACAACAGACCACACTTAAAAGTGTGATTCATCAACTTTAAATGTGGGCGAGTAAAAAAGTAAATTATTACCGAGACCTCTTTACTGTTCAGCACATTATGGGAATTCAACCACATATACCATTACCTAATGCAGGTGTTCTTTTGGATCTTGAGGTGCTTAAATATTGTTTGCCACTAAAATAAAATTCGCAGACTGTTGTTTTAGTGGCGAGAAATATGAAACGGGATTTCAATTTTCTGCTCAAGGGCTCTGGGTCGGATTTTGTCAATGCATCTGTAGAATCACCTTTGTTGACCACGTTCAATATCAAAATACTTACTCAGGTACGGTGTAAATTTTTCCTGGCTTTTAATTGATGGTATAAATATACTCATTTTACCTGAAATAAATACACGAAAATTTGATCGGACTTTTTAGGAGATGATGTGATACTTGATTAGTGCACATGAAAAATGGGTTTAAATGTGTTTCAAATATACCTGTGACATTGGACTGTTTGAGACGTCCTTGATATATTAGTGTTGTCGAAGAACCACGGCTAAATTCACAGGCCCTATCAAAGCCGCAGTCTGCTGCAAGTGATGTGATACTGTTTAATTAACATTATCATTTCTACCGGATAACCATAAGTTGAGATAAGGGGATATGACTTCGAAATATTCTGTAATACGGGAACGATGATAACTGGGGGGGTTTGTGGGTGGGAAATAATAGCAAAAAGTCAAAAAAATATGCAGGGCTTCTGTGTAGTCCCTTAAAAGATTTAATGGAACTTATAACCCAGCAATAATTGATGATGTTTTATGCATGCACGGTTTTTTTATCATTCGAGAAATCGATTTCATGCTAGGTTTATCGGTCTAAACAGGTCGCTGCTATATTTTAAATGTTGCACAATGCCTAAATTGCAACCAAGAAGAGTTTCACAATTGGTGCTGCACCATATGCTTGCTACGTTTTCTACTTTAGGGTGCAGTCAACATTTCGATTAATTTTTCCAAATACAGTAAGTAAATGAATTTTGACTCAGTTTTTGCCATTAGAGCTTAACTCACCGAGTAGACTACGTCATGAGGCAGCTCCATCTGGACCCATGCGTACTGCCGAAAGAAATTCCGGTACAAGGAGGGTGTCTGTCCAGGTGCACACGTGGACTCACTGAGGACGCTGTCAGTGGGCAGTTTCAAAGTCCGACTTTTCGCCTTCGCAAGAGGCGTGTGGGTTTGTATAGGTAGATTGATATTCCAGACACCATACAGAAGTAACAAACTGAAGAATATCATAATAAAAAGGCATCGTATGTGTAATGTTTGAGGCAATCGGCAGTAGGACAGACACCGACACGCTTGAGGGCCCATAGCACTAGAGTGCACTACAAAATGGTGAGATCAGGTTTACGTGCACATGCTACCAACTTCTTATAAGTGCTTATTTTAGTCAAATTTGATTGGTGCTTGCATGTTACATGGTGAATGGCTAAGAAAATTCCTGACAGAAGCGAACAGCCGAGTTCCATAAAGAAAAGCAGAAGCGAAAGAGGCGATCAGTTGAACATGGTGCCTATTGACCAGAAGTTTCGGATTCTCTCTCGAACCCATCATCAGAGACAGATTCAGAAAGGAGTACACGGGGTACAAGTTGCACTCATAGCTGAAGCGGTCCTGCAACGGTTGGAATCACTGGTCTTCCACAGACGGAAATTCTGGGCTCAGTTTGTGGACGATACCTTCGTCAGCATCGAACGGGATCAGATGCTGGCATTCAAAGAACACCTCAATGGCGTCTTCTCGGACATCCAGTTCACGATGAAGGAAGAAGAAAATGACCAGCTAGCCTTCCTTGGTGTCCTCGACTGTCGCAAAGATTGTGGTATCCTTAAAACTAATGTATTCAGGACAGCGAAGAATATAACTCAAGTACTGAGCTTCAAAAGCAACCACCCAATCAGTCACAAACGCAGTTGCGTACGGGCATTATAGCAGCGTGTTGCGACCCACTGCATCGGACCAGAATACAAGGTTTCCGAATTGCAGTACCTTCGACGGGTGTTCAGAGCAAACGGCTACGTATCCAACATTGTTGACAGTTGATGCCTAACCAAGGCTAGAGACGAAACCGCAACAGCCCCAAATCTGAACGAACGCTACCATACGTGAAGAACTTTCCGGATGCCGTTAGTCGCTTTCTCACACCACTCGGAGTTTTAGTTACACACCAAACAGACGCAACAATCAGGCGCAAAACAATGAGCCAAAAGACCCGCTACCGTGGCAAAAAACGTCTGGAGTCTTTTACCGAATCTAGAGCAGTTTCGGACAAAAGCAAATTCGTCAGAGAAACTAGGAAACTACTTCACACGCGAATGGCTGAGCACGCGGCAGCATTGTGGAGGAAAGACACTAACTCTCATGTCACGGCTTATGCAACGGGACCCGGCCTCAGACCTTCAATTTTGACGAGACATAAATTCTCGCAAGGGCTGACCACCGCGTGAGCCGTGAACTGCTAAAGTAATGGTTTACTTGCCCGCAGTCGATTAATAAGTGCAATGATCTCGCGGCTCCGTACTTTGTGTTGCGATTTTGTCTGAGTAAAATTGCAAGCCACGCGAGGTGGATGCGGGTGACCAGTGGCCAAATTGCCGAGTAATTTTCACGCCAGGAATCGACAACGGGGACGAAATCACGTTCATTAACGATACGGGTACGGACCAAGAAGCAATCATCGCATCAACTACGAGCCCCAGCGATGAACACGGGGACTGCCAGTGATAGTAAACCTGTGGTCGCCGGACAACCACGTCCTATAAATACTGTGCGATTTGTGCCCCAATTAACCTTTTCTGCAACTGTCTCTGATGATGTGTTCGAGAAAGAATCCGAAACGTCTGGTCAATTAAAACCCTGTTCCATTGATCGCCTTTTCTTCTTCGGGCTAAGGAATATCTGAAATACATTCCTACCTTAGAAAAGTCCAGTTTGGTTTGAGGTAAGCTGCTCAACTCTTTACTTAGTTAGTTCGTACTCTATTTCACATGCAACAATTAAGCCAACTGTCCTTTAATTTGCTTGTGAAGAGCAACTTGACTTGCTTACAGTACAGGCTGAAATAAACACATGGAGATTTGAGCTATTAGAAATTTCATGTTTTTTATCTTTTCACTGACAGAAATCATGCAGAATTTTCACCTATCCGAGCGAAACTAATTTTGTATTCTGCATGAGATTGTGGTAAGCATGTCGACGCACACAGTAAGGTGAGAAGTCTCTTTCGGATTAAAGTATTGTATTCTTAATTCATCATAAATCTTCAGAAGATCAAAACCAACGGGAAACCTGTGACTGAAGATGGGTGAACGCCTCTTACGGACGGTTTCACTTTTCGCAAAATGATAGTCACTATTCATACTTCCATACCTGTAATTACGTACTGACTCGCCATCATTATACTCATTCAAATTACCGTTTGAGACTGGGATTTAAGCCAATATTTTAACCAATTTTGTTACGTTCTACGATTAAAAATATAGTGCGCAAGGTTTCAAGCCACTCGTGCAAATTATGTTCTTCCGTAAGGCAAGATAATACATCAATGCCTCAAAGGATTTAGGCCTATAGAGCAGATTTATTTCTAAAGAAAAATAAAAATTTTGGGATGAACCCTCATGTGGTGAAGCACGTCTGTGAGCATCTAGCTTCCATCAGTGTTCTAACTATGGTGACGCCTGCATCCTATAAACAATTGCCGTCCTTTAACTGATCTGTGCGGATCAACTCGCTCTACATTAGCACAGACGGAACTAAACGCATAGGCTTTTTAGCTACTAGAAATTGTGAAGTTTTTAATCTCTTCTTGAAACATAAACCACGCAGAATTGTCAAACATTTGAGGAGACGTCATTTCATTTTAGTCGTTAGACTGTCTGAAGCAGATGGATGCACCTTGAAAGATGAGAGGCATTTTCAGTTTGCAGCGTTTTATTCTAACTTCATTTCAAATCTCCAGAGCGCCGAAATAAATGGAAAATCTGCGACTGCAAATAAGTGAACGCTTTAGTACATTAAGTAAAGAAAAACGAAAAAAGCTCATATTTCAAAAAGAAGAAGATATAGCAGAGAGAGATAGCACGGCTCACCCTGGGATATCGATGGATGAACCGACTCCCGCGCAGTTCTATCCTGCACTTGCAGAATATATGCGAAACACATCTGTAGACATTTATCTTGTGCTTGTATGTGGTGTCTGCCTCATAAAATCTTCCTTACCTCCAGTTTGATTTGTGGTCTGTGAAATAGACCCTTCGAAACTTATCGGTGTTATCTAAAAATGATTTATAAAACATCTCCATAGTTCTAATATTATTATGTTTAACTGTTAACTTTTTTCGTTTTCGTTTAAGATTCGTATTATCATGGGTTCCGGACAAATCAAGCCTTTCAATACCTTTGAGAATTGACTCATAATTTCTGGGTGTATTGCCCTTCATCGGTAAGTTACTTTCAAGCGGGGTATAGTACGATAGGTTAAGTGCACCCCCGTGACACACTGAGTGTCAGACGATCAATGCGATTGACCGACGCTAGACTCACAGACAATAGGTTGAGCATTTCGCACAAATTATATGGTTAGCCATGAGACTCGCTAGAGACCTCATCTTCATGTATGACTTCCATGCTACCGTATGTCTTAACAAGATATTCTGTCATTGTTGTTGGAATTATTGACGGCCCCTCGTAGCCATAAAGTTTGCCCCCATTCTTGCCTGATTTAAATGGAAGTGATCACACATTTTACCATTTTAAGAGTTCACATGCACTACAGAGGTGCTAGTGAGAAGTTTCATTTATATGCGAGGCCCTCTCCTAAGGTACACGACTCAGTACTAGACTTTCATGTTTTCGGCGTTGTCTCCCAAAGACCATAATTGCGATTACTGCCAAAGGCAAATCGGATAATACTCTTTGAAGATTTTCATTGCACACGATCTGATGTAACGTGTGACAGTGCACATCATTCGATGGAATAGAAAGACATAATTTGTCCTCGGAGTGTTCCGAGGTTTTAATCTGTGCTATTAATCTACTGCGCCTATAATCGCTCTCACATGAGTTGGCGACTCACCGCTTTGTCGTGCCGCTACATTATAGAACCAGAGAAATTAATTTAATTACCGCCTAGCTAGTCGCCTGTGTAATCGTCATTGCTGAAGTCATCAGCGTTCTTTGGAAACATTTACTGACCGTTTCTTTATCTCTAATACTTTGTACGTTTCTCCTTCTAATGGAAGTTGCTGATCTTTTTAGTTTTCTTCATAAAGTTGTCTTGGTGTAGATTTTAAATCATTACGGCCCCTCCGTAGATCTGAATATTTGATCGCGAATTTCTGCATGTTCTGCAATTCGATGGCAAATCATGGTTTTGATGAACAGGAATGCTTCCAAATATTTAAATTTTAACGTATCCTGCCCATCCTTGCTGTCTTATTTCATCTTTGGTGTTGTTTGATGCTACCAATATTATTCCCTAGCTGTTTTCTTTGTGCAAACTTATCTTGCCTGACGGTTTTACCTGGAGTTCACGTAGTCCTTTGCTCCATGTTTTTGAAGTTCATACTACTGGACACAATTAAAGTGTTTTAACTGGAACCGTGAACATTTGACCAAAAATGCCTCAGCTATGAAACAGATTCTGTAGGCGCATAGGAAACTTTTCACAAATCGAATTATAAACACTAACAAATTCATATAGCCTATGGCCGTCCATATTTGAAATTCAATGTGTCACTTTATCACTATTTTCGTAGTATCCAAGGCTAAACATTAACAGTGGCAGTTTTTATTACATAATTTAGTGTAAACTATACTCCAAGGTGGAAATCCTTCCAAACCATCTGAATGGCCACCAATCCCGGAGGTTTGTGAAGTTTTATCCAAGGTATCTTTCATGCACTTAATATCTGTAAAGGTGGATATAATCGGCAGTACGGCAGAGCCAGACGTGTTGGAGGCCACATAGCATCAGAGCGCACTCCAAAGTAGAAAGATAAGGTTTACATGTGCTTTCGTATGAATGCTTACTTTTGTGGCATGTTGATTGGTGCTTGCATGTTGAATTATGACTGGCTGAGGATAGTGTACAATACGTTCAAGCTTTAGAAAAGCCCTCCACGTAATATGGTTGGAGGTAAGGCGTACAACCCTGTACTTGTTTATTTCGTTCTCTATTTTGAATGCTCTAACTACGCTGACCCTCGTTTAACTGACCTGCGGGAATCAACTTTTTCCACTCACAGTACAAACTGAAGATGCACACGGATATTTAAGCGATTAGCAAATGTGGCGTTTATCCCCCGCGTCTCCAACAGAACTCACGCAGAACGGTTAAATAGGTGAGTGGCACTCATTCGGTTTTCGTCTTTAGCCTATGAGAATTAGGTAGACGCACACCGTAAGGTGAGAAGGCACTTACAGTTTAAGTTATTTTATTCTTACTTCCTTTACCATCTTCAAAAGGTGGAATCACCTGGAACATCTACGACTGAGCTTACTGATATGCGCATCTCGGAGGTCGAGCACCTATAGTGGGAAATGTTATCCATTCTCGGGAAACAGATTGATATGCATCTTGTTTTTTTTCACTCTGTTTGCTACATTTGGCATTAAATCTGGTCATCCTGTGAGCTTTATATTACCTCTAGGGCTAATAATAAATTGCGTACAGACTTACAAACATAATACTCTTTTCAATTTACGTTTGATACTGTGAATAAAGCGAGATGTTTAAAAAATTGTGTTACGTTCTTTGATGAATTGTGATGGATGAGGTTGATAATATTCGTTGAAAGCAGCATGCTTTTTAAGTATTTGCAGTTATTGTAAAATTGCTCATACGTTGTAATTCAGGCGTTCGGACCCTACCGAAGAACTCTGAGCTGCAATGCAAACACATGCCATGAATATGCTCTTGGGCAATTGACCAACCGTATTCGAAATACACTAGACAAAGTATTGAACTGTACGTTTCGAGAACGTTCTTTGGGGAAGCAACAAAAGACACTGTTTCTTCAAACGCTTCATTCAAATGTAGCACATTAATTGCTGAAGAAAACTAAAATGCTGAACTTTCGAAACGAGAGCATATAGCAGAAAGCACACGGTTACTGTTGCTGGATGCAGGATAACCAAAGCTCTTGCAGTTGTTTCATGTCGCGAAACACACCTATGGGCATCTAGATTCCAGCAGTGATATAACAATGGTTATGCCTGCGTCAAAGAAACTACATCACCTGCAGTTTGACTTATAGCCCGTGACACAGACGCTTATGCAAGTATCATTCAAATCTGCAAAAATTCTCTACTAATTAATTGTGCCTGGTAGTCATCTGGTGGATTCTAGATTGATTGCTTAGGAAATCCTGCTTGGGCAGTCAGCTTGCTGTATTAGAATTGGTGGATTCCATACGTGGTAGTAAGCTGGGTGGGTAACTTGACCCAAGTGGGGCCTCGTAGCTCAGTTGGCTAGAGCGTTGGTTGTACTAAAGCCTTCCCCTTGCAGGTGTCATTTTTGTCCAGATACTGAAGGTAATTGGTCAGCTCTTCGACATTCTCAAAGTCATCCACATGGATGTAGGAATTGGGTGGTGCACGATTGTAAAATTCCTCCCGCGAAGCCCCATAGACAATCGGAACCATGCCATATCTTTGGAGGGACAAAGGGAAATTATTCGTTTTCAAAACTCTGCATTATGAAGTTAGCTATTAAACGAGGTGAAGCTTCGGCTGACGCTCGTCTGTTTTGTTTCCCAGATGAAGAATTTGTAAATTAGGTTAATCGCGCAGAAAACTATCGAGCCGTCGGCCGTCATCGAGACACTCAAAACTTTTGTTTTCCTGGATATAATTTATGAGCATTTCGTCCCTTTTCAAAATAAAATGTACAGGCTTATCGTGGTTATGTAAGGTTGTATCTCAGGACCCCCTAGAATTAAGTGCATCTGACAGACCACAGAAAATAAATTGGAAATAATTTCAAATACACCATAGCACTCAAAATGATAACATAAAAAATGTGACTGTATTGCAAGCAGAGGTGTATGGTAATATACATGGAAATATTTGTTTCAAATCGCTTTTATTCCAAGCGATACAACAACATTACTTCACATCCATTCTCTCTTCTCCAGTCGACAGAAACGGGCCTATCCATGGATGATGGATGAAGTTAGGTGATGATCGACTCACCCCAGGGCATTCACGAAGAATTTCTCTGTGATGTAGCCTTCGCAGTTGTTGTTCTCAAAAGACAAATAGAACTTGTACTGCTTTGACAACACCTCAAACATTTCCTACCTTTTGGGCAGTTCATGGCATGCTTTCCGTAAGTGTCTACCTATAAACAATAAGCAAAGGAAGTTTATGCGTCAAAATAGCCATAATTTGGAGCTCGAGAACTCACAAGGATTCAATCATTCACACCATTTGCAACGTCTGCTATTTAGAGTTTAGATAAGACACAAGCTTGCTTTCCTCTATAATCCCTTTCAAATTCTTATAAACGGAGAGCCATACCGATTTAACAGTTATACCTCTAAATTCTACCCTTCTTACATTCTGCATTCAATAAGAGATAAGGCTACCTTCAAGAACAAACTAGCATGTTTACGTGGCTGGTTCCACCGGAGCTTTATGCCACGGCCGTCCACATGCATATTCGCGTCTTTAATGGCCATCGTCAACTGAGACTTCCACCGCCAAACAAGGGGAAATGGAAGAGAAAAGTCGGTTCTTTCTATATGAATCTTATTCATCCCTTCCTCAACAATGATTTCTCATACCTTCACATGCACTAAGAAAACACCTTAAACTGTGTGGATTTGAAGGCTGTCGACCATAGAACTAATCAAATTTAATAATCACTCACTCACACATGGCATGGTTCCACCGGGCCAGAGGTGAATTTATGAAGCTGGAATGCACCGCGATGCCGACAAACCTAACACATCTTGCACATCCATCAAAACTCATCCCCAGCCCATCGCATCGGCACAATCAAATGCCGCCGCACCGTCACATCATGTATCGTCATCGTCGGTCACTTGAAAATCCCTCACATAGAGACTGGTGTATCAATGCCAATTCATGCAGCACATATGAACTCCCACATCATCACCTGGCACCGACAGTGTTCGTGTAAGTGAAAGTTCGTTTCTTCGGCTCCTCTACATGTGGCTTCTCCGCAACCTGTGAAAGCTGTGCCGCACACATTATGATATACGCATATCCTGGCCAAATTACATAGCTGTAACCAGGTGGTGCAGCATGCGTTAAATGACACACAGACCCACACCATTAGAGCTGGGATCGGTGCCGCTGTCACCATACTTTTTTGCGGTACTATCCTCTTTAAGTGTTTTTGTGGACCAAGGAACATGGTGAAACCCTTAGATGTGAATTATCGCCGTGCCAACAAACTGCGTCCTCGCCCACCTCCGGTGTCCTTGAACATGTCATGATTGTCTCCAGTTAAATTGGGAGTAGGGAGTGCGGTAGATGCGGCACAAGACGTTATCATTTTAAGATAATCGGCGTGCCAGTCATCCCGCTTCTTTTCAGCCTGCTGTGAGCTCGCAGTACACATCATCGAACTCGATGCTCGAATAGTGAAAACGTTTGTGTGGACCACGCAGATGATCCACTTACTTCTACTATCTAACACAACCCCGGTATTTTAGAAGGTGAACCCGCTTGGACCTCGACAGTTGCTTGCGAATGCATCGCCGCGTCCTCCTTCACTCTCCACATTGCTCACACATTGTCACTCACCACATCGGCCTACATGGACACATGCACACATCCACGAAACCTGCAGTAAATCAACGCATGCCCACCAATATCACGCCTCAGTCCTGTTTTGCTTAAGCGAACTTGCGGCACTAATATGTACCAAGGCAAGTTCGTGAATTTCACCCTGATTTTTTCTGCTTAAGGACGACTGATTTCAAGAAACACCCATTCGAAGCAACCGACAGCCTGAATAACTGAACTTTGCTGTATTTTGCGGATCTACTAAACCCAGGTTTCCTTTCGTACTAAGAACAATAAATATTCGAAGCGTGCAAAAGTACTACTACTATAAACGAATGTGCTATCTGGCCAGTTTTCCTGCCAGTCATGGTAACCTAAGGTGAAGTGTGTACTTTGAGGGTAAGTTAAACAAGATGTTTACCGAAACGTATTTGCTTATGGCATCAGTGAGTTCTTTGCGCCGGTTGAACGCCTTCATATCCGACACGACCCATGCAACCATTTTGTTTCTTTGAGAATGATGTGCTGGAATTGATGCAGTGAATTTTGTCGTTTTAGCGCCTCACGCTCCCTGGCAGACATGACGCAGTTCGGACGTTTGAAGGCCCGGTAGACAACGTAGTAAGACGGAAACTGGGGCAAATGTGTGGTATGTGATTAAAAAGGACAGCTGTATAATTTTTATAAGAGAAAGAAGCGAGTGAGAGGATGTAGCATTCCAAAGTTTTTGAAATAGAGTACAGAAACTAACTGTATAAAAGGAAAATATTGGCATAGTTATAAAAATTATTAGACAATGAGGTAATAACGAATATCAGCAGGAAAACATATTTTTTTGATTAATTCAAACCCTGTTTACTGATAATTCTCAAATTTAAACTGAAAAACGGCTTATATACTTGTTGCTAAGGTTTTGAAACTGCCGGCAGTGAATTATCTCGAGGTATCTTTGCATAATCCTTTGTGCCTCTGTATTTGCTCTTCATTATATTGTACGCAGAACGTTATAGTTGTTTGAACCAGATTGCCTGCATTTTAAGCAAAATAAATAATCCTAATGATATTAGACTGTGCGAATAATCCTGTTTAGTTCATAAAAAAAGGTGATATCCTTTTAACAAGACGTATTTTGGCCTGACGTTTTGGCTTCTTACTCGAACTCATCATCATCTGTGAATATTTGCGAGGATGGGTTCGAGTGAGAATCCGAAACGTCATGACAACAAACGACTGGTTCCAGCGGTTGCATCTTCTTTTGAAAGGCTTCCTGGAACTCGCCTGTTCGTTTCTATCACTTGTCCCGTGTTTTCTGAAACATATGAAAATTAAAACAAATGCATTTTCTTCGATATACAGCGGTCACGTGGCTTCGATATCTGTCGGTTTCCACAAATGGCCAGTAAATGCGCATCCTCTGCTAGAGGCACAAGCAGTTCTTAAAGAGAAAAGCGACAATGTTAAAGAAAGTATGGAGAATACCCCGAGAGTGGATGAATAATCCGAAGGTCCCGTTATTGAAGAATGAATAAAAAATGGAGGCCAAGGCTCATTTGACATTTTAGGAGCATGCCATCTTGTCCGACCTGTGTTCAATCGAAGAAAATGGACCCGAGCAACGGGTCTCCTAACCCACAGCCCAGCAGACAATGCGATAAATGTTCACCGGTTTTTTTTGGCTTCAACCAAACCCTCGGCGAGCGTGAGTGAATCTGGACTCCAATGACTGTACGGGCGAGAAAAACGGCTAAGCAATTATTACATCAGAACGTATTATTAATCTGCGGACATCGCCTCCTCGGTTAGTAGGCCTCAAGCCTTTACTGTAGCTGCTGAAGCATACTATAAACAATACATTTCGATTGTATCCCTTACGTTTAATCGTATTTACTTGTGAAGATGGTGTTCAACTGAGTTCAACAGGTCTTAAAAACTTAAACTAATGTTCCTATGTTGGTATCTTCTGTGGAACTGCTTGCCGACTCTCGCCAATTCGCTTCAATCAGCAACTCTGAATAGTCTCAAAATTCACAAATTACTAATTGAAGCATAAACAACGCTATTAGCTCACATGCTGTTGATTCCAGACACCTAGCAGACCTTGAGTAAGCTCTTCCTGTGATTTTAATGTCCCACCGAAACGTCCTCAGCCAATGAAGCAGCGTCTGCTAGTAACAACAGTAGCAACTTCCATCAGATTACGTCAGTCATGCTATTGAGCCCAGAAGAACCTGATACAAAATTCCTGTTAACTACGATCACTGTTAAATTAACTGTCTGCCATTTTCAGCACACTACTGTCCTCACCCTCTGATATGAGTCTTGTTAACCCGCAATTTTTGAGGAAGCCACTGCCTCTCACTACGCTCTCCTGACCATTACCATACTACGCTCGTTTATAAGCTCAAATCGAGTTCTCTAATCGCTGACGGGGTTTACTCGACCACTTTCCTTATAAATACACTGAAGACTAAAGACAAGGATAAAGAAGCAAACCTATGCAGGTCACTTGGTCTTCTGGAAACTATATTTGTAAAATGCGTATTCATACCTTTCGTTTTGCCATTTCTGAAAGCCATGCTACGAACTGGTACGGCTCCGCACTCTCAAATGCCAAAATCATATCTCCATGATCCCGCAAAAAGGAAGGAGGTGGATTAGCAGTGAAGACAGCAAGATGAGCTTTTCGAGCTTCGGTCATATTCAGAGTGTAACGACACCGATAACGGCATCCTTCCGAGGAGACCGGATGATAAAGAATTCTTCTATCCCAAAAGATGAGAGGGAGCGACTCGTTGGTGTCAGAGATCTGAAAAACAAATCGTCACATGAAGTTAAAAGTAGCCAGTTTTGCTCTCCTTCGAACGGCTTATGTAATCTGGCCTCGTTATTCGGCATTTACCTATGCCAAAGGAATAAGTTTATATCACTACCCTTTTAGTTGCTCAGAAGAACTCTGAGTGGTATTTGCGGTAGTCTAAGTCGTGGAAAGACCAAAGACCTTCGCGCTCGGTGCACAAATTGAAGAGGTGATTTTGAACGCAATTACAGAGATTATCGCATTCTCTAGCGAATAAGCAGACAACAGGTTCAAGGAAGTTGGCAGCCGGACGCTTACCCACGTCCGGCACCGCGGAAGTATGCGCCCGAGTGAGAGTTTGGCAAGTGCCATAGAGCGAGTTCAGATAGCCATGATTAGCCCAGAATCAGACTGTCATTCGGACGCGTGTGCTAGTACGCGCCAGAGACGCAGCGTTGAAGCAGGTGGGTGCAGAATGGTCTCTACCGAACCCCGACAGACTTTTACTTATAAAATGCCACATGCCATTTGTTGAGCCTGAAGACGAGGAAGAAAGGAAGGGGGTTTTTGAGAAACTGGCAAAGATCTAGTACTCTCCAGTACGTAGCTTTCCTGCAGAATGTGATGGTCGAAGCCTACTGAACAATCAGTTAATTTACGTAGATCCCCCTTATTTACCTGGATAGTGTAGGCACTTGCAAAAGAGCAGTATAATACGTCGTTTAACATTTCCCGGCCCTTTTCCTGATGTCACGTTTTCAGCGCCGAACAAATATACCGTGGAAGTTGGCTCAAAGAACTGCCTCTGTGCGTGCGCACGTGCATCCTTGCCGTTTGTCCTCCGCACGCGTCCGTGACACTTCTGTGGTTTTGCTGAAAGCGACAATGGTGGTACTGGCTTAGAGTTGCCCTACCCCACCACCTCCCAACACAGAATGTTACTTATTGCATTGATCCAAGAAGCAGCTAACATCATCTCATGGCATGCGTTGACCGAATTGTGGCAAGCCTACCTGGGCCCTTAAAAACTGGCGTAGTCGCCGGTGGCACACGGAATCTAAGCCTTACCCACTGCGCCAGGCATTGTGCCCCGCCCACTGGCTGAAATTTCTTGGACGATCCACCGGTACGTTGGAGAGGGAGGAGACCGTTAGACCTTTCTTTTCGTCCATTAGGATACTCAGACAAACAAGGAGCTTACAGGAGTACAGAAAGCAGTTTGATGAACTATTTCTGAATCACCAGAGCGACAGGTCAACGACTGGATAGGAGAAGGCGGGTTTCAAGTTTGACTAACATGCACGGCTTGCCTGCCGCTATTTAAGTGTTCTTCAGTACGAAGAGACAATGAACAAGCAGGGCGGTAGATAACATGCACATGTGGGAAACCGATATTTTTTCTTTACGGCTACAGAATGCTCAGTTGGGCCACAGTGATTGTTCACAGAGTATACACGGCTGACGCGATAGATGACTACTGACCGCGTAGTCCTCGTTCTTTTCTATTTCCGATAGCGAGCATAGGTAGGAATGCAAAATGAGCGAAATGTCCACATGCGTTCGAAAGTAGCTGGAGCTGTTGGCTTTTCTAGACAGGCAGTTGCACAACAGCTGTCTCCCATCAATGCTTCAATTCCTGGGTATCTCGACTAGTGATTGGTTCTGATGATGGACTTCAGTGTGAATGCGAAACTTCAGGTGACGGCATTTCATAACATTTTTGCTCCACTTGACACACATGACGCATTAGCCAAATTCCATGCAAGTTCGCAAGTACACAATAGACTACACTTAAAAGTGTGATTCATCAACTTTAAATGTGGGCGAGTAAAAAAGTAAATTATTACCGAGACCTCTTTACTGTTTAACAAATTATGGGAATTCAACCACATATATCATTACCTAATGCAGGTGTTCTTTTGGAACTTGAGGTGCTTTAATATAGTTTGCCACAAGAAAAAATTTGCAGACTGTCGTTTAAGTGCAGAGAAATATGAAACGGGATGTCAATTTGCTGCTCTAGGGCTCTAGGTCGGATTTTGTCAATGCACCTGTAGAATCAGCTTTGTTGACCACGTTCAATATCAACATACTTACTCAGGTATCGTGCAAATTTTTTTTCCTGCTTTTAGTTGATGTTATACATATGCTCATGTTACCTGAAATAAATGCATGAAAGTTGTATCGGCCTTTTTAGGAGATTATGTAATACTTGATTTGTGCACATGAAAAGATGTGTAAACATGTTTCAAATTGGCTTGTGACATTGAGACCTTTTGAGACGTCCTTGAGATTTTATGGTGATCGAATACTTATGGCTATATTAATAGGCACTATGAAAGCAGCAGTGTGCTCGAAATGATTTGATAATGTTTGATATGCATTAGCCGTTCCATTTGATAGTTATATGTTAATAAAGTGGAATTGTCTTAGAAATGTTCTATATTAGTGGTATTATGGTGATTGTGGATTTATGGGTGGGGAAATAGCAACAAGTAGTAAAACGAAGAGGTAAAATAGGAAAAAGCGGTAAATAAGCAGAGCAATTTAAAATACATCGGTGCAATGTTCATAGCAGCGACAGGTATTCGCAAACAAAACATTGCTTCTCGTTAATCATGATTTTTGCTGAGGATTCGGTCCCCAACAGGATAAACCTTAGTAAAAAATTTCATGTGTACTTTATTAAAAAATTTATGAAAATTATGTAAACAGCAGTTACTGATAAGATTTTCTGAACTGCACTATATTTTATTATACGGGCAATTTGCATAATGCTCCATTTAACAATCAGAGAAGGTACGTAGATATCTCTTTATGTCATGGAATACAGAATTTGCAACTCGATATATTTTTGGCCATGGTTCAACTACTTTTACTTGGTACGTTGTCTTTTAACACTTTGGTCACAACCAACATTCGGATTCGTTTTCCAAATACGGCAAAAAATAATATTCAAATTTATTTTGGACATAAAAACTTGACGCACAGCGGTGATACCGTCAGCAGCCCGCTCCATCTGGACCCATGCGTATTGCCGAAAGAAATTCCGATACAAGGAGAGTGCCTGTCCAGGTGCACACGTGGACTCACTGAAGAGGCTGTCAGCGGGCAGTTTAAAAGTGCGACTTTTCACCTTCACAAACGGCCAGTGGGTTTGATTCACGTAGATTGATATCCCAGACACCATACAAGAAGTAAAAAACTCAGGAATAGCATAATAAAAAGCCATATTATGTGAAATGGTTGAGGCAATCGGCAGTAGGACAGACCCCGACACGCTTGAGGGCCCATAGCACTAGAGTGCACTACAAAATGGTGAGATCAGGTTTACGTGCACATGCTACCATCTTCTTAAAAGTGCTTATTTTAGTCAAATTTGATTGGTGCTTGCATGTTGCATGGTGAATGGCTAAGAAAATCCTGACAGAAGCGAACAGCCGAGTTCCAGAAAGTAAAGCAGAAGCGAAAGAGGCGATCAGTTGAACATGGTGCCTATTGACCAGACGTTTCGGATTCTCTCTCGAACCCATCATCAGAGACAGTTGCAGATAAGGGTACTTTGGCGTAAAAGTTGCACAGTAGTTTTAGGGCGTGGTCGCCAGGCAACTACAGGCCTACTATCGCTGCCAGTCCTCGTGTTCACCGCTGGGGCTCGTAGTTGATGCGATGATTGCTTCTTGGTCCGTACCCGAGTGCTTAATAGCCGTGATTTCGTCCCAGTTGTAAATTCCTGGCGTGAAAATTACTTGGCAATTTGGCCACTGGTCACCCGCATCCACCTCGCGTGGCTTGCAATTTTGCTCAGACAAAATCGCAACACAAAGTACGGAGCCGCGAGATCATTGCACTTATAAATCGACTGCAGGCCAGCAAAACCATGACTCGAGCAGTTCACGGCTCACGCGGTTGTCAGCCCTTGCGAGAATTTCTGTCTCGTCAAAATTGAAGGTCTGAGGCCGGGTCCGTTGCATAAGCCGCGACATGAGAGTTAGTGTCTTTCCTCCTCACTGGTGCCGCGTGCTCGGCCATTCGCGTGTGAAGTAGTTTCCCAGTTTCACTGACGAAGTTGCTTTGTCCGACACTGCTGTAGATTCGGTAAAAGACTCCATGGTAGCCATGGAGTAGCGGGTCATGGTAGCATGGTAGCGGGTCTTTTGGCTCATTGTTTGGCGCATGATTGTTGCGTCTGGTTGGTGTGAAACTCCAATTTGGAGTGGTGTGAGAAAGCGACCAGTTCTACGTTCCCTGCGAAACCAACCCTTATAAAATGCTGACACGCAAAATTAATTCGACTTACCCCTTTAGGTTTCTCCATGAATTGTATTGACGAGCTGACTGTAGTCTCAAAATCCGTGGTTAGAAATTTAAGGCGCTGAAACAGCTACTTTGCCAGTCCATAAGTTGAACTTCCTTTGAGTGATACAATGGGCGAGAGAGGAACGCCCTCTTTGTGCATCTTTGGAAGACCATCGAATCGGGCTAAGACTGTTTCTTTTGCTCTGGCCATGCGGCAGTTGATCGGCGATATTGCACCTGAGTTTTCTAGTGCCAACAAAGTCAAATTAATTTCGCATGTCAGCATTTTAAAAGGGTTGGTTTCGCAGGGAACGTAGAACTGGTTATCCTCCAGGAAGCTTTTAGCGTTCCCAAGGTAGTCGGGCCTATCCAATACGACCGTGGAACGCCTCTGGTCCACAGGCATTATAAAAATATTTTGTCGGCCTTGAGTTCCCTTAGTGCCTCGCAAAGTGCTCGCTAAGGTCAAACGCGAGGAACGTTTCTTTTTACTTCCATCCCCTAGGATCTGGTAGTCGAGGCCGTCGAGTTACTCCTCCAAAGCAAATACGATGAAAATAAGAGAATCACCTTGGACACGCACAAGTCATCGAACTCCTGAAGCTCTGACTCAAAACGTTCTTCACTTTGGACGGAAGAATCCACGAGCAGGTTAAAGGCACACTGATGGGTTCACCGATCTCGGGACTCATAGCTGAAGCGCACCTGCAACGGTTGGAATCACTGGTCACCGACAGACGGAAATTCTGGGCTCAGTATGTGGACGACACCTTCGTCAGCACCGAACGGGATCAGATGCTGGCATTCGAAGAACACCTCGACAGCGTCTTCCCTGAACTCCAATTCACGATGGAGGAAGAAGAAAACGCCCAGCTAGCCTGCCTTGGTGTCCTCTTCTGTCGCAAAGATTGTGGTGATCATAAAACTAACGTATTCAGGAAAGCGAAAAATGCAACGCAAGTACTGAGCTTCAATACCAATCACCCGATCAGTCACAAACGCAGTTGCGTACGGGCACTATATCAGCGTGTTGCGACCCACTGCAGCGAACCAGAAGACAAGGTTGCTGAATTGCAGTACCTGCGACAGGTGTTCAGAGCAAACGGCTACCCGCGCAACTTTTTCGACAGTTGCATGCGCAACCAAGGCGAGAGACCGAACCGCACCAGCCCCAAATTTTGGCGAGCGCTACCATACGTGAATACCGTCTCGGAAGCCGTTAACCGCCTTCTCACAACACTCCGAATTGGAGTTTCACACCAACCAGACGCAACAATCATGCGCCAAACAATGAGCCAAAAGACCCGCTACCATGGCAAGAAACGTCTGGAGTCTTTTACCGAATCTAGAGCAGTTTCGGACAAAGCAACTTCGTCAGTGAAACTGGGAAACTACTTCACATGCGAATGGCCGAGCACTCAGCAGCAGTGAGGAGGAAAGACACTAACTCTCATGTCGCGGCTTATGCAACGGACCCGGCCTCAGACCTTCAATTTTGACGAGACAGAAATTCTCGCAAGGGCTGACAACCGCGTGAGCCGTGAACTGCTCGAGTCATGGTTTTCTGGCCTGCAGTCGATTAATAAGTGCAATGATCACGCTGCTCCGTACTTTGTGTTGCGATTTTGTCTGAGTAAAATTGCAAGCCACGCGAGGTGGATGCGGGTGACCAGTGGCCAAATTGCCAAGTAATTTTCACGCCAGGAATCGACAACGGGGACGAAATCACGTTCATTAACGATTCGGGTACGGACCAAGAAGCAATCATCGCATCAAATACGAACCCCAGCGGTGAACACGAGGACTGGCAGCGATAGTAGGCCTGTAGTTGCCTGGCGACCACGCCCTAAAACTACTGTGCAACTTTTACGCCAAAGTACCCTTATCTGCAACTGTCTCTGATGATGGGTTCGAGAGAGAATCCGAAACGTCAGGTAAATAAACACTATGTTCCTTTGATCGCCTCTTCTGCTTCTGGCTAAAGAATGTCTGTTATGCATTCCTTTCTTCGAAATGTCCAATCTGTTTGGAGTTTAGCTGCTCAACTCTTTACTTCGTTAGTTCATACGCTATTTTGCATAGAACGATCGAGCCAATCGTACTTTAATTGGCTTGTGGGGATCAACTTGGCTTACTAACAGTACAGACGAAATTAAACACATTGAAATTTTAGCTATTAGCAACTGCATATTTTTTTATCTTTTCACTGACAGAAATCATGCAGAATTTTCATCTATCCGAGCGAAACTAATTTTGTATTCTGCATGAGATTGTGGTAAGCATGTCGACGCACACAGTAAGGTGAGAAGGCTCTTTCGGTTTAAAGTATTTTATTCTTAATTCATCGTAAATCTTCAGAAGATCAAAACCAACGAGAAACCTGCGACTGCAGATGGGTGAACGCCTCTTATGGTCGGTTTCATTTTTCGCAAAATGATGGTCACTATTCATACTTCCATACCTGTAATTACATACTGACTCGCCATCACTATACTCATTCAAATTACCGTTTGAGACTGGGATTTAAGCCAATATTTTAAGCAATTTTTTTACGTTCTACGATTAAAAATATAGTGCGCAAGGTTTCAAGCCACTCGTGCAAATTATGTTCTTCCGTAAGGCAAGATAATACATCAATGCCTCAAAGGATTTAGGCCTATAGAGCAGATTTATTTCTAAAAGAAAAAAATAAAAATTTTGGGATGAACCCTCATGTGGTGAAGCACGTCTGTGAGCATCTAGCTTCCATCAGTGTTCTAACTATGGTGACGCCTGCATCCTATAAACAATTGCCGTCCTTTAACTGATCTGTGCGGATCAACTCGCTCTACATTAGCACAGACGGAACTAAACGCATAGGCTTTTTAGCTACTAGAAATTGTGAAGTTTTTAATCTCTTCTTGAAACATAAACCACGCAGGGTGTCAAACATTTGAGGGAGACGTCATTTCATTTTAGTCGTTAGACTGTCTGGAAGCAGATGGATGCACCTTGAAAGATGAGAGGCATTTTCAGTTTGCAGCGTTTTATTCCATACTTCCATACCTGAAATAGCATACTGACTCTCCATCACTATACTCTTTCAAAATACCGTTTGAGACTGGGATTTAAGCCAATACTTTAACAAATTTGTTACGTTCTACGATAATAAATATAGTACGCAAAGTTTCAAGCTACTTGTGCTAATTATATCCTTCCGTAATGCAAGATATGACATCACTACCTCCAAGGATTTAGTCATATGTAGCACATTAATTTCTTTAGACTGTCGGAAGCAGGTGGATGCCCGTCGGAAGATGGGAGGCACTTTCAGTTCGCAGCGTTTTGTTCTAACTTCATTTCAAATCTCCCGAGGGCCGAAATAAATGGAAAATCTGCGACTGCAAATAAGTGATTGCTTTAGTACATTTAGTAAAGAAAAAGAAAAAAAGCTAATATTTCAAAAAGAAGAAGATATAGCAGAGAGAGATAGCACGGCTCACCCTGGGATATAGATGGATGAACCGACTCCCGCGCAGTTCTATCCTGCACTTGCAGAATATATGCGAAACACATCTGTAGACATTTATCTTGTGCTTGTATGTGGTGTCTGCCTCATAAAATCTTCCTTACCTCCAGTTTTATTTGTGGTCTGTGAAATAGACCCTTCGAAACTTATCGGTGTTATCTAAATGATTTATAAACATCTCCATAGTTCTAATATTATTATGTTTAACTGTTAACTTTTTTCGTTTTCGTTTAAGATTCGTATTATCATGGGTTCCGGACAAATCAAGCCTTTCAATACCTTTGGGAATTGACTCATGATTTCTGGGTGTATTGCCCTTCATCGGTAAGTTACTTTCAAGCGGGGTATAGTACGATAGGTTAAGTGCACCCCCGTGACACACTGAGTGTCAGACGATTAATGCGATTGACCGACGCTAGACTCACAGACAATAGGTTGAGCATTTCGCACAAATTATATGGTTAGCCATGAGACTCGCTAGAGACCTGATCTTCATGTATGACTTCCATGCTTCCGCATGTCTTAACAAGATATTCTGTAATTGTTGTTGGAAGTATTGATGGCCCCTCGTAGCCATAAAGTTTGCCCCCATTCTTGCCTGATTTTAAATGGAAGTGATCACACATTTTACCATTTTAAGAGTTCACATGCACTACAGAGGTGCTAGTGAGAAGTTTCATTTATATGCGAGGCCCTCTCCTAAGGTACACGAATCAGTACTAGACTTTCATGTATTCGGCGTTGTCTCCCAAAGACCATAATTGCGACTACTGCCAAAGGCGAATCGGATAATACTCTTTGAAGATTTTCATTGCACACGATCTGATGTAACGTGTGACAGTGCACATCATTCGCAAGAAGAGAAAGTCATAATTTGTCCCGGGAGTGTTCCGAGATATTAATCTTTGCTATTAATCTTATGCGCCTAACGTCGCTCTCACACTAGTTGGCGACTCACCGCTTTGTCGTGCCGCTACATTATAGAACCAAAGAAATTAATTTAATTACCGCCTAGCTCGTCGCCTGTATAATCGTCATTGCTTAAGTCATCAGCGTTCTTTGGAAACATTTACTGACCGTTTCTATACCTCTAATACATGTACGCTTTCTCCTTCTAATGGAAGTTGCCGATCTTTTTAGTTTTCTTCATAAAGTTTGTCTTGGTGTAGATTTTAAATCATTACGGCCCCTCCGTAGATCTGGATATTTGATCGGGAATTTCTGCGCGTACTGCAATTCGATGGCCGATCATGTTTTGATGGTCAGGAATGCTTCAAAATATTTAAATTTCAACGTATCCTGCCCATCCTTGCTGTCTCATTTCATCTTTGGTGTTGTTGGATGCCACCAATATTATTCCCTAGCTGTTTTCTTTGTGCAAACTTATCTTACCTGACGGTTTTACCTGGAGTTCACGTAGTCCTTTCTCCATGTTTTTGAAGTTCATACTACTGGACACAATTAAAGTGTTTTAACTGGAACCGTGAACATTTGACCAAAAATGCCTCAGCTATGAAACAGATTCGGTAGGCACATAGGAACTTTTCACAAATCGAATTAGAAACACTAACAAATTCATATAACGTATGGCCGTCAATATTTGAAATTCAATGTGTCACTGTATCACTATTTTCTTAGTATCCAAGGCTAAACATTAACAGTGGCAGTTTTTATTACATAATTTAGTGAAAATCCTTCCAAACCATCTGAATGGCTACAAATCCCGGAGGTTTGTGAAGTTTTATCCAAGGTATCTATCATGCACCAAGATGTGTAGAACGACAAAACCCCAGGAAAACTGTACGAGCGCCCTCTCGGTTTCCACATCATATTTGACACTCATTTAAAAAGCACCTTTTTAAATCCTGATAGCCAAATTGTGCAGGCCTATATGCTGGAACTGCTACTCGAACGGATTTCACTGAACTTACTACCGAGGGATTTGGGAACCAGGCAGGAATATCATCAGAATTTCCTATTGGCCAATGAGACGCCCCCGTGCCCGATCATGGTAACTAGCATACCGTCGTGATTTTGGTTTAAGACCCACAGTGGTGATTCACGGCTTTGCAAACCCGGGAAAGATTTCCGACGGAGGAGAAATTATGATGGCTGGCACGATAAGTTTATTGGCCTGCCCTTTCGGATCCTTGCTCGAATCCACCATCAGAGACATCAGAGGCGAAACATCAGACCAATAAAATTCTTGTTCTAGCGATTGCATCTTCTCCTCCTGAATTTCAGTCTAAAACTCGCCTTTTCGGTTCTTTCGGCAGAATTCCGAAGTTCAACCATGTACCAGTCGAACGAAAGACTTTTACACATGTACTTAAAATTATAAAATAAAATAAGCGTAAGTTGCCAAATAAAAGACATATAACTACAAAAAAATGTGTTTGTATGTTATGAAAGGGTTATGTTGGCTATCGTTAAATGTTAACGAAGGACAGTGTCATGCAAGCGCGGGTGACAGATTGCTATCATTTGATTGTAGAGCCCGACTGAAGCCAAAACTCTGGGGATCTGCGGGTAAAAGTTCAGATAACAGACTATCGGTTGGATGTAAAACCGCACTACGGTCAACAAAGGAGGCGCAGGATCCATCTGTCGTTATCTCCTCTATATTACAACATTCTCGATCACCAGATGTCAGAAACTCGTCTGCTGACTGGCTGAGCAACTGCCTTATATCAATGCCGTCGAGCAGAGAGTCGAAATCGGGAGTTTCTTCTTCTGCCTCATCCTCCTCCGTCTTTATGGGGACCAAGTGTGCATCCCCGGCGAACGGCCACTCGGACTTTACACAGTCTGTCCAAAACGCACGTTGAAAATCTTGCACCCCGTCCTCTTGCTTTTCCTCGTCGCTGCTCTCTTTCAACACCTCATTCTTTGACGGTCTTCGAACAAAGTCCTCCTTAATATTCGTGTGGGTCACTTCAGAGGTCTCTTTGGGGGTTGCATTTTCCAGGGGAATGGTCAAGGAGAACTCTTCAACGCTTGAACCACGAAGGACCAGCACTGGTACCAGGGTTTCACGGCGGGCCGGAGTAGGCCGCCATGGTTTCAAAAGACAGTCAGAGGTGGCCAGGGGACAGCAGGATGTGGACCGTAATGGTGGCTGAGGTGTAGCATGGTTCATCATGCTCGGTGCCCCGTTTCCAGCAGACATGAAGCGTTGACGCGGTGGTGGTGAGGTACGCAGCTCGCCGACTCCACGGTCCCCGCAATCAGACGGAGGTCGTTTAGGGGCAGAAGAATGGAAGGGCAGAATGAAGGGAAGTTTTGAGGGTGAGCAAGCAACTGGAGGAGAATCTGATAAAGAAGGCGCTGGGCTGAGCTCGCAGGAGGATACATAAGCGGAGTCGGGAAGAGTCGAAGTAGTCTTCTTAATGGTTAATGGTGGAAGGTTAATCCTGGACGTGTTATTTATGCCTGCGGCAGCGTAAGAGACTGACAGCGGTTCGCTAGCATTTGTCGGGATGATTGGCTGAACACGTTTGTTCGGCTGATACTTGTAGTTGGGAAATTCAAACTGATGGAGCTTGCTGAGGCGTGTCGCTTCCTCGTCGAATTGGGTCTTTATTGGCCGTGGCAGGGCACTCCAAAGCTCGCCAAGGAGACGACTCAGCTCGGCGTTTGAGACACCATCAAATGCCAGTAGGATGTTTCGACGAATATGTTGAGCGAATAGCTGCAGAAAGATGCATGGAAATTTGGTTGTAAACCGTCTCTGAGCTTCAGAGTGAGACTTAAGATTCAGCTGACAGTATGCAGTCGGAACCTGACTATACTTCTATTAATGTGGTGGCGTGAGACTTTTTCAACTACTTTAGTCGAAGTCCACAATTATACACTAATCCGGACGTTCATTCTTGTCATTGAACTAAACAGTTGACCAAAATATTAGACTATAAGCTACATCCTTGGATTTGTAGGATAATAACTCGCAATTGCCCAATATTTTCGGAGGATAAATACTCTTAACGTCAATGAAACATGTAACAATCTATTTCAAAAATGGAACAATATAAAGCAATATATGTAAGCCTTTGGTGAAGTGGGAGGTCTGTGGTTAGAAAATCTGATCCTCATTTTGGATTTTAGCAAAACTGTTTTTCTTGCAACTTATTTTTACACAGCCCTGTCATACCAGAACTCACCATAAAGCTATTCAAAGGGCGTGGGATCGCTCCTGGCATCCGTTTCTTTCTCGAGTCAGTAACATAGGTGTAGGGGGTGCGCGTGCTATCAGCAGGGAGTCGCGAAGCTCGTTCGCTTGGCCACTCGGAGGGCACTGTGTGCCGATCAACCAAGTGTGAGGCCCACTGGCGCACCGACTGCTTGGAGGCATGGCAATCCTCGCACTCAAACAAGTGCATCATTTGGAGCAAATTGGTATGCAGGAATATAGTTCGGCTGAGCTGGCAGTGTAGGCCTAACAACCAGCTCGTCTGTCCCAAAATGGTTAATTGACATTGGATGCGATCGGCGGGCTGTTGATGCATCGCCCCGAAGACCCCGGGGAGGCTGCGGCATTCTTATTGGCTGCTATATATTCCGCCGTCAACCAGCTCGCTGCGGCCGTAGGCTTTGTTCTCATCCCGCGACTGGGCGTAGGCGTGCACGTGCGCGCTAGCTCTGCATTTATTGGCTAACCTCTCTGTTCAAAGGCTTATTTGGGATAACAGCTGTCGCAACCACACTCTCCCTCGCACATCCTTGTCGAGTCGAGTTTTCCGCGAGGCGGCAGAACTCAGAACGTTCTCAAAACTGCATTAAATATTGTAATATCATAATATTATTATATAATAATGTTATTGTAATAATAATATTATACTATAATTATAATAGTGGATATCATAATGTATTGCATAATATATTGAGAGCAGTTAACTAGCAAATACCCATGATTGCATTACGTGAGTAAAGGGCACTAGGTTACATTGGGGCGTAAATCAGTATTGAATACCTTAAAGATGGCCAATTTGGAACAGTATAGCGGAGGATGGTACGCGAGCCTTCCGAATTACAACCAGTTCGCAGTCCCGCAAATGCGTAGGAAAGTGTTGTATTGGTCTTAAGTTCTATCATTCTGGACGGAGCATCAGCTTTCAATGTCTTCGTCTGCCTGTACGAAGTTCCTGCTCAGCTGGAATCACAGTCGCCTCTTACTTAAGTGTGTAAAGATTTCGTCGTCATTTGTGGCACCTGGAAACCGGTCATGAAACCTGGTAGATGAGGGAGGAGAGCAAGTACGGTACATCATCATCACTTTGAACTACTTTACGCACAAACTGCCGTCCCTACGTCCATCATGGTGCTGTGAATACCATGGCCATAATCACATGCAATGTTCTAACTGTCATCACAAATTGTCTCTCTTGAGACAACATGCCCAAAGGACCGCAAATTATTGACTGAGAAGGCATATTTATTTCTCTTTGTGTGTCATATCTAAAGTCGGATGGTACACCTGGTCGCTAATTTCGGTTCTTCATAGCAAGGAACCTATCGGGACGTGAATGCAGATGCCTTCAACAGCCAGTAACACTATTTGGGTTGAGAAGAAGTAGACACGATTGACGGAAAAAGAACTTTATTCCACTGGCATTTTGGATTAATGCTCCAAACCATTATCAGACACAGCATCAGCTACGGGAGCGTTGTAGTTTTTCTATGCCACTGCAAACCTCTGCCAATCAACTACAGCCCTGGTTGCTCACCGTATCCGATGCTGTCTCTGATGATGGGTTCGAGGGTGAATCCGAAGCGACAAGCAAATTAAGTTCTTGTTTCAGCGATCGCATCTTCTTCGTCTGTTCGCGTACTTCTTGGAACTCACATTTTCCCTGGTATCGATCCTTTGATTCATTGTGTCATCCCTAACTCGTCCAATTGATAATTGTCATGTTCGAGGTTTTTTTCGACTTCTTCGAGGTAAAACCGTAAAATACGGTGAACCCTTTCTGCCCTAAAGCTGTGATATTTCATAGAATCATATGTGAAATTATGTAGTTATCTCTTTCATGCGAAAACCTTTTTTCTGTCAGATTTAATAGTATTTGAACAAGCACTCGTAATTTTTTAGCACCGCCATCGTTTCAGTTCTAATTCCACTTCAGTAAATATGGCAAAATCGTCTTATTTCTACGGATCATTTGCTTCCTACAGATACCTGGATATTCAGCGGAATATTCGCATTCCAGGTGTGTGCATAAATAGGCTTAGATGGATAAGGCCATAATTCTGGCGAACGAAGAGCCTCCTTCTTTACATTTGGTTATCACAGCAAGGCCATATTCCGCACCTTATTCCTTTGAATGAGCAGGTCTTTCATGTGTCTTTTAGGAGGTCCACTACCCGGACTTTCGAAAAGTTGTTTTATCTGTTTGTTTTCAGAAAACTTTGAGGGAAGAACCATTTTTCAACATGACTTGTTTGTTTTAAAATTATATTATATCCCAGCAGACGTCAACTCGAATGTTAAAGGTCTATTTTGAACAAGTCAGGTAGGGTGCCACTGTTATGGGGAGGGGGGGTGCGTCATGCGTGATGATATTGAGTTTTCCAAACATGTAGTAGAGTATAGAGCACAGTCCATAGGTCGGTAGGGAACATGTGGAGCTCAGGGTGGCAGGCCTGTTCAACCGTCGCGAAAGAGGGTTTTCGCCATGCGTCCCACCTCGAGCTGGGCGCTGGGAGGATGACACATGTCTCCTCCCTCACACACCTGGACCCGTAGGAAGACAGAGTCTGGATGACTGGAGGCGGGATCGAGCGCACTGAGCGACAGAGCTGAACAGCACCTCTATGCATGTCACACACCTGGCCCGGGTAAGACAAATCAGTTTTCGCAGAAATAGGAAGGTAGATCAGCTGGTATCTCATCTGAATAGTAGTAGCATGGAACGCCATAGATGCAAACTGCCTCACTGATGGCATTTGTGTTGCCAATTAACTGCCAACGGTCAGCACCCCAAAAGACACAACACATACTGAGCTCAGAGGACCTTTCTTTAGAGATGAAGAGAATGGATGACTGCTGCAGAGGTGGCCTTAAAGCTTGTCCTTATCCTGATCTTTGGTATCCGTTGTCCCTGCTCACATCTGCACAGAAACCGGCACCAGTCAGAAGCAACTGGGAGCTTTGTGTTATTCTTATCAATGAAAACGAAAGAAAGAACGAAGGAGAAGTGATGATGCCAAAAGGAGGCAGCAGTCATTTGAAATATCTCAATGCGTAGCTATTGTACACCAACACAAACTGATAAGCAGCCAATTTATCTTCGAAGCGCACTAACTAAGAGGACAATAATGACTGGGAAATTCGCTGCCTGTCACTCAAAGGTACTATTTTATGTCCACGATAGAAGTTGACAGGGATCAACTCATTGGCCCAAAGCACTAGTGTGCTGGGTTCAGTGGATTTTTGAACTTAGATTCAATCCTGTGGATTTCGTGGCCTGAGATTGGATGATGGTGCGCTCTGACGACGGCCGGTTTACCCGATATCTTTATTTTTAGTTATATCCATTTGTGGTGGCAATTTTCGCTTACTGCTATGCTCCCCCTATGAAAACTCAATGCTACAACGCCAATGCTAACAGGAAATCGCACCGTTTTCTAAAAAGACTATATTAACTATGATTGATATTTTGAACCCATAAAGTTATCCTTATTAACTTTACAGAAGCAATAAACTCCAAAAGAAAACACGTTATCAGGAACACGATCATCCCGTTGTTCCTTGGAGCTGAATTTGATTGGTGAGCATCATTTCATCATAATTAAGATTTCCCATCACAACCGACAGTACAATGACCCTGTGACTTATTGACAGAGCGTTCAACGCAAACGATTCCGGGTTCGAATCCCAGGTGTTCCAAACTAAGGGTTGCATATGACTGGCTGATGACTGCTTATGATCCAGAAATGCCCATTCTGGTCTCTGTTGTCTTTTTCTGAACACCAGTATCCGTGTTGAAGTCTACTCAGTGCTCTTGCTCTCTGTGAATATATAATGAGCTATGTTTTGATCGAATAGTGGTGTGTGATGAAACGTGGATCCTTTAGGATAACAGCAAGTGAGCAGAGCAATGGCATGATCATGACGAAGCACCCAAACCTTTCCGAAACCGAAGTTGCGTGGGTAGAAGATTGTGGTGGCATGCCGATGGTCTGCTAGTAGTGTTATCCGTTACAGACCTCTAGAGGCTAGTAAGAGCATTACAGCAGAGAATTTCTGCAAGCAACTCGAAGAAAGGTATGTTGAGTTGGGGGAAAATGAGATCTGCACCTGTGAAGCAACCTGGCCCAATTCTGTCCCGCGAGAATGCACGGACACATCTTGTGAGGATGGTAATGCAGCAGTTGTAAGCAGCAGCACTCACAGGATCAAAGTTGAGGTAGAAGCTCAATTTCAAGATTTCTTGGTAACAAAGCCGGTTGATTTTTTTCGATGAGACATAAAGGGTTTTATCGTCAGGGGTAGAAATGCGCAGATATTCAAAGAGCAAATTTTGACTCCTTTTAAACCTACACATTGTACGTGCATTCAAGAATAAATGCTTACTTCTGAACTCGGTCATTAAATCAATGCATTGTGAGCCGTGAGATTTTTTAATATGTTTGGATTATAAGCTCATAGAAAATCAATGGAAAAAAATACTACTAATTTCGTAGTAGTTATATAAATGATGTATTTTCGCAGGCGGTTGGAAAACAGTTCGTTCACAATTCGGCACCTTGACGTGACTGAAATATCGTAGGATTATGTTGTACGATAATGAATGTTACAACCCTACTTAAATGTTCTTTCGAGACGAAACCTTATTTAAGAATTCCACTTAACATGGCATGAGATAACATATCTACTTACTTTGTCCGGTGGAAGTAGGCTTGGTATGATTCGTCGAGCATCCTACAAGTAATTCATATGGAGCTGGTGGAATTGGCACCGCCAAATATCATCGCTTAGTCCTCTGATTTCACTTTTCCTCCGGCTGTCTAAACGCCGCCATCAGACAGGCTCAACTTACAAACGAGGCAGAATTCTGAGCATCAGCCCAGTTTCATTTATAACACGAGGAAACTCAGTTGCATATACAAATATGGTCTCATGTAATGTTTCCAGTGCCACTAAAGGATTTGGGTCATTTTGTCAGTCTCGCTTTAATGTCAAGCTATATTCATTACTTCCAAGTCTTCCCTGAATTTCAGCTCTCCTAAATACCTGCAAGGCCATTTGAAAGATTCTTCAGCAGGGGTATAGAGCATTCTGCGTTCTGCTTTCCACAAAAGCTCACTCCAACTTCTTCATTTTTGTTTTAATACAAGAAACCCGAAAGCTTTGGTTCAAAATGATGAATTCATGCCATCCATTGGACCCTGCAGTATGTGATATGCATTCAGAATAACATGTTGGCGCGCATTATTACCCAGCCTGGACAGATGTTCATATGTGATTGCCGGATGACGGCCAGGCAAACGTCGATTCGAACACCGAGTTTGAAGCATGTTAACAGAGTGTCGTGAACTTCAGACAAGCCTCACTGTGGTTGATGCGGAACATTCTGGATAGCCCGCTACAGAAATCAACAGTTTTAAGTGAAATGAAGTTCTGTCATTTTATTCACTGGTAGGATGATAGGAAATTTTATTTATCCAGAGACCTTTTAGTTTGGGGCAGTTTTTTCTCCTATTTTTTTTAAGTTGGCGGCTCGCTGAACTCCGCCTCCGATTTAACCCTAGGAGTTTTTTTACTGCTTCTTTTCCAGTTCACCGTATATGCCAAAAAGATTGTTGACTTTTATTTTAAAAATGGCAAATCGTTTTGAATCGGATATGTTTACCATACTACTCATTTCTGCTGTTCATATGGATGCTCACATAGTGCAGCAATTATCCACTTTGTATTTATTTAAACCACGGTACTAAGTTTGTAATGATGGGGCCCTCTGGGCCCTTAAATATACAATTTATTTATTTATTTAATAGTTATTCGGAAACTAAAATTCTACTAAATTGCTTACTATGTTGATCAGCTACATTGTGAGGGCTCCTGCTATAAAGTTACTCTCTGCTACCCCAGACCAGTCATAAGACCGACTTGAAAGTGAAAGTATACGTGCTTCCAAGAGAACACAGGGTGGTCAAATGGGAGCCCTCGGTGATAATTCAAAACACGCCACTCTAAAAGAAGCGAACTGAGCCTCGTTTCCGTCCTGTTATACGGCAATTCGAGCAACTGAACGGTCGTTTATCCTAAAAAAATTGGGAGCATGCCAAACCAGTGGTTTGGCAAAAACAAGTCTAAAATGTGCTCCAGAGGTCATGGACCGGAAACCACATATCAGGCCGAAATCGATAGAAGAATGCCAGCAGACTGATACCAGGCAGTTTTAGACATTTTCAGCCTACATTCGGTCGAGCGCAACACTGTATGGGGGAACGTTTGTGGTGTTGGTGCCGCATCGTGATCAGGTTTATAATTAGCTGAGGAAACGCAGGATATTACCGAAACAGGACTTAATCACATCGCATTCGATGTCCCTTTGGGGCTTTAACCAGTTTACGCTATTCCACTAGCGACAGTCAGCACTGTGCGTTGAAATTCGATGTGTCCTATCTCTAGACAAGAACCCTGCGCAGGGATCACTACGCCTTCGCAATTTTTCGTAAACCCTAGGGAACACTTGACCTTTAGGCCGCGCTGAGACCGCCGTCCGACCTCTTCCTCCACCTTATGCATACTCTTATAAAAATTAAGCCCCTAGACGCCAGACACACAGCATCTCGAAAGATCTCACAGTCATTTAAAACTACGCTCTCTTACACTAGCTGACGACAGCCATCGTCAGCACGAAGAGACGAGGTTGGGTGTATTCTTTTATGTTCGCGTTTTTGTCGGCTCAAGCGAAACAAACTTGGGTCTGGAAGGCACCTCAGCTGACTTGATCAAGATTCCGTTTTTGGCGTATGGAGTACAGAGTGCACCGTGCCATCTGATTTGCTATGAGTCAGCGAGCTGCAGTAGACATTCCAGTGAGTACGCAGTCTAGATAGAGTAGATGACCTGACTCATGCCAAATCGTGATTGAAATTTGAGTTAAAATTTGAGCTTAAGTGTTAATGCTATTTGATTTTTTTTATCTGAACTTGAGGCTCTGAAAGCCTTTTACAAAGATCAATGCACAGTTAATCTTTTGTATTGAGGGAAAAAAGCAGGATTTGGGTGAAATCGGAGGTTTCCGGATATCCAAGAAATTTCGTATTCTAGCTGCTATCCTAAAACAAAACTGCTTGCTTTTGTTCGTTGTGCTGTAAAGGAGCATTAATAAAACAAAGAAAAGTTTCAAATACATCCCTTCTAGAACCGAAAACACTGATCTTAAGTCAATGGAAATCAGGTGAAGCCAAGTAATAGGAATCGCATTGTTTTCCGGTAACGAGGAACCTTTTCAGCTTTATAAATTGGTCCACACTACTTTATGATGCATTTTGCCACAAAACGCAGTAATAAACTTGTTTGTCAGTCTTTTTTCAACAAGCAGCGCATTGGGACCGTGAACAAATATATATATATATATATATATATATATATATATATATATATATATATATATATCGGGGAAATAATTTCTGACATTATTAAGTGCAGGACATGGAGTCAAGTGATTCGGACATGACTTTTTAGTGTCAGACCCGAAGTTTCAATGAACATTTGGGTCGAAGACAATCAACCACTGTGGAATAACCACGTAATGTCCATTCTACAAACAAGTAGTACTACAAGTAGTATGAATCTTATATGGCAAAGACGTTATACCGTACTTCCGACATAGATACTAGCTAAAAGCCCAGACACGTGTTTCGCCGATGTTTCTGCTGCTGTGTGACACAGCAACGAGGGGTTCGGCTCCTCAGTGGGTCCCCAGCGTTCTCTATGCGGTTTCTGGTATATGGACTCCAGAGAATAATCGGGTTAATAATTTCTGAAATTATTAAGTGCAGGACATGGAGTCAAGTGATTCGGACATGACATTTTAGGGTATATATGGTATTTGGGCGCTCACCGATCGGTTACAGGACTCACTCGTCCCGCTGTACCTTTGGGGCTCACTCTACAGCCCCACCAGCAGCCGCAGAGTGGCTATATATATATATATATATATATATATATATATATATATATATATATATATATATATATATATATATATATATATATATATGATGCCACTTTTCTGTGTCACGCCGTGACATTACGATGCAAAAGCAGTTCCTGTCCCGACGCTGATTTCAAACGAAAATTGGCGGCCGAAGGGCTGTCGCGTGTGCCGTCAGGTAATATTTTCTATATTACCCAAGCCACAATTGAAAATCCATAACCATAGAACAGTGGTGGACCAAAGCGGTCCACAATCAAACAGAACGATGATTTCATTCGTTGCATAATAACAGGATGCCATAATATGCCACTTATTTCTATTCACGGGGAATAGTTGTCAAGATTCTCTCTGCACATAAGTAGAAAAAGGATGAAGTAATTCGGTCTTCACTAGCAGACTGAAATGATAAAGCCATTTTAAGTTGGAACCTAATTAGACAACGGAGTTTATTTACTTATGACTATATTAATAACACAATTTCATTTTAAAAAAAGAGCTAACATAGGTGATGAAGTCTAGTTTTAGATAAGCCTTCGAAGTGGTCATATTGGGAAAGAACTTCCTCAGAGAATACACTGTATCCTAGGTACACTTTCCTTTATATAATAATGCGTAAGAGGATAGGCTCAGGCCATTTTTTTCTCCTCCACAATTCCTTAAACTAAACCAATATCAGTTGAGTATTCCAAAAAAGTATTTGTCGATAACGGCAGCTTTTATGACCTCTTGTTATGCCTTGCAGCATCCAGAGGATGAATTGACCACCCACCAAGCCTCGTGGAAGTTTTCTTAATAAACTATTTCATATTGCAATCTCTGTTAAATAAAAGGTCAAAATATGAAAGTATACCTCAAAATGGAAGCTTGAAAATCTTCTCTCCACGCATAAATACTTCGAGCTGCCGGTTGTTTCGGCTAAGTAACATTAGGAGGAAGTATGTAAACGTAAAAGCTATCCTTTTGGAGTATCCATGAGCACCATTACCAGCTAGCAGCAATTTTCTTACAGTCACTCTACCTGTTTCATAAAAATAGGTTTGTGTAAACAATTTGCAGTGATAATGTACAACTAGTAGTGCATTTATATGATGGTACAATATATGGGCTATCATAAGAAATGTAAATCCAAATTCTGAAATGTGTTTCGATTTGATAAGATTATTTGATTACGGTTGTGGTATTCATTATTTGGCGGCTTTTGAACAAGATTCTATCCGGCCATCTGCAAAAATAACGCTCTATAAAAATGACTACATATGCAGCATAATGTTTCCTATTCTCGTTCAATGCCATTTAAAATGCAAATTTATTCTATCAAAAACTGCATAACTGTTGTTCTTTTGTACTCAGTAGTTATCCAATTACGCATTCCTTAAATGTTGCAATCATGACCTTTCTGCGATCGTGAAATATTCATTCATTAACCATCGCATTCGTCCGTTTTTAATTGCTACTAATAGAGTATACAATATGGCCAATGTCCAATATATATATATATATATATGTGGTAAGGATCTCACACGATCCCACTTGTCCGCCCGCCAGTTACCTACCGGCAATAAACGAACGTTGTGTCATAGGACACATACCATATATATAGCACAAATATGGATCGAGTGAGATCCTTACCACATTAGTGAGTGTTACGCACTTGTTTGGCTTGTTTATGTACCTCACTGCACAAGGCATATGATGTACTGATGATCGGTAATGACCGTGAAACAGCTGTCTGCGTCTTGCCTGTTGCACTCTTAGCAACATATTTGTGCTATATATATGGTATGTGTCCTATGACACAACGTTCGTTTATCGCCGGTAGGTAACTGGCGGGCGGACAAATGGGATCGAGTGAGATCCTTACCACATTAGTGAGTGTTACGCACTTGTTTGGCTTTGTTTATGTACCTCACTGCACAAGGCATATGATGTACTGATGATCGGTAATGACCGTGAAACAGCTGTCTGCGTCTTGCCTGTTGCACTCTTTAGCAACATATTTGTGCTATATATATATGGTATGTGTCCTATGACACAACGTTCGTTTATCGCCGGTAGGTAACTGGCGGGCGGACAAATGGGATCGAGTGAGATCCTTACCACATTAGTGAGTGTTACGCACTTGTTTGGCTTGTTTATGTACCTCACTGCACAAGGCATATGATGTACTGATGATCGGTAATGACCGTGAAACAGCTGTCTGCGTCTTGCCTGTTGCACTCTTAGCAACATATTTGTGCTATATATATATGGTATGTGTCCTATGACACAACGTTCGTTTATCGCCGGTAGGTAACTGGCGGGCGGACAAATGGGATCGAGTGAGATCCTTACCACATTAGTGAGTGTTACGCACTTGTTTGGCTTATATATATGTATATATATGAGCTCCAGGGCACAACGGAACATATATATATATATATATATATATATATATATATATATATATATATATATATATATATATATATATATATATGACGTCTTTCTAAAAAGGTAGAGATTCTTATGATTTTCCTTAGATGGATTATATACAGTATACAGCTTTGAAACCCCGAATGCAAGTACAGTTGCAGGTCGAATTCTAAACTATTCAGGAATTGGAAAAGGGTTCTCAACCGAAAGTCACGCTTTTCATGTTTTATCATGAGATGATTCGTAGGGTGGTTGGACTTACTTCTGCAACCGGCAAATCATCTGCAAACGTTGATTTTCTCACACCCTACTCTGCATTTTTATTTTAGGTGTGCCGGCTAAGTAGCGTAACGCTAATCACACACTTTCGGTTAAGTGAGCATTCGTGGGTGTGGTTTACTTCGCATAGCTAATTGATCTTAAAAGAGATATCCTGTTCTGTCTATTATCGGATGCCTTCATGCATGGAAACGTCAATTTCTTTTATCTTGCGGGCCCTATTCTACTCTTCTTCCTTCAGAATGATCTACGGAATGGTTTTGCCGACCCCAGAACTGAAATTTAGACAATTTTAAGATTCACGCAAGGTGTTAATTGTGGCACGGGGGTATCTCCAAAGGTTTTCTGCGTACTGGCTTTATTGCTCTCAATCGGAGAACAGTTTACATTTAGGCTATCAACATTAAAAAACCGCACTTAAGAAAGACTTAACTCATTAGGCTACTGAAGCGTTCTCAGAATATCTGGTTTCGGCAGGGTTTGTGCCTTTTATCGGCCTTCGGTAGAATAGAGAGCAGCATGTGGAAGACACGATGCAATGCTCACTGTCTGGCTCTATATCACACTCACAGCCTGTTGAAGGGTAAACAAAGGGACATCGTGCTCTGCCATGCTGGTAAAGTCCTCTGTTTCTGTTCCGTGCCCTGTAAAAGTTACCATCCTTTCAGAATAACCAACCCGTCTGATTCCTAGCTTCTATGGTGCAGGGTAACTCTGCCTGCGTCATTACCGACCGTTACGTATTGCTTCTGTGTTCCTACGTATAGACTTGTGTGGCATTACTTTGTGACTTGGTTGGATGTTAATTGTGCCTGCTCGCCGTACGATAGATTAACTAGAAATTTTGAGGTATTGGCGTTGATATGGGTCTCTGTGCAGCGCGATGATGCTTCAGAGTAGTTCGGAATCGCATGAATGGTGACCCCGGTGATGCTGAACTCACGAGCGTTGCACCTGCAATCCATGATAAAGTGGGCCACATTCAAAAAAGTTGAAACTCAAGTTTGGATAAAACATTGCCAACAAATTTGGTTGCGGAAGAGAAAATTTCGTGTACTTTGAAGTAGAAGTCAAATGGGAAAACATATGTTTTCAGTCATTCCACGTCAGACCGGTACACTTACATGGGCAATAAACTCCTGGGTTATGTACAGTGCTTATATTGCACTCGAGGGGAGGGGGTTAGTCAACCACTTCGTTTCCGCGCCGCCTACATAACTTAGCCGGTGTGTTGAGGCCGTTGGAGCTGGAAGCGGAGGGGCGGGGAGAAGAGGGGTTCAGGGTACGCTGTGAGCGATGCTTGTGCGTCAAACACGCGGAGGGCATTTGAATGGTAGCATGGGGTTGGGATAACGTGCGATTATCACCTGGAATCAGTCAGGGAAGACAGACTGCCTGTGTCAGCGTCTTCTGACAACAGAGCGCTGGGTTCGCCAGCCGAATCTCCACTGCGTCAGCGGTTGCTTGCACCCGTTTATGTAGGCATTTAGAGTAGTCTGCAGTAGATGCTCTGAGAGGCGGCTTTGGTGTCCACTTGGTGTCCACTTGGTGGTTCGTATCGATTAGATGTGCAATAATTGAACTTGAAATCGATCGACTTTGCCCTTTGTCTAGCCAGGCATGTATGTGCTCACGTACCTTTTTCTCCAATGCCTCGTTGTTCGACCAACATATCTCGCTCCACAGGAGCAGGTGAAGGAATAGGTGCACATCGATTTGGCCTGCAACGGCAGTCGGTTTCTACCCCCTAACCATAGGAGGGAAGAGTTCGCGAAGGATCCGCGCAAGCTTGCCCCCGGGACAGCACTCGTGATTACTGTCCATAGACGTCGTCTTACTACTTCACTTGTTGCGTAGCCTAGAAAAATACAGGCTTGTAAATAAGTATTTATTTTCTGAAGTGGTAACGGCAGACTCTGTGTCACGCTCCCTCGTGTTCCGGCGGATGAATGTTTCTGGATAGCCGTTTTTGCAGGATGTTTACTGTGTCTGTCGGAGCTCTGCTTCAGCAGTTTCAGGAGAGCAGAGTCATCGCACGTTGACCACCAATCCCTGGACTAGATTTCTTGTTTAGATTTAGGGGAAAAAACTGTGAAAATTAATGCTTTGGCCCATCCAGGTTTTATTTCGGAATATCTTGCGTTCAATAGAGCCGCTCTCTCGTCTGTGCATAAGGACATCGAAGAAGGCGATTTCATTGTTCGTTTTAAACTCTACACCAAAGTTAGCGAGGAGTGTGCCTGGTTAAACTTGTGAACTCTACCATTGATATCGGTGGTACGACGTGTCAAGCACAAGATATCGTTCACATACCCAGCATAGAAATCAAGGTTATGGGTAGTATCTTGGAGGCTCATTTGCTCGACTTTGCCCATGAAGATGTCTGCGAGAAGTGGTCCAAGCGTTGAACTCATCGAGAACCCGTCTAGTTTCCTGTAAAGCCACTGAATAGGAACGCAGTAAATGCTCTCTCAATTGGCCTAGAGAAAGCTAAATAGGTGGGGATGGAACAGTTACTTCCAGTGTTGGTAGAAATCCACTACGGGACTCACACCCTGCTTTCGACTAATCTGTCAGGATTTTAGACCAGGTAAGAATTAATTATATAGCCACTAAACCAGATGCGGGAATAGCAATGCCCAGCTCCATTGCTAAAGTTGGCGCTCCACATAATTTATGAAAGGGTATATATTCTTCTATGCTAAAGCTAACACTAGGCCTAAAATAAACCGAAACAGTAGCTTTGATCTTAACCCTAAATATAACCCTATTTTAAGCCTAACCATAAACCCAATCTTAAACCTAACCCTGATTTCTCAGGACTTTGAGGCAAAGCGACCTGAATCTCGGACGGTTCCTCGGCTCTTATCCTGTTTATATGGCCATATAAGTAATCCTTACCAGAGTATGTGTTCAATTTAAAAATTATGCCTAGTATGGCAGCCCACTGCTCAAAGAATCTACACAAAACCTAATCCCTTTTCATCCCAGCCAGTTTTGGTATTTCAACCGAACAACAGCCAAGAGCCCAATAACCCATTCGCTCCTACAAAATATATGTTCGATGCTAAACCGACCTGCGGAAAATCAGCTCTTTGGTTATCATTCCATTGAATAATTTTTCATGGTTATCGTACGTTCTTTCGATGGGTTTCTCTGAGGTAGGATGTACCATTTCCATTGTGGTAAGGATGGCTTCTATGGCCGCCTGATCAGCACACGGGTATATGCACGCCCAATGCACTTTAAATGGGTGGTCTTGCGACGCCTATGCCTTAATCCTAACACTTACCCTAACATAAAACTAAAATTTAACCCTTATCTTAACCCTCGCCCTACCCTTAACATAAGAACTGCAGTTCACACGGAAGCAGACCGTAACCTTCACCATCAGCTTGACCCTATCCTTAAACCTAACCACACATTTCACCCTAACCCTCACCTAAATCCTAAATCCCATTGCCCTGGAATTTAGCGTAAAGCCATATGTTTGCAGGTGGTTCATGTTCTCGTGTCCTGTTTAGGTAGTCGTATTAGTCATCCTTGTCCTTGTTGTCCAATATTGCTGTTTAGGCTACTAGAATAATTTGTGATCAAAGGTGAGCGGGTCGCTAACTTCCATGTTGCATGACATTTTGTGGCCAACAGAGTAATTCGAAAGACTAAACCATCCTACGTGGGCCAGCTTCGAGGTTGCGGACGCCAGCGCTGTGGCGGCTTCATGTCCTCCTCTGACCCCACTGTCCTCAAGAGTTTGTGCACGTGACCTTGCGTCATTGTTCTCCCACTTCCGCGTGGCCACCGCTGACTCATCGCTACGCTTCCAGCGCCCATGCCCCCCACCCCACCCCCACCTCTGACTGATTCGGCCGCTCGGTCGACTTGACGCAGCTGAGCGCACGCGCAAGCAGAGCGAATCAGAAAGGTGCATTTCTAATTTCAGGCGACCGCCTCTAGTCTGAATCTGCGAGGACAGATGGAGAAGGGACCCGGTTCGTTCAAGGGCCCTCAACTGTGGCAGGCGGACAAGCACGTTATCCTCGTGTCTGCGTGTCCGGGAGACACCGTAATCGTGGTGTTTGAGGGAAAAGGAAATGAGCGCTTTTGGGGAGGTCCGCTTTTGTTGCGAGAAAATGCCTATGGCGGGAAAATTCTGAGAAAATCTGGACTGACACATCTTCCCTGGCAAGGTGTTTGTGTGTGTACGGTTTCTTTCCAGCATGACTGGTAGCATGTGAACTTTCCCTCACATTTAGGGTGGACTAGAATGTCAAGCACTGGCAGGCAGCATATCACAATAAGCGGGCTTTCTGCTAGCAACGGTGGGGTAGCTCTGTGAGATTTTTTTGAAACATGGCTCGTAGGCTTAGAAAGTATTTTTCCGATGACGACTGGAAGTAACCAACAGATCCGTGAACACGTAAAGTAGATTTGCCAAAGAAATAATGGTGGCCACGTGGTCCATTCAAGGATGGTATTTGTTGTCATATAAAGTTTTTTTTAAAACCGAAATACACCCTAACTCAAAGAGCAAATTTTACGAAGCCTATGTTAGTACCAAATGAGTGCATGAAAGTAGATTTAAGGTATTTTTTCTTTAAAATATATTTTGAATTATAAAGGCATTTAAAACAATGGAAAAAAATTCATAATATATGAGTAGTAATTTTACCCAGTGAGGTTTTGAAGGTGACCTAAAAGAAGCTTGTTCAAAAGCTGAAATCCTACTGTGACTAAAATATCTTGGGATTCTTTTCTATTAAAAATGTATGTTACCACTCTACTTAAGTAATCCTTTCTAATCGACAACGCATTTCATATGAAAACACTTCTGTTCTACGATTTCCCATGAAATTAGTTAGTAGGAAACAGGAAAAAAATACCTGTTTATCATATATTCCGACTCTTATGAGCAATTTGACGATAATACATCAATCACTTGGCTTACAGAAGCGTTATATAAACTGTGAGGAAGTTATCCGGGACAAGGGCCTGCGTTCTTCGTAAATTGCGCAAACTTTAATAAACTTTACACATTTCCATTAGGAATCTGTGATAGAGATGACATTAAAATTTTCAAAAAGTTGTTACTTTTAGTCGCTGAATGGTTGCAATGAATTCAAAGAGAAAGCCCTTCCATATGCTTTTATATGCTCCAAAACAATTTGGCCCGTTAAAAATAAGTCAAAAAGGCCGCTTTAATTCAGTATCAGTATCCGTATATTTTAGGGAGATGTTGGTGAGTCACCTCTGAATTCCCTATTTGTACATGCGAGTTGAGGTATCAAAAAAATAGTATCTAGATATGTTTGCGAGGCCAATTGATATGAGCCAACTGGGTGGAACATAGATGAAAAAGAGCAGACAGTAAAAAAAAACTCCCAGTAATATTTAGGAGGAAAAGGCTCTCGCTCTGGGGGGGAGTGTCTAACGGGGGGCATCGCGGAGGTCACCTGGATCATCACCGAAGTGCGGAAGATGCAGCCAGACACTCCCTTGCTGGTTGCAGTCCGCCGAGTCGGCCGTCTTCTGTTTGGTAACATGCTTGATTTATTCTATTTATAATGCGATTTAATTCTTCATCAGATAGGTTGAGTGCAGCGATCTACGAATGTACGAGTTGCTGTCCGTTCCGGCGTGGCGCATGTTAGTGAACTTTCCGTGGACACACGCTTCGAAGTTGATTTCAAATTTTTGGGCCTCAGCTAAACTCAATTTCTCTGGAATTTGACCTTCTAGATGCTCTACTGATTTGTCTTTAGTGAAAATTGGTTTTTACTTACTAATATCCACATTCTCGTAGGCTTGAAAATGATCTCCGCTGAAAGAAACAATCTCAGTGTCCGAGCTCGTCTCACCACCGTCCCAACAATAGCTTGGAAAGATAATGTTACTGAAAACATTATAGTAGTATTTGTATTTAGATTCGACATTTATGCAAAGATTTCAATAGGGTCTTCGAAGGCAATGCATATTACTTTTAACTATGTCTAACTATAGGGAACAAGTTAACCACCTTTAGGTATATTGTCTCTATCTTCCTCTGCATTCGATAGCTCGTTTGAGCTTACATACCAGCCGTTCGTCCAAGAGAGTTCTTATTATGAACTGAGGCGGATTGAGGCCGCCCACACCTACGAAACAGGTCGCCAGTTTAACTTCGTAGCGACGAAGATAGTCACCAAGTCAGAAATAACAGAAGCCGGGATTTGATTGAAGTCTAGGCTTCCAAAATGAATTCACTCAAACAATTTTATCGAACTGGCGCCGGCATACAGAGCCCAGCGTAGTCACCTTCGGACTATCGTCGCTGGCGTTTGATTAACCCTGCCCCGTATAACTGTTGCTTGTTTGGTTGCCAATTTTATCTCTGAAGATGGACTCGAATAAGAGTTTCAAAGCTCAGAGGTATAAAACCATGATGCAGGTGAACGAAGAGCCCCCGTCTACTATACTAAGAGTTCTTATTAGAGTAGTAGAATCAAATTAAGTCCGTTTGATAGGTGATAATAGCGCAGGTACGCGAATTATGAAATTGCGGTAAACAAAATTTAAACAAGCAGTTATATGTGCGATGTATCAGCTCGGGCAAAGTAATTACTAAGTTCATATGCGAATATTTATGGTCGCTATGGAACTGACCTCATGGCCTCACAGCAAAATGTAACAAGCCTGTCACCCAACCCGTTCGGTGAACGCAAGATCACTATAACTACAAATACGTCTAAAGAGCAGTATGTTAGTGGCTTATCCACTCACAACCATAAGCATCTTTAAATGATATTATCAACAACGATCTGGTAGCAAGAAACGAAAGACGAAGCCTGTTTCAAGATGACGCAAGCTTCGTTCATGAGAAAAGAACTCAACTTCAAAATGTTCATTTACTCATTTACTTGCTCCTATGGAGCAGGTTATATTGGTCACACGAGTAGGCGCCTATCCAAAAGAATAATAGAACACCTCCCAGCATGGCTGAACAAAGGGAAATCAAGAGCATAAAAAGCGCCATCCTTGCACATCTTGTTGACACCGGACATAGTGCAGACCCCAGCGAAGCTTTCCGTGTAATTTATAAGGTGCCACCAAACTACTCCAAGCCACTGGGTCAATGTCTACTAGCAGCAGCAGAAGCGACTGCCATTAGATTGAAGAAGCCGGTCATGTGTGCACAAAAGAACCTCGTACAAGCTCAACACTTAGCTTGGCCAACAGCAGCTTAACTGCATGCATTCTCCCGCGCCATCTCTGTCCTCCCCCTTCTCCTGGAACGGCTCTACCAAACACTCATTGCCACTTTATCATACTGTTTCTCATCACACTGTTTCTTATCATCCTCCCCTTATGCACACCTCTCAGACAACCCACACAAACGGACGAATATAATCGATTTTATATTTTAAATTTCTACGACGTTCCAACGTTTCCCTGGCCTGAAGAGAGTTTATCGAAAGCAGCGCGTATACTCGCCAAGTCTTATTTTAAATTTAAAATTGATTGTTCAGAGTATGCAGGTTAAAATGAGTGCAACCACCTTGGGAGCGAAGGTTCCTAGATCAGTCATTTTCAGAGGCCTTTGTTTGCATACCATTTGTATTTTCATTTCATGGGAGTATTCGAGGTTTAACATAAGATGGAATATAACATATAAACTTTTCAGTTTCCCCACCCCATGAATTAACTCTTAATGCGCCATCACCAGGTTCTAAGTATACTCTGGAAACGAGTCAGTGGTCTGCAACATGCACCACAGTTTTCACTTGCAGTCTTCCTACTGTGACTACTCCGCATGGCTTACCACTTGGGACGCCGCTGACGCGGCGGCCGGACGTGCTCTTGTCCGGCAGCCGACTTCTTCCAACGCCTTCTCCGATAGTTCTATCCAAAACAAACTATCCTCCCAACAGGTGACCCACTTCTTCGCTTCTCATCTGGAACCAGGCCTAAGAATTATAGCAGCTAGGGTCTTCCCTAATAACAGCTGATGTGATATATTTTCATGGTTTCTAAAACAGGCTGCCCTGTCGGTGCACCGGATAACTGGGTGCTCAGAATGGCTCCCAGTACGCGTTTATCGGGCAGTCCAAAGCTGAACGTGGCCATCAACACTGTCATGCATGCTTTGGAGGTAAATCTTGGACTTCGGTATTACCCGCCACGTCAGCCACTGCGCCCAATCACAATAGGCTGATCGTTTCAGACCTTCAGTTGGTGCAGGGAAGAAGGAAGAGCAAGAGACTGAGGCCGACAGCAGGAATCCATCTCCACAACAAATCAGAAACTGCATCACTATAATATATGTAATGCTCGGGAATCTATCGCGACGGACTTCAATTCGTGGCTTCGAGGATTTCAAACTTGCGGAGTAACTGGGTCCATATCCTGACTCTTGATTAATGGGCTCTTTATGATCCCTTCACGAACGTGAAAATCAAACCGCATTTATGAATGCCTGATGCAGTTAGTGTAGACCAGGTTAAGTTTGGCAGGCGCAGACAGGTTTTTAGATTTTTGGTCCATTGGGCCGGTGTCAGCCTCGGGTGATGCTGACAGTGTCTTGGCGAGGAGGATGTGCAAAAGACGTTGTGCAATACTGCCTCACTATAGATTAAGTTCAGTGATATTCCCTGATGCTGCGCCCAGTCCCTGTAGCTAGCGATGGGATGTCCTCGCCCACGAACGGTGAAGTGTCGGGTTAAATTTCAAAATGGGAAACTAATTTGGTCTGAGTTCCAATTTCGAGTAGTTCTATGCTTGCAGCCTGACTGTAGAAATTACAATTAGGGCAATCCCAGTGCTCTCTTACGATGATCGAGATCCTCTCTGAAGAGTGGAGGGACAAAAAATCTTTCACTGACAGTACACTGTAGCGTGAACAGATGTTCCCCAGGGAAAATTCAAAAGACTTAAATTTACAGTCTTGCGATAATACATTTGACCCAATTGGGAGAAGCTCAGCGGCCTCGATTGGATTCAAATCTACAACAGGGACCAGACATTGAGTCAGCCAACGTTCCAACCGCCAGAAATAGAAGACCCCATAAAGACCCTCTGAGTTTTACCCACCTGAGTCAAAGGAATTTTTCAAATTGGCCGAGAACCACCCATTATTTATATATATAAATCGGGTAAATTATTTCTGAAATTATTAAGTGCAGGACATGGAGTCAGGTAATTCGGACATGACTCCATGTCATGCATTTAATAATTTCATAAATTATTTACCCGATTATTCTCTTGAGTACATATACCAGAAACCGCATAGAGAACGCTGGGGGACCCACTGAGGAGCCGAACCCCTCGTTGCTGTGTCACACAGCAGCAGAAACATCGGCGAAACACGTGTCTGGGCTTTTAGCTAGTATCTATGTAGGAAGTACGGTATAACGTCTTTGCCATATAAGATTCATACTACTTGTAGTACTACTTGTTTGTAGAATGGGCATTACGTGGTTATTCCACAGTGGTTGATTGTCTTCGACCCAAATGTTCATTGAAATTTCGGATCTGACCCTAAAAAGTCATGTCCGAATCACCTGACTCCATGTCCTGCACTTAATAATTTCAGAAATTATTTACCCGATTATTCTCTGGAGTCCATATACCAGAAACCGCATAGAGAACGCTGGGGGACCCACTGAGGAGCCGAACCCCTCGTTACTGTGTCACACAGCAGCAGAAACACCGGCGAAACACTGTCTGGGCTTTTAGCTAGTATATATGTCGGAAGTACGGTATAACGTCTTTGCCATATATATATATATATATATATATATATATATATATATATATATATATATATATCGCGTTCATCATCTCCTGAAGAAGACAAAGAAGAAGAGGGGGTGAGTTCATGAACCAAATTTTATTTGTACTGACGTTTCGAAAGCGTTCTCGCTTCCATCATCAGAGTAAAGTGCTTGCTGCTCCTTGTGGACTTGAGTTAGTCAGTCTTGCCGCGTGCCTCGTATTATATCCATGGTGGACGCGTGAACTTTGACCTGCCCGATCGCCGCTGACTTCCTTAGACCTCCCCTAGGTTGAACGCCGGTGGGCTTGCGTGACTGCTGTCCCCTTTGGAGCCGTCGTAGGTTTAGGCAGGGCAGCGTGCCTGTTGGCCTCCCCAACGTCAATCAGCGGACTGAGCAGTCGTTGCTGCTCTCGTGAGTTGTTATCCGTTTTACGGGCGCATTCGTGAGGCAGTTTTTGACTTTGATCATGTGACCTTCGGCCGCCACCCCACTTTTCCGTGAGCCTGGGCTCTCGGTTCCGTGTGCTCGTTTGATTATTGGCCCTGGCCGAACTGATCCGAGCCGTGTACGAAGCGCCTGGTAGTTGGGATGTAAGTCTATAGCTCGGTTGAGTGTACCAGTCGAGTTCACGCGTCCACCAGGGATATAATACGAGGAACGTGGCAAGATTGTGCCCTGGAGCTCAGACTAGAGCCCTCGCAGGCGGTCGCATAGCGACATGTAGCATACGTTGTTATAGTGGAACCGACAAAGACAAGGGAGACCGGAATGGCCATTTCTGGTTTATTAGCCGTCATCAGCCAGTCATACCCAATCCCAAATGTGGCACTCCTGGTATTCGAACCCGCGACCTTTGGTAATTGAGTCGAATGCTCTACCATTGAGCCACGGGCTCGTTGTTTTGTCGGTTGCGATCGGGTCTATGATGATAGTTTGTTGCTCACCGATCTGCTTAAGGAACATGTATGTTCCATTGTGCCCTGGAGCTCAGACTAGAGTCCTCGCAGGCGGTCGCATAGCGACATGTAGCATATGTTGTTATAGTGGAACCGACAAAGACAAGGGAGACCGGAATGGCCATTTCTGGCTTATTAGCCGTCATCAGCCAGTCATAACCAATCCCAAGTTTGGCACACCTGGGATTCGAACCCGCGACATTTGGTAATTGAGTCGAACGCTCTACCATTGAGCCACGGGCTCGTTGTTTTGTCGGTTGCGATCGGGTCTATGATGATAGTTTGTTGCTCACCGATCTGCTTAAGGAACATGTATGTTCCATTGTGCCCTGGAGCTCAGACTAGAGTCCTCGCAGGCGGTCGCATAGCGACATGTAGCATATGTTGTTATAGTGGAACCGACAGAGACAAGGGAGACCGGAATGGCCATTTCTGGCTTATTAGCCGTCATCAGCCAGTCATAACCAATCCCAAGTTTGCACACCTGGGATTCGAACCCGCGACATTTGGTAATTGAGTCGAACGCTCTACCATTGAGCCACGGGCTCGTTGTTTTGTCCGTTTCGATCGGGTCTATGATGATAGTTTGTTGCTCACCGATCTGCTTAAGGAACATGTATGTTCCGTTGTGCCCTGGAGCTCAGACTAGAGCCCTCGCAGGCGGTCGCATAGCGAAATGTAGCATATGTTGTTATAGTGGAACCGACAAAGACAAGGGGGACCAGAATGGCCATTTCTGGCTTATTAGCCGTCATCAGCCAGTCATACCCAATATCAAGTGTGGCAAACCTGGGATTGGAACCCGCGACCTTTGGTAATTGAGTCGAATGCTCTACCATTAAGCCACGGGCTCGTTGTTTTGTCGGTTGCGATCGGGTCTATGATGATGGTTTGTTGCTCAGCGATCTGCTTAAGGAAAATGTATGTTCCGTTGTGCCCTGGAGCACAGACTAGAGCCCTCGCAGGCGGTCGCATAGCGACATGTAGCATACGTTGTTATAGTGGAACCGACAAAGACAAGGGTGACCGGAATGGCCATTTCTGGTTTATTAGCCGTCATCAACCAGTCATACCCAATCCCAAATGTGGCACTCCTGGTATTCGAACCCGCGACCTTTGGTAATTGAGTCGAATGCTCTACCATTGAGCCACGGGCTCGTTGTTTTTGTCGGTTAAGATCGGGTCTATGATGATAGTTTGTTGCTCACCGATCTGCTTAAGGAACATGTATGTTCCATTGTGCCCTGGAGCTCAGACTAGAGTCCTCGCAGGCGGTCGCATAGCGACATGTAGCATATGTTGTTATAGTGGAACCGACAAAGACAAGGGAGACCGGAATGGCCATTTCTGGCTTATTAGCCGTCATCAGCCAGTCATAACCAATCCCAAGTTTGGCACACCTGGGATTCGAACCCGCGACATTTGGTAATTGAGTCGAACGCTCTACCATTGAGCCACGGGCTCGTTGTTTTTGTCGGTTGCGATCGGGTCTATGATGATAGTTTGTTGCTCACCGATCTGCTTAAGGAACATGTATGTTCCATTGTGCCCTGGAGCTCAGACTAGAGTCCTCGCAGGCGGTCGCATAGCGACATGAAGCATATGTTGATATAGTGGAACCGACAGAGACAAGGGAGACCGGAATGGCCATTTCTGGCTTATTAGCCGTCATCAGCCAGTCATAACCAATCCCAAGTTTGGCACACCTGGTATTCGAACCCGCGACATTTGGTAATTGAGTCGAATGCTCTACCATTGAGCCACGGGCTCGTTGTTTTGTCCGTTTCGATCGGGTCTATGATGATAGTTTGTTGCTCACCGATCTGCTTAAGGAACATGTATGTTCCGTTGTGCCCTGGAGCTCAGACTAGAGCCCTCGCAGGCGGTCACATAGCGAAATGTAGCATATGTTGTTATAGTGGAACCGACAAAGACAAGGGAGACCAGAATGGCCATTTCTGGCTTATTAGCCCACCATCAGCCAGTCATACCCAATATCAAGTGTGGCAAACCTGGGATTGGAACCCGCGACCTTTGGTAATTGAGTCGAATGCTCTACCATTAAGCCACGGGCTCGTTGTTTTGTCGGTTGCGATCGGGTCTATGATGATAGTTTGTTGCTCAGCGATCTGTTTAAGGAACATGTATGTTCCGTTGTGCCCTGGAGCACAGACTAGAGCCCTCGCAGGCGGTCGCATAGCGACATGTAGCATATGTTGTTATAGTGGAACCGACAAAGACAAGGGAGACCGGAATGGCCATTTCTGGTTTATTAGCCGTCATCAACCAGTCATACCCAATCCCAAGCGTGGCACACCTGGGATTCGAACCCGCGACCTTTGGTAATTGAGTCGAACGCTCTACCATTAAGCCACGGGCTCGTTGTTTTGTCGGTTGCGATCGGGGTCTATGATGATAGTTTGTTGCTCACCGATCTGCTTAAGGAACATGTATGTTCCATTGTGCCCTGGAGCTCAGACTAGAGTCCTCGCAGGCGGTCGCATAGCGACATGTAGCATATGTTGTTATAGTGGAACCGACAAAGACAAGGGAGACCGGAATGGCCATTTCTGGCTTATTAGCCGTCATCAGCCAGTCATAACCAATCCCAAGTTTGGCACACCTGGGATTCGAACCCGCGACATTTGGTAATTGAGTCGAACGCTCTACCATTGAGCCACGGGCTCGTTGTTTTTGTCGGTTGCGATCGGGTCTATGATGATAGTTTGTTGCTCACCGATCTGCTTAAGGAACATGTATGTTCCATTGTGCCCTAGAGCTCAGACTAGAGTCCTCGCAGGCGGTCGCATAGCGACATGTAGCATATGTTGTTATAGTGGAACCGACAGAGACAAGGGAGACCGGAATGGCCATTTCTGGCTTATTAGCCGTCATCAGCTAGTCATACCCAAACCCAAGTGTGGCACAACATATATATATATATATATATATATATATATATATATATATATATATATATTTGGAATTTCAATTTCAAAATAAAGCGTAGCTCTCTCTCTCTCTCTAATAGCTATGACTAATACATTGCAAAATGGGAGCCTTAAAGTTAGCATCATATTTCCAAATGCTTAAATTCGAAGATCTGTAAATCTATTTGTATTTGCGCTGTCTGCTTACGATGGCTGCCACGGTGTTAGGCGATAAATCATGGTTGTGACCGATAGCTAAGCGGAGACTAAATGTAAATCTTCCTTGCCTTGGTGCGCTGCACCAGACACTTTTATCCTTGTAACAGGACGTCGTGAAACTTTCATTTGACTAATTAATGTCTGTAAATGGAATGGGATGACGAAGGGTTTTAACGCCAATACTTCAGTCACCGTTGGACAGCGAGTTCTTCGACCTAGGTCAGAAAGACCGGAAGTTGGCAGGCGCTTCCAGTTGGTCATTGAGACGAAGGCTACATTCAGTTAACTACGTGGTTGGACACGGCTTTGTTTACCCCCTCGCCAACACCAAGGAGACATTTTCTCTGTGATTTGGGAACGGTAGTAGTAGAAGGTTTGGGAAATAAAGCTTTTTTCCTTAAATGTTTACAAAGAACAGTCCTATTTTCGCTACACATATTCGTGTCTGTCGACTGTGGACCGAAATACTCAATGTTACATGAGTATATTCTTTGCCGACATAAACGGATATTCGAAAGGAGTACTGACATCGCGATCTGGCCGGTCGATAAGGATAATGCATAAGCATCTCCCGGTACTCGACTGTTACCTGCCATGTGATTTTGCTTCCAGAAAGTCAAGGATGTAGCTAACGTGAAAAACCCATTAAGACCATGGTGTCCTGAAAGCAGAATAGATCGTCAGACGACTTTACCATCGATCTTTTCAAAACTCCACACCCCAACATGCACATACCATTATATGTGGATTGAGGCACCGTCCGGCTTATCCTCTGCTTTGACCGGATGTCTTTTTAAAACAAGAAATGTCTGTACTCACACTATCCACTTTTTCGTTCTGTTTCAGGTAGTTTCCCGTGGTACCATGACACCAAATTGCCTCCTTTCTTGCACTACTGAACGAAGTATGACCTACGCAAAACGAGTGCAGCCACCACCCACAGAAGGGAATGCCAACGAATTTGAAAAGCAAGTTTAACTTGTTGTTAAGGATTTAATAAACTGTTTCTGTTAGTTACAAGAGAATTCGAACAGATGAGACTATTTGAACCTAATTTGAACGTATCAAATATTGTTTGATTAAACCGGCTAACCGCCCTCTACTTGTTAAAATTTCTGATTTATACCGAAGAGCACTGTACTTGACTATTTAAGTGCTGCTGGCAAATTAAACCCTTTTAAACTTATCTTTAATTATAGAAAATATAAAAATATAGTTCGGTTGGCTGAACTTTTCGGTCTGGTGTTGACAATAAACTTGACTTGGCCCGGAGTGTTTTTACATGGCATATTTCGTTATTAATTGTCCACTTCTACTCATGATTCGAAGACATTTTCAGTTACGCGCAAAGTAATTATCGCGTTTTTGTGCTAACCTTAACACAGCTCCCTTTTTGCAGTGCAAATGCTTCCGCTAGTTGAGAGCTTTGCTTCTAGGGGCTAATAAATTTGAATCGCACCATTTTGCTCCTCAAGACCGAACCTAGTAAGATAACGAAAGGTCGTTTGGTCAGCCGATCTGCCCCTTTGTAGATCGTGCATTTACCATACGGCAGTTCGACCGCCGATTTCAACTATGCCCATCGTATGCGCCACAACATGGTGTTGCACGAAATGTGACTTGCGCATGAATTAGTTTTAAGTGATATTAGACTTTTACTGCATCTAACGCACTCTCTCTTCCCTCACCCGTCTATTCCCGGTGTCAAGACGGGGTCAAGAAGACGAGAGGCGAGGTTGAGCGTAGGTAACCCCTATTCCACGGAGTGGGAGAGCCATAAATGGCGGCCTGAGCCTGCGCCTAAGTGTGCCCATTTTTGGCACGCCCCGAACCAATGTTTGGCATTTGTTATGTAAACTCATCCCAAATAATAATGCCTTCCTCACCCTGATTTTCCGCCGTGCACAGGTCAACGAAAGAGGATGGCACCAGGAACTTCATATTGTTTTGTGCCTATCAACAGAATATGTGTAGAATACCTCGCTTGACAGAACTGCATCTCCAGGAAGCCGAACGAAGTTCATAAAATCTGCAGTGGGTAGCCCGTAATAGTCAATCCTACTGAGCTGGGGGATGTTCGTTGGACCTAGCTGTCTTCCTGTCCTACTATTAAATAAAAAGTGTGGACCAAGTAGTCAACGGAAAGAGCCGTTGGTAACGTTTAAAGTGATGTAACTGGCGTTAAGGAAAGTGTCGGTTGTTTGCATTTAATGCATCTCCCGTTCTTACCACTAAATTTCCCTTGCCAACATGTGCTTGCGTGTACTTTAGAATTGAAATTTTTGCTTATAAGATTGCCTAAAGTCTATGCATGCACCGCCATAAATTTTGCAGAAAAACACGCCCCATTCAATATAAGGGACAGCCCTGACCTCTTCGAAAACGTGACCGTTCTTTAGTCACTAGTACAGTCTAGGACGCAGATTTTATGACATATTTTGACTTCAATGCGAGCTCCAGCACACGGCCTCGACTCTGGGTGAACTGAAAAAATGAACTTATTTGAATCTTAAAATATGTAACGTTAAGAACAGCCTTGAGCCTTCTGAGCTTTACACATAAGGAGTGAGCACAATGGGATCCATTTTCCGGTCATATGCTTGCGTTTTAAACTTAGCCAAAGTTAAACACGCAGTTTCATGACATTTTAAATTTAACACCGAAAAAAATCGGTTTAATGCTTTGAAACTCCAGGATTTTAGGGAAAAGAAGTTTTACAAGCCGTTCTTAAGCGTCAATAAGCCTTACCAATTTGTCGTCCCTGAACAGTCATGGGGGGAAAATTCGATATCGATTTTGCTGAAATCCATAAACCATAGAGATAAGCAATTAGTCACACGATCTGTGTAAGTTAAAAGGAGTGAAGATCCTTTAAAACCGTTTCAATGAATGTATGCATTTCAAGTGCTTAAAAAAACATTCGTTATATTGATAAACAAAGCTGATGTTACGTGCCTCAGATAACTTCGAAGAAAGAAGACGAAATTAAGTAGACTAGGGGAAATAGACTGCGAATCTAGAATTCGCATCACGGATAACTAACAAACACAAAACTGGCATGTTAAAGGTAAATCACTAAACAACGCAGATTTCAGACCTCATCTTGAATTGTTTTCTGGACCGAGTTGGGCCAAATTGCAAATACTCCGTGCAGGTCCTGTGCACTTGATCGAAACAAGAATAAAAAAACAGTACATGTCATTAGGTAAATCAAAGTTTGGTTATTTAAAAAAGAATTTTCTGAATTTTCAACATTTCTCTCTCTCTCTCTGCATACATACTGCTTGGGAACTTTGCAAGTACATTTTGTCCTACAATGTTCAACCAGTCACCCAAGCTAATGGTAGGGATTGACCTTTCAGAACATTAAAATTATTTATATATGAACTTTACTCATTCCATGTAGGAACTTATTAAAGCCAGAACGACTCCAAAATGTCATTTACCAATATATAACTGCACTAAGTGCAAAAAACATGTAGTGAAGGTCCCGCATGGCCTCTTGTCTTAGTTTCTTGTTCTGTTCATCCAGGTAATATGGCATATTAATCATAGTTAGGCTTGTAACCGTGCTAATTTGCCATCTGTGAAGGTCCTGAATGAGAATATAACTAGTGAGCTGCATTAGGAATAACTTATTATTCATCTTCATATTTGTTCAGCAATATAAATGCGCAAACGTTTAAACAGCTAATTAATAGTAGGTATGGGGAAGAGGATTGCGAGTGTTCAGATGTCAGGGTAGTTACAGAGTGCTGTAAGGGGCATGGAGAGACTGAAAGGGAGGAAAAGTGAGGTGTTTTTCAGTGAGCTATGTCTTTGTGTCGTCTCTGTAGCTTGACGTGTTGTGATGCTCTTGGGCCAGGGTAGCCTAAGAGCGTGTACAAACAATTTATGTAAACATAAGTTTGCTTTAGCTAACCGTACGGTCACAGTCCCTCCTGTCGCAAGTATCTACTGACGCAGGGACTTGGAGTGCCTTGCAGGCACTTTATATGTGACTTGGAATGCTTGAATGATATGTACCCGGTGGCCACTGTCGACCAAGTGAACCATGATCGTGCAAGATATCTTAAAACGTCTATGCTACCTAAAGGTATCTTACGGGAAACAGAAATAATAGTGGCGCATTATGTCACACCCGCAATTAACCTGCGTGTGCTTTAACTACTGTTTGCGTATTCATAGCAGACGATGTGAAAAATGACGTCAGATTAGTTTTGGGTGCAGAATTCCTCCCCAGGTTTATATCTGAGACGCTCATGGGAAGAAAATCACCAGTTTTTACCCACATTTCCTGCTGATAAGGAGAATTCTCTGGCCCCGAACTACGAAATGTCTTTCGTCTTCTTCGAGAAACAAGCCACTTAAACACTTAACACTTCGATTCCTAACAGTAGAGCTTAACAAAGAGGTCACTGTCTTTTTTGTGAATTAATTCTGCTGAAGCTCAGTCAACCCTTAATATTCCAAAAAAATAAGTGAAGCTAGTATAATATGGCTCGATTTTCTGATGAATATTTGAATATGCTATCAAGTGTTAGTGTTCTTCGCTCAAGGGCTTTTTATCAAAAGCAGCCGAAAAGGGCTCTAAGATAACACTTAAGATATAAGGTAAAGAGTGGACTTTAAGCGCCATGAGTATTAAGTTAATCCAGGAAAAATTGTTTAAAATTAACTAAAATTCAGTTTCACAAGTATGTCACGAATAGTGTCACGCAGTATTTAAATATTCCGGAGAGTGGTGAGGGCTAAACCATAAAAAAATTGGATGAAATTTTTCCTTAGAGTAAGATAGGTTTGGAAACTTTAACCATCGTTAGTGTTCTCTTATCAGCCTCGGAAATTCGGTACTTACTTTCCTTCTCCGATTACAGGGCAAATTTTGATAAAATGTCCTATTAAAGAGCGCAGTTTATGCACTTTTAAGTGGATGTTTTATTTATTTTGAAATTAACTAAAGTTCATTTTCATCAATACGCGAAGTTCATCTGAAATCTCCTCGAATGTTGACGTCGCATTATTTTGACCTAGGAAACAAATTCGCTTGCGAAAATAATTTCACGTCCTACTGCAGGATGGTATGAATGGCACATTCTTGTCACTAGACTGTACCGGTGCCAAAAGACGATTTTCTGAAAGACCGAATTAAATAGCACATGTGTGTATAAACCAATTAACAGGAAGTATACCCACGAGCCAAAATCTGTCTTTTGTTGGTTTACTTTGAAATGATTTTATTTTCAATCTATATGAATTTTATTCAAGAAGAAACTACCTAATAATTGAAATTTAAAAATTACGATGCCTGTGTTGATCGAATTAAATTTGATAGAAAGGATGTGCAAAATATCAGTTGATATACTAATTTACTATGATATCACGCCAATGGTAAAAATTAGGCTTCAGAAATAAAGTGCAATCACTTTCGAATTTCTCATATTATGATAATTTTATGCATGTTAGCTGAATAAGTTGAACAAAATAATATATGTATGGGAAGGTACAACAGCGAATGTGGTGAATTGATATAGGACTATTTCAGGCTTAGTCTGCTTCCATTAAATCAATCAATACACTGAACGCCAGAGAATAATCAGGAAAATTATTTCTGAAATTATTAAGTGTAGAACATGAAGTCAGATGATTCGAACATGACGTTAAATGGTCAGACCCCAAAATTTTAAAGAACCCACTGAAGACCCACTGAGGAACCGAACCCCTCGGGATGAGTGAGTCCTGTAACCGATCGGTGAGCGCCCTACTAGCATTTTTAATATTCCCGATTGAAACTGGCAAGACAACGAGCTCGTAGTGCAGTGGGTAGAGCGTAAGACTTCTGCCCAACAGGTCGTGAGTTCGAGCCTCGGGCGCCCAAGCGCCAGGGGTTGGGTATAGCTGGCTGATGACGGCTAATAAGCCAGAAATGGCCATTCCAGTCTCCCTTGTCTTTCTATATCGCTAGCCACGCTGCAGCTGCTGGAGGGGCTCTAGAGTGAGTTCCAAGGCAAAGTGGGAAGAGTGAGTTCTGTAACCGAGCGTAAAGCGCCCAAATACCATATATATATATATATATATATATATATATGAAGAAAGAGGGCTCGTAGGAAAATCGAATTTTACACGGGAATTTTCTAGGTGGTTACACTATCTCCTCGTCAGATGAAATGAGCAGTGAGAACTGGGATTGTCACGCTGGAGAGTTTAGTGGCACAGAAGGAACATCGACAGACTGACGCCATGGGGGGTTGTGGGGCCATGAATCATGTTACGATATCTGTCGCATGTGAAGGGAGGGGTGCTATAATTTTGATAGTAATTTACGTTGCGGGAGATGCAGAATCAGTTAGGTTACACTTGGCTGGGCACGGATATTTAATTGTTGTTTTAAGTTGTGCGCAAGTCAGTGGACCGTGCACGCAGACCTTCGTAATGTGCATCGAGATCGACGTAGCAGTTAATTCTGTTAGTGCCGGAGTTCCAAGCTTCGAGGAATTCGCGTGCCTGTTTGGTGCTAGCCATGGCGACCACTTCAGTCCCCTCCCAATGGAAGTGGTGGTCGCAATCAACAGCGTGCGCAAAACACGAGAGACAAGGGATCGCGTGGGCGGATGGCAAGTTAGGATTCGTTTTTACGGGTCCAGAGTCGTCGGCCTGTATGGCCTACGTAAGCGCAAGAGCAATTTGCACATGAAATGCGGTACATAACATTTGTTTGCTGCTCTTTTTGTATGGGATCTTTAACACGCGATAGTGTTGCCCGCAGGGAGGACGCTGGCTTGTAAGAAGAATGGATCACCTATCATTGCTGGTGGAACACTGTGCGGCCTCTAGACCCACCTTTTCTTTCAAGGATGCAAAAATCCTAGGCCGAGGTATTGAACAAATAGCGAGAGAAACGCTCGAAGCCTTGTACACCGTACCAACTTCCATCAACCTCTGGATAATTTTCCCTGCGGCCTACCAGGTCTTAAGAGTGCGACTCAATCCACGGAGTCACAGACAAGAATTCGGACTAGTCACACTCGCAAGCAAACGCATACAGAGCCAGAACACAGGCTCTGAGTGAACCTATGCCACACCAACACATTTGACGGGATAACTGCGGAGAACGCAAACCAGCAAGACCTTCGGTCAGGCTTGAACACATACGCAGGTGAACATAGTTTGCGTATGAACACCAATGATGAGCGTCTTCAACCCGATAGGAACGGAGACGCCGGCAACGACTCAGAAACCACCGATGAGATGCGCACGGACAGATGCAAATAGGGGACAAGAAACAGATATGCGGGTCTGGAACAACAAACGTGGGCAACGCAGGCGAGATCAATGACCCTTGCCATCCCGACACAGCTCCCAGACCAGATTATGGAGAAAATCACTGACCAGCAGGACAGCTATTAACTCCATCCTCCACCTCCCTGTAGTGCGTTATGTACGAATAGCCCTAGAGTCAGGAGAACGCCAGCATGTTCAGCACCCATAAATAGTGTGAGGCACCATACAGAACCCACCTCCGACGATGGATTCTTGTTTGATTTTGAAATGTCAGTACATTAACCATTTTGTTTCTGTGATTGTCTGTCTTTTGGATAAATCTATATATATACAATAGTTGAGGAAGTGTGCATTCCGAGATGATAAATGAAGAAAGAAGGGTCATCGTAAATCGAGGTTTACTCGTTAATTTTTAAGCTGGTTACACCAACCATTTGTCAGACGAAATGAGAAATGAGATTTGGATTGTAATGCTGGATGGTTTAGGGGCACAAAGGTTACATCGACAGACTGACACCATGGGGGTTTGGGGGGCCATGAATCGTGTTA
>WEDG01000006.1:2500-23312 GCA_017591395.1 Schistocephalus solidus | reverse complement strand
GAAGAATATATTTACATATATAATTATATATATATATATATATATATATATATATATATATATATATATATATATATTTATATTAAAAAGAAACAATGCCTATCGTGAAATGGAGTTGTACTCGTAAATATTTAAGTTAGTGACACCAACCCGTCTTCAAACGAAATGAACAGAGGAGAAGGTGTAGTGGCGCGACAGGACAGATGGTGACACACAAAAAGCTGGTGTGAATGGGTTGGGTTGGTATAACCAACTTGAAAATTAACGAGTAGAAATCAATTCCCCGTAGAGTTTTTTTTTCAATTTACTATATCAGGATGCAAACAACCTCCGTTATTCAACATATTTATGGACGTCAAACCCTTATGATTTTCAGCCATTATTCAATTGATTTATATACATGAATCATTCACACTGGGGGCTTCCATATCTGCCACATCGTTCTGCAAAACACCGAAATAATTAGATAAATCATGGACAATCCGAAAGCATTGAGAAGACTCTTGATGTGATATCAAATATTTGCTATTGCGCGCAGAATTTATAAATGAAGTAATTTAATAATGGTGTTTTATCGAGCTAGAGAGTCAGCATTTGAGTCATGAAGTTGGTGTCTGTATATCTGTGAGCTCACAGTTGCTCTAAGACCTATTAAAACACATTGATTGCTAACAGTCAAAAGCTGACGGAAATGTTCGCATAACATATGTTTTGCTACCTCTTTCTGCTCTTCACTTTAAACATTTTTTAACCTGGTTCCCTTTAGATTGTTGACCTTATTTGGAGTATTATTTTTTTATTCCGGCAATTGTGAAGCAACCTTTATATAATCACAGTGACTAACACAACTTGATCAGGTGTTTTTTTTGCGCTTTATTAGAAAATCCAAAACGACTAATAGATTTCAAGGCAAAAGGCGTAAATTCCACAACCATCTATTTTTCCTGGAGGAGGCCAAATCAATGCACATTAGACCATTTTTACCGGATTTTTTATATGAAAGAAGAGAAACCTCAATCGTCTTCATTTATCTCCACTGAGGGTTACATTTCAAATCTGGAATCATCTACGAATTACATTTTCTATATGTATACGTTTGTTTCATATGGATTGTCCGGCATTCCCCCCCTCATCATCAACGCTTCAACTCTGTCAAATGGTAATCCACAGCTTATGCTTTTCATCCATTATTCAATAAATTCATATTCATGATGCATTCACACTGGAGGCTTCTATTGCTGCCATATAATTTTACAAAACACCGAATGACCGATGTCGCATTATCCTTGTCAAGGAGACTGTAATTTATGGCATCACACGTCCTCCATTCTCTTGCATAGATTGTACCCAAGTCCGTTCCACCACTCGCGTTTTCAGAAGAAACGATGTATCTATGTAGTTTCAGTAATGTTATGGAACACCTAGTTGCATATGATAACCTAACGAAGACCACTTTCTTTCTGAAATTGAATCTGATGACCTTTTACTGTTGTAACGAAGCAGATGTTACAAATGCAAAAAATGTAAAGAATATGGGTAAGAAAAGGCTCATATAGCAAGCATCCTTAATCACGAAATCGGTGTACGACCTACAGAACGAATTTTATTGTTTCGAAATTTCAAAGGAAACCGAAAAAACCTGATATAACTTATCACGATTTAGCCAAAAATTTCGTAAGTTTTACTGTATAAGCTAATAGAAATTTTTTTAAGGAACTGCGAGAGATACGGTTAATTATATTTATTCCGTCGCGAATGCGAGTCTGCGTTTTGTCAATAATGTTCTTGTTAAGCAGATTATTTTATGTTTCTGAAAAAGCAAGTTAAATATTAATTGGTAGTAGATCACTTAATTCGTCTAAAACCGGTTTACTTTTTCTTCAGTTAAGCTAATCGCGTAAATGGAAAACGTGATATAGAACGCATTGAATTGATTTTATATTAAACAAAATAACAAACAGAAAATGCCTGATTTAACTTATCCCTATTTAGGCAATGTCTTCTAGAAAATGACTGTATAGTCTAATCTGAAGTTTTCAATTAAACTGCAGAAGATGTGATTAAGGAAATATATTTCTGTTCAAATGCATTTCTGAAAGTTTGTGTTTTGATAATAAACATTTCGTTAAGCAGAGTTTTTATTAAAACTGACACAGTAAGGCGAAATGAAATCAATAATTGGTAATTATATACCTCTAACTCTGAAAATATTTAGTTCCAATTTTAGAAGCTACATAATAAAATATTTCCCAGATTCAACATATGAGACCGTGAACGAAGAGAACACTTCAGATTATTCAACAGGCTACAACACAACAACGACAAATGGTAGTTTCTTTTATAAATTTTGCCTAAATTAGAATATTCCTCATGATTTAAAGCAATAGGTTTACCTTAGCAAAATTTAAGTTTGATATGAAATGGAGCATCTTTAAATGGCTTTCGTCCAAACAATTTTCTAATGTTTTTGCTAACAGCCCTCCAGAGAATCAGAAACAAAATCTACGGCAGATATTTAATTTGCATTAAGATTAAATGGCGGTCGCGCATTTATAATAACTTCACATTTTACTGTTGTAATGAAGTAGATGTTATAAGTGCCAGGATACAAAGAATATGGGCAGGAAAATGCTAAAATGTATTAGACAAAAGCTTTTTTTGAACGTTTACACATAAGCCCTCTCGTCAAAGAATATGCGTGTGAATTTTCCTGATTGATATGTACATAACAAGCATCCCAAATTACGAAACTGGTGAACGTGATACAGAACTTATTCAATTTTTTTAATTTTGAATAAAACAGCAAGATTTTGATATAACTTATCAAGATTAAGCCAATAATTACGAGATTATGACTGTATAAGCTAATCGGAAATTTTCAAGGGAACTGCGAGAGATAAAATGAATGATATTTTTTTCCTGCGGGAATGCATTTCTGCAAGTCTGCGTTTTGCCAATAAACGTTTCGTTAAACAGATTATTTTATGTTTCTAAGTAAGTAAGTTGCATATTAATCGATTATAGATAATTTAATACCTCAACATTAGGATAAATTTCGCTTCAGTTTCAGTAGCTATATAATTTACTATTTCGTAGATTCAAATGAGGAGACCCACAAGAAAGAGGTCACTCCACATGAGTCGAGAGGCTTTAGCAGCACCACGGAAAATGGTAGTATTTACTGATCATTATTGCCTATATTAGAATATCCCCCAACATTTAAAGCAATCTCAAAACCTTGGCAAAATGAGTTTGATACGAAACATATAACCTAAAAGGTATTTTGTCTCAACCATTGTCGACTTTTTTTCAAAAAGCTTGCATTGAATCCGGTGAAAATGCTACATCACGTATATTATTTGAATCAAGCTGAAATTACCAACAGCTCATTTCATATAAGTCTTATTACTTTTCCGTTTAAATAAGGCTTATATGAAATCACAATTTATTTAAGATTCGAAAAATCCATCTTATTACTCCTTCATAGAGGAAACCGTTATAATTCACAGAATATGGAGAAAATTTACAAGAAAACACTCAAATGAATAGACAACAGCTTTCTTTGAACGTTTACACAGAAACCCTCTCGTCCAAGTAAATGAGTGTCGATTTTCTTGATTAATATTAACATAGCAAACATCGCTCATCACGTAACTGGAAAAAGTGATATAAAACGATTTGAATTGTTTTGAAATTAATAAAACAAACAGTAATTGTCTGGTTAAATTTATCACGATTTGGGCAACGACGCGATATACTGGCTGTATAGGCTAATCGAAAGATTCCAATGAATTTGCAGAAAATGCGATTAGAGATATTAATTAGTGCGAATGCATTTCTTAAAGTTTTTTTTTGATAACAAACGTTTCGTTTAGCAGAGCATTTAATGAAACTGACACAGTAAGGTGAATATAAATCAATAATTTGTCATTTAATACATTTCACTCATGATAAATTAAGATAAAATAGCAAAAGCTTCATTTAAAATATTTCCTAGGTTCAACATATGATGCCATGAAAGAAGAGGACACTTCAGATGATTCGAGAGGCTATAACACAATAACGAAAAATGGTAGTTTCTTTTTCAAATTTGGCCTCAATTGCAATATTCCTCATAATTTGAAGCAAAAGGTAAACTTTTGCAAAATTGAAGTTTGATATGAAATAAAGCATCTTAAAAGGTCTTTTTTGCCAGCCACTTTTTAAATTTTTTTGCTGACAGCCCTCCATAAAATCAGAAACAAAATCTACCGCATATATTTAATTTGCATTAACGTGAATATGGCGGTCGCACATTCGTTATAAGTCTTATTTAAAGTTTTTAAAAGCTTGCTTATACGTTAACTTCCTTCGCTATAGAACCTTTAACTTCACCTTTTACTGCTGTAATGAAGTTAATGTTATAACGGACAGGATTCAAAGAATATGGGCAGGTAAAGGCTCACATTTATCCGACAACAGCTTTCTTTGACGTTCACCTAGAAGCTCTCTCGTCAAAGACAATGCGCGTAGATTATCCTGATTGATATTTACAAAACAAACATCTGAAATTACGAAAGCGGTGAACGTCATACAAAACGAATTACATCTTTTTTACTTTTCTATAAAAACAGCAAGTTTTTGAAATAACTTATCACGATTGAGCCAATAATTTCGAGATAATGTCTGTATAAGCCAATTTGAAATTGTTAAGGAAACTGCGAGAGATACGATCAATTATATTTATTACTGCGCGAATGCATTTCTGCAAGTCGGCGGTTTGCCAAATCACTTTTGGTTAAGCAGATTATTTAACCTTTTTAAAAAAAGTTGAAAAAAACTCGATTATAGATCATTTAATACCTCTAAATCAGAATAACTTTCGTTTCAGTTTCAGAAGCTATATAATTTAATATTTTCTAGATTTAACAGAGGAGACCCTTAACAAAGAGGACACTCCACATGAGTCGAGAAGCTTTAACAGTACAGCGGAAAATGGTAGTATTTACTGATCATTATTGCCGTTATAAAAATATCCCTCAACATTTAAAGCAATCTCAAAATCTTTGCAAAATTGAGTTTGATATGAAACAGATAAACCAAAAGGTCTTTCGTCTCACCCATTGTCGACTTTTTTTCTAAAAGCCTTTCATTGGATCAGGTCGAAATGCTGCATCACTTAATTTATTTGAAAAAAAGGTGACAGCACCAACAGCTTTTTCGATATCAGTTTTCTTGCTTTTCTTTAAAAAAAACAAATAGAACATTTACATATATGTTGGAGTCGAATAGTTTATCTTAATACTCTTTCATAGAGGAAAACGATTAAATTCACAGAATGTGATGACAATAAGCAAAAAAAGACTCTAATGAATTAGACAACACCTTTCTTTGAACGGTTTCGCATAAACGATCTCGCTTAAGTCCATTAAAGTCAATTTTCTTGATAAATGTTCACATAAAAAGCATTGCATATAGCGTTACTGGAAAACGGAATACAAGACTTATTGAATTGTTTTGAAATTTATAAAAACAAACAGAAAACGCCTGATTCAACTTTTCATGGTTAAGGCAATGACTTCGCGATAATGACAGCATAGGCAAATTGAAAGTTTTCAATAAAACTTCCGAAGATGCGATATAGGATATGTATTCGTAATTGAATGCATTTATAAAAGTTTGTGTTTTACATACAAACGATTCGTTAAGCAGAGTATTTAATGAAATTGACACAGTAAGGCAAAACAAAATCGATACTCTGTCATTTAATACCTCTGACACAGTAAAAAGTTGTTTCAATTTCAGAACCATGATATTAAAATATTTCCTAGATTCAACATATGATGTCGTTAAAGAAGAGGACACTTCAGATGATTCTAGAGGCTACAACACAATAACGAAAAATGGTAGTTTCTTTTATAAATTTTGCCTCAATAGGAATATTTCTCATGATTTGAATCAAAAGGTAAACCTTGGCAAAATTAAAGTTTGATATGAAATAAAGAATCTTAAAAGGGCTTTCGTCCAAGCCATTTTCTTATTTTTTTGCTGACAGCCCTCTACAGAATCAGAAACAAAATATACGGCAGATATTTAATTTGCATTTATGTGGAACTGGCGGTCACTAATTCGTCCTAAGTCTTATTAATTTTTTTTAAAAGCTTGCTAACACGTTAACAACCTTCGCTGTAGAAACTATAACTTCACATTTTACTGCTGTTACGAATTAGATGTTATAACTGACAGGATTAAAAGAATATGGGCAGGTAAAGGCTCACATTTATCAGACAACAGCTTTTTTTGACGTTCACCTAGAAGCTCTCTCGTCAAAGACAATGCGTGTCGATTTTCCTGATTGATATTTACAAAACAAACATCCGAAATAAAGAAAGCGGAGAACGTCATACAAAACGAATTTAATTATTTTAAATTTTCTATAAAAACAGCAAGTTTCTGATATAACTTATCAAGATTAAGCCAATAATTTCGAGATAATGACTGTATAAGCTAATCGGAATTTTTTAAATGAACTGCGAGAGATACAATCAATTATATTTATTTCTGCGCGAATGCATTTCTGCAAGTCGGCCTTTTGCCAAAACACTTTTGGTAAAGCAGATTATTTTATCTTTTTAAAAAAACAAGTTAAAATACACTTCGATTATAGATCATGTAATACCTCTTAATCAGAATTACTTTAGTTTCATTTTCAAAAGCTATATAATTTAATATTTTCTAGATTTAACAGAGGAGACCCTAAAGAATGAGGACACTCCACTTGAGTCAATAACCTTTAACAGTACAGCGGAAAATGGTAGTATTTACTGATAATTATTGCCTTTATAAAAATATACCTCAATATTTAAAGCAATCTCAAAATCTTTGCACAATTGAGTTTGATATGAACCAGATAAACCAAAAGGTATTTCGTCTCACCCATTGTCGACGTTTTTTTCTAAAAGCCTTCCATTTGATAAGATGGAAATGCTGCATCACTTGTTGTATTTGAATATAGGTGAAAGCACCAACAGCTTTTTCGATATCAGTTTTCTTGCTTTTCTTTTTAAAAAAGCTTATATGACATTTTCATTTATGTTCGAGTCGAATAGTTTATCCTAATACTCCTTCATAGAGGAAAACGATATAATTCACAGAATGTGATGTAAATAAGCAAGAAAAGACACACATGAATTAGACAACAGCTTTATTTGCACGTTTACACAGAAAACCTCTCGTCCAAGTTAATGACTGATGATTTTCTTGATTAATATTTACATAGCAAACATCGCTCATCACGTAACTGAAAAACGTGATATAAAACGAATTGAATTGTTTTGAAAGTAAGAAAACAACCAGTAAATATCTGGATATATTTATCACGATTTAGGCAATGACGTCGATATACTGGCTGTATAGGCTAATCGGAAGTTTCCAATGAATTTGCAGAAAATGCGATAAAAGATATTAATTAGTGCGAATGCATTTCTAAAAGTTTGTGTTTTGCTTACAAACGTTTCGTTTAGCAGAGTATTTAATGTAAATGACACAGAAAGGTGAAAAGAAATCAATAATTTGTCATTTAATACATTTCACTTATGATAAATTAAGATAAAATTTCAAAGCTTCATATTAAAATATTTCCTAGATTCAAAATATGATGCCGTGAAAGAAAAAGATACTTCAGATGATTCGAGAGGCAGCAACACAATAACGAAAAATGGTAGTTTCTTTTAAAAACTTTGCCTCAATTTGAATATTTCTCATTATTCAAAGCAATAGGTAAACCTTTGCAAAATTAAAGTTTGATATGAAATAAAGCATCTTAACAGTGTTTTCGTCCCAGCCATTTTCTAATTTTTTTGCTGACAGCCCTCCATATAATCAGAAAAAAAATATACGGCAGATATTTAATTTGCATTTATGTGAAACTGGCGGTCACTCATTCGCTATAAGTCTTATTGATTGTTTTTGAAATCTTGCTTACACGTAAACAACCATCGCTGAAAAAACTATAACTTCACCTTTTACTGCTGTTACGAAGTAGATGTTATAACTGACAGGATTCAAAGAATATGGGCAGGTTAAGGCTCACATTAATCGGACAACAGCTTTCGTTGACGTTCATCTTGAAGCTCTCTCGTCAAAGACAATGCGTGTCGATTTTCCTGATTGATAGTACAAAACAGACATCAGAAATTACGAAAGCGGAGAACGTCATACAAAACGAATTACATTGTTTTTAATTTTCTATAAAAACAGCAAGTTTTTGATATAACCTATCACGATTAAGCCAATAATTTCGAGATAATGATTGTATAAGCCAATTGGAAATTTTTAAGGGAACTGCGAGAGATACAATTAATTATATTTATTCCTGCGCGAATGCATTTCAGCAAGTGGACGTTTTGCCACAATACTTTTCATTTTGGATATTATTTTACCTTTTTTAAAAAAACAAGTTGAATAAAACTCGTTTGTAGATCAGTTAATACCTCTAAATCAGAATTACTTTCGTTTCCGTTTCAGAAGCAATATAATTTAATATTTTCTAGATTTAACAGAGGCGACCATAAAAAAAGAGGACACTACAGATGAGTCGAGAGGCTTTAACAGTACAGCGGAAAATGGTAGTATATACTTATAATTGTTGCCTTTATAAAAATATCCCTCAACATTTAAAGCAATCTCAAAATCTTTGCAAAATTGAGTTTGATATGAAACAGATAAACCAAAAGGTCTTTTGTCTCACCGATGGTCGATTTGTTTTCTAAAAGTTTTTCATTGGATCAGGTGAAAATGCTGCATCACTTATTGTATTTAAATAAAAGGTGATAGCACCAACAGCTTGTTCGATATCAGTTTTCTTGCTTTTCTTTTTAAAAAAGCTTATACGACATTAACATTTATGTTCGAGTCGAAATGTTTATCCTTATACTCTTTCATAGAGGAAAACGATATAGCTCACATAATGTGAATTATATAAGCAAGAAAATACTCAAATGAATAAGACAACAGCTTTCTTTGGACTGTTACATAGAAGCCCACTTGCTTATTTAAGATAATGACTGAAAAGTCCTACTTGAAGTGTTCAAATAAGCTGCAGAAGATGCATTCAATGATATTTAATCATGTGCACATGCATTTCTATTAGTATGTGTTTTGCTAAAATCTTTTCTTTAAGAAGAGTATTTTATGAAAAATGACACAGCAAGGTGAATATATATCGTTTATACGTCAGATAATACCTCCCACTCAGTAAGAATTTATTTTCAATTTCAGACACTAACTATTACATTTTATTTCCTTGATTCAACAGATGAGGCCCTGAAAGAAAATAACACGTCAGATGATACGAGAGACAACAACGTAATAACGAAAAATGGTAGTTTATTTTATAGATTTTGCTCAAATTAGAATATCCCTCATAATTTAAAGCAAAAGGTTAACCTTGGCGAACTTGAAGTTTGATATGAAATTGAGCATCTTTAAAGGATTTTCGACCGATTCTTTTCTATTTTTTTGCTAACAGCCCTCAAAAGAATTAGAATTAAAAATGCAATAGCAGACATGAAATTTGAATTTAGGTGATACTGGCGTCCGCTCATTCGTTATAAGTCTTATTGCTTTTTTAAATGCCTTATTTTAAGTTTTCAACATTCGTTTTAGTCTATAAGTTCACCTTGTACTGCTCTAACGAAGTAGATGTAATAAATGACAATATGTAAAGAATATGGGCAAGAAAAGGCTAACATTAATTAAACAACAGCTTTCTTTTAACGTTTACACAGACGTTATCTCGTCAAAGTCAATGTGTGTCGAGTTTCCTGGTTGATATTTATATAGCAAGCATCTCAAATTACGAAACCGGAGAACGTCATACATAACGAATTAAATTGTTTCAAATTTTTAATGAAACAGAAAAATTTTGATAAAACGTATCACGATTAAGCCAATAATTTTGACATAATGACTGAAAAAGCTAATCGGAAATTTATAAGGGAACTGCGACAGATACGATCTATTATTTTTATTCCTGCGCGAATGCATTTCTGCAAGTATGTGTTTTCTTAATACACTTTTCGTTAAGCAGATTATTTTAGGTTTCTAAAAAAAAGTTGAATACAAATCGATAATAGATCATTTAATACATCTTAATCAGGACAACTTTCGCTTCAGTTTCAGAAGGTAAATAATTTAATATTTTCTAGATTCAACAGAGGAGATCCAAAAGAAAGAGGACACTCCAGATGAGACGAGAGGCTTTAACAGTATAACGGAAAATACTAGTATTTACTGATCATTATTGCCTTTTGAAAAATATCCCTCAACATTTAAAGCAATCTCAAAATCTTTGCAAAATTGAGTTTGATATAAAACAAATAACCTTAAAAGTCTTTCGTCTCAATTATTGTCGATTTTTTTCTAAGAGCCTTCCATTTGATAAGATGGAAATGCTGCATCACTTATTGTATTTGAATAAAGGTGAAAGCGCCAACAGCTTTTTCGATATCAGTTTTCTTGCTTTTCTTTTTAAAAAAGCTTATATGACATTTTCATTTATGTTCGAGTCGAATAGTTTATCCTAATACTCCTTCATAGAGGAAAACGATAAAGTTCACATAACGTGAATTATATAAGCAATAAAATACTCAAATGAATAAGACAACAGCTTTCTTCTGACTGTTACATAGAAGCTTACTTGCATATTCAAGATAATGACTGAAAAGTCCTAGTTGAAGTGTTCAAATAAGCTACAGAAGATGCGATCAATGATATTTATTCATATGCACATGCATTTCTATAAGTCTTTGTTTTGCTAAAAACTTTTCTTTAAGAAGAGTATTTTATGAAAAATGACACAGCAAGGTGAATATATATCGTTTATACGTCAGATAATCCCTCCCACTCAGTAAGAATTTATTTCCAATTTCAGACACTAACTATTACATTTTATTTCCTTGATTCAACAGATGACGCCCTGAAAGAAAATAACACTTCAGATGATACGAAAGGCTACAACGAAAGGCTAATAACGAAAAATGGTAGTTTATTTTATAGATGTTGCTTAAATTAGAATATCCCTCATAATTTAAAGCAAAAGGTAAACCTTGGCGAACTTGAAGTTTGATATGAAATTGAGCATCTTTAAAGGATTTTCGACCGATTCTTTTCTATTTTTTGCTAACAGCCCTTAAAAGAATTAGAATAAAAAATGCAATGGCAGACATGAAATTTGAATTCAGGTGTAACTGGTGGCCGCTCATTCGTTATAAGTCTTATTGCTTTTTTAAATGCTTTAATTTAAGTTTTTAACATACGTTGTAGTCTATAAGTTCACCTTGTACTGCTCTAACGAAGTAGATGTAATAAATGACAATATGTTAAGAATATGGGCAAGAAAAGGCTAACATTAATTATACAACAGCTTTCTTTTAACCTTTACACAGACGTTATCTCGTCAAGGTCAATGTGTGTCGAGTTTCCTGGTTGATATTTATATAGCAAGCATCCCAAATTACGACACCGGAGAACGTCAAACAGAACGAATTAATTTATTTTAAATTTCAAATTAAACATAAAATTCCTGATATAATTTATCACGATTAAGCAAATAATTTCGACATATGGACTGTATAAGCTAATTATAAATTTACAAGGGAACTGCAAGAGATAGGATCAATGGTATTTATTCCTGCGCGAATGCATTTCTGCAAGTATGTGTGTTGTTAATACACTTTTCGTTAGGAAAATTATTTAATATTTCTAAAAAAAGTTGAATAAAAAATCTATAATAGATCATGTAATGCCTCTTAATTAAAAAAACCTTTGCTTCAGTTTCAGAAGCTAAATAATTTTATATATTCTAGATTCAACAGAGGATAACCTTAAGAAAGAGGACACTCCAGATGCGTCCAGAGGCTTTAACAGAACAACGGAAAATGGTAGTATTTACTGATCATTATGGCCTATAGATAAAAATATCCCTCAACATTTAAAGCAATCTGAAAAACTTGGCCAAATTGAAGTTTGATACGACAAATATCATCTGTCAGGTCTTTCGTTGAACACATTTTCTAAATTTTTTGCTAACAGCCCTCCATAGATTCCGAAAAAAATGAAACCGCAGATATTAAATTTTCATTCAGGTCGCACATTCGTTTTAAGTGTATTGCTAGTTTTAAAAGCTTGCTTATACGTTTACAACTACACATTTCACTGCTGTAACGAAAAAGATGTTAAAAATGACAGGATGCAAAGTATATTGGCAAGAAAAGGCTCACATTAATTAGACAACAACTTTATTTGAACGCTAACACAGAATCCATCATGTCAAAGTCAATGCGTGTCCATTTTCCTGATTGATATTTACATAACTAGCATCCCATATTACGAAACTGGAGAAATGCATACAGAACGAATTAAATTTATTAAAATTTCAATGAAAATAGAAAAGTTTTTGATATAACTAATAACGATTTAGCCAATACTTTCGATATTATGACTGTGTATGCTCATCGGAAATTTGACGCTGAACTGCGAGCGATACGATGAAGGATATTTATTCAAATATGCAAATATATTGGCTAAACTCACATTTCACGACTAAGCAATGACTGCGAAATTATGAATTTTTACACTTCTAGAAAATTTTGAATAGAACTGCTGACAATGAGTTATATTATTTGCATCCAGGCCGTACTACCGTCAGATCATGCGATAACATTTTTATTACTTCTCTTTTTAAAGTCAGATTTTAGGACATTACATTTTATTGAAGAATCGAACATTTCATCTATTTAACAGAGATGAAGATAATATAATAAAAATAAAGTGGAGGATATGCAAAAGGAAAGAATCAATTTAATTAGACATCAACATTTTATAACGTTTAAATGGTTAATTCGAAATCAGCATTCCTTATAGAGTCGAAAAAATAAAATTTTACTTTTTCAGATTTAAAAATTTTAGAAAAGCCATGCAGTGGATGGCACTTGCAAGAAAAGCCGCAGCTTTCATTTAACATTAACACAGAGACTGCCTCATCAAATGAATGCATGTTGCTTTTGCTGATAAATAAAAATCTAGCAAGCATTGTACAAAACGTAACTTGAGAATGTCATACAGTAAAAATCGACATGGTTTTTAGTAGTCAAATTCCGGGCAAATGCCTGAACTCGTTTCTCACGATAAGGAGAATGACAAGTAAATTTAGACTTTGTAAGCTTTATCGAATGTTTGAAATTCACTGCTGACAATGAGTAAGTTTTCTGCGAGAATAGAATTTCCGCAAGTCTGTGTTTTTTTCCAGTAGAGATTCCGTCAAGCAGATTATTTATGTGTAACAGAACCGGCACAGTGAAAAGAAATCGATTTTATGGTCTTTTAATTTTATTACTTACGCTATATTACTCTTCATTTTCAGAAGCCATATTTAAAAAAAATTCTTTATTAAACAGAAGAGACCTTGAAGATAGAGAAAACGTCAGATGATTCAAGTGCCCTTAACAGTACAAAGAAACATGGTAGTTTGTACTTTTAATTATTGCCTACATTAAATTATCCCTCAACATGTAAAGGAATCTCAAAACCTGGGACACCTAGAAGTTTGAAACTAAACAGAGTGTCTTTAATATTTTTTTTCGCCTTTTTTGAAGCTCGTACTAAGAGCCTTGAATGAAAATCGAAAAAAATGTTGCGTAACTTTTAAAGACGTCTTATACGACATCAACATTAAATTAATATTCGAACACATTATATGCATTTTCTTCAGAGAGATAGATGTTAAACTTTCCAATATTGTGAAGGACATGCGCAACGGAAGAAACAAATTAATCATACAATAACTTTCTAATAAGTTGAGCACACAAATTTCCTCGTCAAATTTTAAGCGTGTCTGTATCCCTGATTAATATTTATACAGCGATCATCGAACAACACGTGACCAGAGAACGTCACAACGAACGAATTATTATTATTTGGAATTTGAAATAAAAACATTAAACACGTGTTATTGATGTTTACTACTAAGGCAATGAATTCCAGTTATGATTGAATAAGCTTCTTCGAAGTTCTGAATTGTACTGCTGACGATGAGCTCAATGATTTAATTTCCTGCATGAATGCTTTTTTTGCAATTTCATGTTTTTTTCGTCAATTAGTATAGTAAAATGTGACAGAATAAGCAATGTGAATAACGAACGATAATGTGGTTATTTAATACCACTAACAAAGGATATATGTTGCTCCTAATTCTCAAGCTATATTTTCACATTTTTCGTAAATTCAAATAATAAGACGCTGAAGGTAGTGTACAATACTGTTAATTCGAGCGGTTACTACAAAAATAACGAAAATGGTATGTTTTTATTATCCTTATTGTGCACGGTAAGACACATTTATTATTTAAAGCAGGAATGGGAGAACAAAAAATGAGAATGAAACGGCGAGATTATGACGGTATACGTTTATAGAAAGTTTTGAATTTTACTGCTGATGATGAGCTTTATGATTTTATTTCTTGTGTGAATGCATTTCTGCAAGTCCGTGTTTTGACATTCGAATTTCCGTCAAGCAGAATATGTATATGTTACAGAACAAGTGATGTTAACATTTATTTAAAATGTTGTATTAATATTTCCCTAAGTAATTTTAATTACTGTGTAGATTCCATAACTATATAAATTCGAAATGGGTCGTCTATAGGTTTATTCCAGACAAAAAGTATTCAATTTTAATTTCGTAACGCAACGCCGCTCGTCATTGTGTTTAACGTTTTAATATCAGCATTTTTTCACGCAAACCAGTCGACATATTCACCTAAGTAATTATATATTAGCGGATGTTACTCGTTCTGTTTTGCTTTGGTGGATTATTGGCAGTTGGTGGTCACTCATCATCAATATCTATATTCCGCATGTAAACTTGAAAGACTTATAGCCCTTGGCTCAATGATTGGAGCCTTGGACATCTGACCAGCAGGTTGCGTGTTGGAGCCTCGGGTGGTGTTAGACAAAACTGGCCAACAACGACTAAAGGGACATGAATGCCCATTCCCATGAACCATTGTTTTGCTGGCAATGATAATTTGCCTCTTATAATACTAGCCATTGTGCAGCTACTAGCCAAGGCAGAACTGGAAAAGTAAGTCAAGGAGCGATTGGTAAGGGTTCTTAAAAGTGTTTTCCTCAGTGAACCTTTCCGCTCTCGTTTACCTGTGAAGGAAAAGACTGCGGTAATGACTAGTTGATAGTTTTATATGTACCATGTTCGTCACTAGATTTATGTGATTTTTCCGAAGACAACGGAATTTGAATTCATTGTTTATTTGGTCATTAAGAACTTTAAAGTTTAAAGATATTTTATTCCAATTTGTGAATATCGTTTCTTGTAAACTACCCGTTAATGTGATACTTATATTTACTTTCTTTGCTTTTAAGCTGAGGTTGAATACTTATTTGTATAAAGCGTCACTTTTTTTTTCGTTAATGTTTCCAAGGTGCAATGCGTCAGGTTAAGCTTTCTTTATATGGCTCAATATGTGCGGTTTTATCGAAAGCATGCTGTTTCGGTCCATGAAAATTAATTTAAACTACTACTCTAAGAATCTGTTGGCAGCATCTGTATAATAATTGCGTTTTATTCCATTAAAATATAGAACGTTGGAGCAAAAATAAATTCTAAGAAAAAAAATCTCCTCCTCATTTCAGATTTCGGGCCATTCAAAGGCAACGTCTTCTCGATGAAAAAAACTAAAAATTATACCGTTAAAGGTACCACAAGCAGCACGGTTTCGATCCCTTTTTCTGCTGAAGTTGCAACGTTTGCCATCATTGTGTTTCAATATATGGGTCTCTAAACTAACTTAACGCGCATATTAAAACTGCGGACGTCAACCCCACAACTGTTTGTTCCTCGTTGCCTTATTTGTCACTGAGAAGCCACCCTCATTTCTTTCTGTCATTTAAATACAATTTGTGTTAATTTGTTTAGCCTTTCATCCTTATGTGGTAAATCGCGTTTTGCATCTTTGCTCCAACTGTTAAACTGAATTTAAATATATCTCCTACAGTCTTTTTGGCAATGCTTTTCAAGGGCATCAGCGAGATTTCCATGATGTTTCTAACTAACAGATTTCGTGTGTCTGGTGTGGGCCCCCTTTGTAACGAAAAAGCCTTAAGTAACCGCTATGATGTGCCATTTAATCAAATGTAATTATGTGTCATCACGAATGAAAACTGTTTTGATATCTTTTGTGCATGCCTGTGAGAATAATAGCTCTTCTGAGGGTTATGGTGCTTGACAATGTTTATTATCACTCCCCTTGTTTGATTCATCCAATGCAGCTTAAGTGCATTAATTTGTGTATTCTGCTTTAATTTTGTATAAAGTCTTCAACTTTGGAACGTCAAACGTTTTACTTCGGGGCTACGTCACTTCTTCGATAACGAAAAAGCAGTACTTGGTTAAGCTGCAAGGATAAGGCCTGCAATCTTACCCTTTTCCTACAGGATTCGTAATGAGTTCATTGATTGCAGTTTTTATTAAAAGGTTGCTTATCGGGCTTGTAAATTCCTCAAAAAGCACGAGCCGAATGACTTAAATATAACTCCTTGATCCGCTAAAGGAACTAAGCGGTGCAACTTGATACATTATCATACTTTTCTACAAATTATGTATAATGTAATAGTTCTCAGGTTCCACACTGTGATGTAATGTCGCATTAACTATAATAGAGCTGTTCAATCGTTGGTTTCGACGATGTCAAGGTATGCGCCATAGCAGATTGGCACAAAGACGGTGACATGCGTTACATCTTACTCACTCGTTGTTTAACTATAACTACAAGGATCTGATGTCAAAGAAGAGAAAAAGACCCGACCTTGATAGGGAACAAGTGAACAGAAAGAACAGACGACTTGAGTCAAATGTAAAATAATTGCTTATCAGTTGGGTGATAACATTAATTGCTTAACGTTCATCGGAGTTTATGTTCAGCTGAATTATAAAAAATCAATTCCAAAATGAATGGCTGCCAGGACACAAAGATGGATTTATCAATTTCTGGTAGGAATGTCTTTGAAAGAAGATGACGGCTGCGAGGTACGCATACATCAATTCACACCGTTATCTTCCCTATCTGCACAACTTACATGCGCTTAACCGCTAGATAACAATTGTTCTTATTCGTGAGCTATATCATCCTTATTGTTTACTTGAGGATGTCGGTTGAGTTCTTTATCAGGGAAAATGAAATCGTCCATAAAGTTTGAAACTGAGAGCTCTCTTACGATAAACTTGCGCCATCATGTTTCAGTATTAACCCAATCTCATTTGGGTGGTTCACAACTCCGTGTCCTGATTAGGTGGCCATAGATAATATCCTTATTTGTACTTATTTCAAATAATCGTTTTGATCTTAGACCATACACATTTTAGGTATCACCTGTTGATCTGTTATTAATTTGTTTGGTAAGCCGTGCCGACCTGTTTTGTGGAAACGGCCACTCATTTTCAAGATTTCGTCAAAATAAAGTTTATGTAAAAGGACGTCTAGGAGTTTAAAGGCTATTGGGCAGCAGAATATTATCAAGCTGAACGAAAGTGATAAGATGCAAGCACGGATATTCTGCTGTCAAATAAACTAAAACGAAATCATCAATTAATGGTCATAATGTCAGAGCAGAAAAATGGGGTTTAATTACATCTTTAGCCACACACACAGGAATGTACGACTGCCGTAGACCAGCGATATGCAACAAATACTCCATGGAATGGTAGTGCAAGGACGGTGACTTGCGATTGATTTAGTTGGCACATGAGGAGTTGCGACAATCGTATACAATAAGCAGCAAATTAAGCACTATTTTCGGAAAACTTAACAGTTTTTTTAAAGTTGTAGAATAGCTAACATGTCCCGAAAAGCTTCAACAGTTTTTTTAAAAATAGAAATGCAGAAAATAACGCAATCAACGCATTATTTAAGAAAGTGGTACCGACATTACGGGTTCTATGTCAGAATTAACTGTGATATTAAAAAAAAATATCTTCCGATTTGGCAAAATGAAAGGTGGGGTTGATTTGTTTGAGGCATTTTGCTGTTTCAATTTTAACCAATTGGTCACAGCCGCCTGCAATTCGCGTGACTTGACCTCAGACCTGCAACGCAGTGAAGAAAATTGACATGTTTCTCGTTATCGATATTTTGCAACCATTCTTATTCGATAATGTATTTCCATGAAACTCATGCTTATCGCACTACTTTTTCTGCTGTGTGTTTGTTCAAAGGATTAGTTGTAAGGTTTAATGACATAATTTAACCTTAAGCACGATATACTACGGTGTCCTATATCACCAGCACTCTCTCGAACAGGATATAAATAATTGAAATAAAAAATGCTCATATTAATCAAAGTTTAAATTATTCATATTTGAGCAGTGAACTCACAATCGCAAGCAATGTGAAACCCATCACAAAGATATCACGTTGAGAGTTTGTGGTATCCATGTATTGCTGATATTAATGAGACGATGTAACTAGTAGTCAAAATTTATCGAGTTGACAAATTTGCTGTTGTTTTCTCAATGCACTGGAGACTTAACCAGATTTTAATGACAACATACTAAAGCTATTTTTATGCGCTAAGGACAAGTTAAAACGAACGACGCTTTCTTATAAAATGTTCGGGTATAGCATTTTGATTAAAGGAATATTTTTCAAACATGCACCTCCTTTGGGCGAGGAAAAAGTTCGTAAGTTACACAGCTTATTTTACGCGCCCCCAAAACGGATGCCATGTTATGACGCAAAACTAAGAGCCAACTTACGGCAACTTCTTATGATCAGTAAATGTTCATAAAAAAGGAGAAAATTTGATTGGTTAAGTCTGATCAAACATCCATGGGAGGAACAAGGTAATACATATTTTAATTTATGGCAAGTTTATAGGCAAGGTCCAAAATATAGTTAGCAGAGTGTCAAGCTGACAGTAAAGCCAACTAAAGATCGTTCTTTAAATTATTTGCAGAAAAGAAACTGCAGTTTATTGAGGGTTAGCAGTTCAGGACAGGGAAGTGTTGACCCAGGTGTAGGTTATGGTCTTTCTCCTTTCGGTGTTATAGATCCAGTATTCTGCCCAGGAGGTATGTTGGTGAACCTTTGCAGTGACATCAAGAAAAATCGGTGAGCATCTCGCCAGAACAGGAGGGTGGATAAGTTAATTTTTTGGCATCATTACCTTTTAGCTTGCATGTAAGTCCCAACTTGCTTTGAGGACGTTTTGGCGACAAATCGCCTGAACACACCTTAACATCAATTAACATGCACTTAAGTCTGACAAAATCTTGACAATAAGAGGCCCTTTACACTAAACAGTTCGACACGGCTTATCGTATGAACGAACGTCATATCAACAGGTTGCCGCTGAAATATTTGTGATCTGCAATCCAAAGGAAAGGTACGAAGAAATTTTGGTGAGGATTAATTAAATGGCAACCTAATAAGGAAACGTGAATGGAAACCGTCAATAATGCGATTTGGCTGGTGATCCGATTTGGCTGGGGCTCCGAAATAAAGTCGACGCATCCGCCTCCACTGCCCTAACTGCTCCCGCACATTTACACACCGTGTTGGCCAAAGAGGACACATGCGTCTCTATGACAACTTGCGGTCATCTACCAGACCCTTAGCCATACCCGCGCACACTGCATATACTAATACATTGACAAAATTCGAAACATCCTCATATACCTGAGATTATTAAGGTTACCTAGAACTTTCGTTCGGTAAATGTGGTGAAGGGTTTACTACTTAGTAGCAGTATCGCACATATAGTATTTGGTAACTTCATCTGTCTCGAATATATGGTGAATGCTACTGAGGCCGCCTCTACCTCGTACCCAACTATTACTTGTGTTCGGTTAAAGGTTTATTTTTTCCGACCTGCACCTCCTTCGGGCTAGGAAAAATAATTATGCTTTTTTTAATTGACTTTACTTAAAAAGGAAAGGTTGCCATTGTAGACGTCCCAAGCAGGACAATGAAGTAGGTACTCCCTTCCATGTAACACAGGTGGCAGTGAAAAACATTTCCTGAAGTTTAAATAGCCCAAAGTCTAAATCCTAAAGATAAAATTAAATTGCAGCCCTTAGCTTCATCATTACCCTAACCTGAACCCTTAACCCAACAGTGAACGCAACTTCAAGCCTAAAACATTAACATTATCCTCACCTTATATCCAACCTTAAGTCTTACTCTTAACTTGATCATATCATTAGTCCTAATACTTAACTTTATTTCACCTAAATGAGCCGCCAAGCCGCATATATTTTTGGTGGTTCATGGAACCATGTACTTTTCAGGCAGCCATACAAAACACCCCTAACTTGAATTGTGCCAAGTCAGAAACAACTGCCATTAATATCACAGTTAATTTAACTTTGACAAAGAACCCGGAATGGCAGAACCAGTTTCTCTTATACTCAATCGATTCCTTTTTTTCTGCATTTCTATTTAATTTAAAAGGTAAAGCAGATTAAGGGAGCTCTAATGGGTTCTCGAAAATATGCGTAAATTTTCGTATTTTCTTATTCTAATTTTTTTTCGGTTTGCAATCTCGACTAGAAATTATGATATTGCTTAGGAAAATGCATGATCCGTTGTGACCTGAAGGTCATTTTACAGCCATCGCAGGCACACACATTGCAACTTGGGAAAAAAGATGATAATATGCAGCCTAAAAAATATAAGGGATACCAGAATGGCCATTGCTGGCTTATGACAAATAATCAGGTAGGCATAACCAAGCCCGTATGTATGTCTTGAGAGATTCGAACC
>WEDG01000004.1:0-17902 GCA_017591395.1 Schistocephalus solidus | reverse complement strand
GAGCGAGACCAAACGCAATGAAATTATTATTTCATTATTAGCCAACTGTGATTCCCTTTGTTTTTCTAGAAAACTTTTATTTTTGTTACTTATACTGTTTTTGCTCCTACAAACATAACCATCATTACAACATCGTGTTCGACTTCAACCACTATTATTAGTACTACTATTACTTAAACTGTTACTGCTGCTAAAATTATATTAATTATTAATAGTACTATTATTACTATTATTACTTCTCTTACTAAACTTACTATTAATAATGCTTAAACCACTTATAATACTAACACTATTATGTTAGCAATGCAAACTTGCGTGGCTTCTACTGAACACCCTCCATCTTCCTCCATCGAGCATCCATTGATAGAAACTATAAGGATAATTGTTAGTGATATCAGGTGCAGTTAATCGAAAAACTACACAAACAATCTAAGCCGGCCGCACACAACCTTCCGTCAATTACATGCAATGGACAATAATAAAGTACGCTGTGATCTCACTTCCATGAGAAAGGCACAAATGATACTGACGAAAAGAGTCATTGCAGCGTGCTAAAACGCGAGCTGGCAGACTTGCAAGCAGTGGCAGCTAGCGCTTCCTGGTAAACAAAAGTGCATCCGAATGACTGTAGTGAGGACAGTGTTAATTTGCCATGGGGATGCCGTACGGAAGCACAGCCTCAATATCATTTCCCTCTATGATTTGCCTGGCGATTGTTCAGGCAGAGGAATCGACAGGTGACTGATTTCGGAAAAATGGCTGACTGAACGAGAAAGACCACTTATAAATATGCCTCAAGGGCACGAAGGACAATAGTAATGAAATTGAACTATTCCGGCCTCACCGCATATACGCTGTCAGTGAGGCGTTCTGATCTCCAGTTCTGTCCAGTCCTCCTGATAACAGACCATTATTTAGCACATCGAAATTCTACTGGTATTACACTTTCAACCGATATAATTACTCCTACTACCACAACCACTAATAATACTAATAATTTTGTTATCACGCCTTACGCAAATAATACGGCTAACATTAACCCTGTCTCTCTTAGCATTGTTAATATTGCCCTTTACACCTGAAGTAAATATTGTCGTCATTTGATATCTTCCACCGCATAAGTCTTCCTATAATTTTACCATGCGGCATCAAGGAAACTCCCCGCATTCCGGAATTCTCTCCGTCAAATTTGCTAGAAAATTTTAAATATTGAAACTTGGTATGCTGGCTATTGGGCACATGAAGTTGAGTTCTTCCACCTAATGGAGAAATGGGATGTGAGAGGGATTGTATACCATTACCAGGCTTTTTGATAGTTTCCCTTGGATGTTAAAAAACTTCTTTACTGCTCTACGTGGAGGCTACCAATTCATGCCATTGTATTTTTAGAATTAATGGGTCACGAATGAAGCCATGATTTCGGCGAACGAACAAACTTCTTCTTTACTTATATCCCGAATCCTTTCTTTAAATAACTGCGTATGTGATACAATTTTGATATGCCTTGCTGTATTAGCTAAAATAGCATAACAAACGCTGATGGACAGATTCGTACATCGCTCGCCTCCCAGGTGCGTTGACTAAACTAGCCAATAGTCATAAAACCTGGAGGTTCTTAGAATGGGCTTTTTCGGTGGCATCCTTCCAAAGTTGCTGAACACATGAGGGGTAAATATAAGGCACGTGCTTTAATTTAACTTACGTTGATGCTATAATAATGTCCAGTTATGGTTATGGTATCCATCAAGGATTTACTAAACATAACTATATGTAGGTATATGTTTAAATGTGGGTTTGTCAGATCTGGTTACGGAATATGTATGTGAAATTGTGTATTGGAGGTCGCTCTGGCGCCCTCGCATTCTTTGCCTAGCTGACGACTGTGTCTAAGTTAGAAATTGCTAAAATATATTCGACAGGTCCTCAGATTGAATAAAGTCGCACGCAATATCATCAGCTCCACATTTTGGCGCTCGCTTCCTTAGCTTACATAGGCGGAGGAGTAAAGTGAGTTAATTTCCTCAACTGGATATATAATTGGCTGCTACCATTAGCCTACCAAGGGAAGCGGACAGATAAATCTCCCAAGGTTCTCGGTTTTCCCACTGGGTAGCATTTGATTACTTCTGTTTGTGAGGTCTTGCTTCTTTCTTCGCTTCCAAAAAAGTTCCTTTCTTGGATTGTGTGCACTCTTTCTTGTATTCAAGCTTTCTTCCTTGCTATTTCAGAAACGCTAGCTACGTCCTTTCAAATGATCCTGGTAAACTACTACGTCAGAAAAAAAACATGTAGATCCAATGGATCATGATTGACTGAGCAATTATATGTAGCAGATCAGCCATTGCATGATCACCATAATATAGCGTTGAGATTCAGGAATCTGGCCATTGTCATTGTCAAAAACCTGGTTGTTTGAACGTTGCATTGAGATCTTCAGTAAAAGGTGGTGGAATGGGCTTATAGTCTTAATTTTCTTTCATGTTAGTACTGGAATAAAAGAGTTTGACATTTGGTTACTATGAGACTTATTCAGAATTTTGCGTAGTTCCACGTATATTGAGACTGATACGCTTTACTCAAAAAGTGTTTACCAGATGCCAGGAGACTAACTCTTGCAATTAGAAGTTCTAGAAGTATGGCAAAATTAACCGCCTGTCAGAAAGCGTTTAACCTTACATCTTTAAAGCAGCACGAGAGCACACAGGCAAAGTGTGATTTCACACGTGGTGGGGCGAACTCCAAACTGACCAAGCATTTATCATTTGGAATTCTTGAAATAAGGTTTGTTGAAAAAAGTGACAATATATGTCAGAACACAGAGGTGGCAGTCTGTATTCGGTTGTTGATGTACATACATTCGAGTTGTATGATAATTGGGGTGTGGGTGGCATATTTTGGTACTGAGACAAGATGCTTAGTATGTCAATGCATTTGGTCACATCGCTACCACTCCCTGATAAACTGACACGCAGCTAACTCTCCAGACAGGGCTACGCACTGTCCGCCGACAAAACGGCATCACTCTGTTTAAACATTTGCGGTTAAATTGCACAACAAATAATGTTTCCTCATTTAGACATCCATACTATTATTGTGCGAAGTCATCATGTATGTTTAATATTTCCTCCTTGATTCCATCTCCACGAGATATCGTTCCCTGATGCTGAAAAATGTAGACATTCTGTGAAAAAAGTGAGCATGGTCATAGAATTTGTTCTGCGGGCAGTCTTTTACCGATTTATGCTCAAGAATCAAAGCTGTTGACCAGAAGCATTAACCAATGACGCCCTATAATTTACCTGTACTTTCACACCACGCAGAATATGCATTCTGAAACTAGAAATTCCGTCGGTCTATGAGCATTGCAGCGAGGACAATCTCTATGTCAGGCCTGATACCTACATGCTTTAACTGTGCTCACACCTACAGCCCCATCTGATTGCTGTCATCTACCATTGAGGAGACAGACAGCTGGGAGCCCTCTTTTGAATTGTACCAACAAATAGTTCGCCGTCTCTCTTCGCAGGTGATCCGTAATGAAGAACTCTAGCAGTTTTGACCCAGTGTCTGTCAACCACAGCTGCGCACTACACAAGAGGTAAGGACCTGCAGTTCAAAATGCCCCAAGCAATGAACTGAAAACCACCAACGCATCAGCAAAATACATGATGCATATCGCACATCGACTATTAGTAAAGAAAAAGAGCATATTTACGACCGTGGACCAGTTGTCGGCCTACACTATCCGCGTCCACGCCTTCAGCCTCACACTCTGTTGTGTGCAACCTTACAGTTCAGAGCAGCAGGTCAGTGTTTCAGGGGTAGTGGACTGAAAATAATGCAAAATTTCAAGTTCAGTCTTGTGTCTCATTTAAATTGCTTGCGCTATGCATTCAAGTGAAACGAAGCATAAGAAAACCAGTTTGCCATCTCATTAATGGTTTTCCAAGGAAGATACATAGCGTGCTGTTTAGGAGAAGAAGAGGGACACAAAGTCAAAAATATTTTAACTACTACGAAATTCGACATAATTGAGACTAAGGACACGATTACCACATTGTGAGGCTTCTGCGATGTCCATCACACTGAGAGATTAGTTGTCCTTTCCATTGGGAGCTCCTGCAAGAAAAATAGTGCACGTAGTTAAGGAAGACTGCATGCATACGTTACGATCAACACGGATCTTAATTATTCGATGAGGAAGGCATTTTCCACATTGATTTATGCACAAACACAAGCTAGAACTCAGGAATAATCACGCAATAGAAGTTACGAGGCTTCTGAAAAACTGAATGCGAATTTTGCACGTCTATGTTCCTTAATGCACATAAATACCGGTTAATTGTTATATTCCAATCATGCTGCTTTGTTCAACGCACCTGACCTCGTAGGCAGCAGAAACAGTCGTGTGTTGTCGGTGCAGCTCTCGGTATGTAACATCAGCCTGTTGTACTCCTCTAACAGTTTTCAGCCGTAACCAACAGGTACAGCTGTGTAATTTTTCAGTAAACTCATCTTCGAGTAATTCCCTTATAAAAGTGGTCTTAAAGGTGCACTGAAACACAAAGACAATATCTATGCAGCGAAACTGGGACATCTGCACGAAAGTTGTATCTGGGTAATTCTACAGATGAGGGGTCAGAAAATGTCTCCCAATATGAAGGTTACACGACAGAGAAATAAAGCGAGGGATCAACATTCTTCTTTTCTTAAATCCGAAATATATATATATATATATATATATATATATATATATATATATATATATATGAAATTGAACCCACAAAGACAAGGGAGACTGGAATGGCCATTCTGGCTTATTAGCCGTCATCAGCCAGTCGTACCCAATCCCAAGTGTGGCAAACCTGAGATTCAAACCCGCGACCTTTGCTATTTGAGTCGAACGCTCTATCATTGAGCCACGGGCTCGTTGTTTTGTCGGTTGTGATCGGGAATATGATGACAGTGTGGGGCTCACCGATCTGCTTAAGGAACATGCATGTTCCGTTGTGCCCTGGAGCTCAGACTAGAGCCCTCGCAGGCGGTCGCATAGCGACGTGTAGCATATGATGGAATGGCTCAATGGTAGAGCGTTCGACTCAAATACCAAAGGTCGAGGGTTCGAATCCCAGGTGTGCCACATATATATATATATATATGTAAGAAAAGAGGATATTCTTGGGGAAAATAGAAACTTTAATGCGTAAATTGTTGAAACTGGCCTCAAGCTCGTCGTCAGACAATGGATAGTGTACAGGAACAATTAATTAATTAACCGTGTTTAACACAGTATTCAATGGTTAGGCGAAATCTGAACCAATTCGCGTTGAGTGCATTTTGTCATACTTTCGTGCTTGGTTCTGCACGTTTGAATTTGTCCTTAACGATTTTATATATGGCATCCAAATCGATATGCCGGTTGATGCATGTCTCATCTGAGTATATTGCTTCCAGGAATTCACGGCTTTTTCAAGTTGAGCAGGTGCCAACAATCCATGTTTTCTGCCATGCAAATTTATGCCCCGTTTCCGATGTATGCAGGGCCACTGGGGATAAATGGTCTCGTCTTCTAACCGCTAAACGATGTTTCGTGTAGGCAGGTTAAGACAGATTTCCCAATATGCCAACAATAAATCGGCAAACTGGTTAATTAATCAATTAATTGCTCCTGTACACAACCCGTAGTCTGAAGACGAGGTGGTGGGCACAATCTCAACAATTTACTCATTAAAGTTCTATTTTACTGAATTTCGACTTTTGTTATTGAATACTTTGGAGATTCCTGTATATATATATATATATATATATATATATATATATATATATATATATATATATATATATATATATATATATATCAAAATAAAAGCGCTCATCTGAAAATGGAGTTGTACTCTTAAATTGTTAAGTTGGTTACACCAACAGGTCGTCAGACGAAATGAACAGAGGAGAACGTGCAGTGGTGCGACCGGACAGATAGTAACAAGCAAATAGCTGGTGTGAGGGGTGGTGTATGGCCAATTAATCGGGGCATGTTTTTGGATGGGGGAGGTGGGAAGTGGAAAATTCAGTTTGCTTGTTTTGGAGGGGGAGGTGGGCGGCAATTAACTACGGCTAGCTAGATTATCCATAATGGTTCCGGGTTGGATGTAGGAGTCACTGCGTCTGTTGGAGGTGTCGGAACGTTTAATTGCGGCTCACCATGAGTGAGGTGGGTTTGGCAAAAATTTAGATTAAATGCTGCAAGGATTAGCAGTCGATGCTATGGTGTGGGCACTCGTTAGTAATTCGTGTACGTAAGCCTTCGTAATGAGCATCTAGGTCGACATGGCGAGTGATGTTGTTTGTGCTGTAGCGCCAAGCTTCGAGGAATTCTCGTGCCTGTTTGGTGTTAGCCATGGCAACGACTTCGGTTGCGTTCCAAATGAAGCGGTGGTCACAGTCCACGGCGTGCGCCAACACGAGGGACAAGGGATCGCGTCGTCGGATGGCCAGTTTATGTTCGTTTATGCGGGTCCCAAGTTGTTGGCCCGTATGGGCTACGTAAGCGCTAGAGAAATTTTCACACGGAATGCGATAAATTACATTTGTTTGCTGCTCTTTTACTGTGGGATCTTTCACTCGCGATATTGCTGCGCGCAGAGAGGACGCCGGGTGTGGGCGATGGAGATGCCATATATATATATATATATTCTTTAGATGACAATATAAAAATTTATTAGTAAATTTCCGACTAGATTAACTGTGATTAAAACTCTTTACATGCAAAAGTGCTTAAGAATCGAGTGTAGGATTTTGATTACTCCAGAAAACGACCGTTGTCTCTCTCTGGTTCTTCTTTTATTAACTCAATCTGCCGATTGATACGTAAACCATCTGAGTGCTGAACCTCAAGAGACTCTTTACCTTTCTTGGACGTGCAGGTTCTAACGGTGCGAGCTTTGTCTCAGACTAGGACCACTTGGGACAGATAGTCACGCCTCTCGACCGCAGATGTATGTTCGTGAATGCGTGTGGAGGCAGATTTTCCGCTTGGTCGCAATATACAGTATCACAGGCATCGCACTGGATCTTATGGACAACGTCTGTCTGATAACCAACCCTATCCTTAGGGTCTACAAACAGAGTGCATAAAGTGGTCCTTGGTTTGTGGTTTACTTTTATTTGTTCTTAAGGCAAGTGTCATTCAATGAGTTCAGTCATTCCTAAAATATAGGGAACGATTGGACATGTATTCGATTTTGTCGCCTGATTAGAGGAATTTATTTAATTTTATTTTAAATTTTACTGTTTCATGAATTGATGTTGAACAACCTATTGAAAACAATTTAGGGAAAATAATTCAAAAACGTAATTTAGCTCGACTCCGTATCCTTTTTCGTCAGCTCAAGGTGTTTTTGCTTGGTGAAGGAGAACCCTTTTGAGAGATTCGAATGATGCTCTCATAGTGTAAATACGTCTGCATAGGTTTTTAATGTTTCGCTGTACGATAAAATCCAGAAAGGGGAGATATCACCACTTTTTCTCGAAACGTGGTGTTTTTGGAGGGTTTCTAGTCGATCCTTTCAACGACAATGAAAAAATTTGCCATCTAAAAATCGTTCACAGAAATAAGGGTTAGAAAATGGAAGGCACATAGATAGGACTTAAGGACTTCCTCTGTGCATCTTCTTGCTACATCTAGTGGTATGGATATAAAAAAAGAATTCAAGTAAATTGAAACCATTACTTCATCGGCGAAGATTGAGATTCCTATTAAATTGTCTTGAAACTCTATCGAATTTTGGATGAAAGTTTACAGATCCCTCCTTAGTGAGTGCAGTCGGTGCAAGATTGTTATTCGCTTCAAGGATTATGATAACATCCACCGCAGTAAAACGTCATGTTTATAACTATTAGGCAACCTAAAGAGTCAGTGAAATTTATTACTAAAAAAAGCATGTGTTGCTACGTTTAAATTGGAATATTTGCCGTCGATAATGGGCATCAGTTAAAAACACTATCCATGCATTCTCCGATATGAGACGCTATTCGATGGCATAGGGTGAATCTAACGGCAGGCCACATGCACACGGATTTTGGTTACCTGTTTTATTCCGAACACTATGCGGAGAGGATAATGTTTTCGCGTTAAAATTTCGCGAATCGCAAATCTTTTCCAATTTCTAGCGTTCTGAAAATCCTTGCGACCGTAATTGTTACGAATGCATAGGAAGAAATACCAAGAAATATACTTGGAATTAAAATATTTTCTTTGGGAAAAAAGTAAATTTTAATGGTACCTTTTCAACGCTGGTTCCTCAGATCTTCGTCAGATTAGAGGTAATAAGCAAACAATAAAGACCGAAGACCACTTTTTGGCACAAACACAAACTAAGTATCAATTGTTAAGAAAATTGGAAATTTTAGTAGTTTTTGCCTTTTAACTCTACTCAGAGGAGGAATTGCAGAACTAGTGTCGAAAGCTTACAAATAAAATATCCTTTTTTGTCCCAAAGAACGTATTAGCTTTCTAGTTATATATATTGGGACGCCAATCTTCTAATAAATATATTTATACATATTTCAAAGGGTGGCAACAGAGTTTGGGAGAAACTTCATATAGGACTGTTTCGGGCTTATTTGTCTCCATTCAGCCAAATATAACCCTGATCAGCAACTTAAACTGGAAACACAAACATGCGCACACGCAGATGGCACAGATGGTCCACCACTGCGGTTTAACAGATGGATCATGAGCATTTAATCGGAATGAATTTCATGACATTCTCACCACATGCCATTCTCTGTTGCTGCAGATCTGGTATTTATTCACTCAGGAATGCGCTCACACCGATCCGAAGCAGTTGGTATCCTGTTACCCCAAACTCTGCCGTTCCCATCTGCTAGTATAGCTTGGCCGACTTCGGCCTGGTTAGATGGTTGCCTGTTCGTGACCCCTTACACCAATACGAACCTTGTTTACTTCTGCAAGCAAAACGGATTGGTGTGATCCCAGTCATGAGTAAATAACTGATCTGGCAAAGTAGAAGTTATATTAGATTTTGCCCTTGAGCTGACTTTATAGCCCACGTAGGCAGTCGTAATGTAGTATATGTTGATAAGCTGGAACAGAACATGTAAAAGGGGACTCGTTGCCATTTATGTTTTATAAGACATCATCAGCCAGTGCATGGTATTCGGAATTTCCACCTTATGGATGAAAAGCATTTACTCAAATTTGAAATTATTTTTAAAATATTATTGATCTATTGTAAATGAGACCTGCCGCCATGGGAGTTATTTGGACTGTTCAGAAACATGAAGCTGATTGAACAGTTCTGCTTAGCACTAAAGTAAAAACCTTTGACCTATCGGCATTGACCCGAAGCAAAAGTATAAATACACAACAGACGCTTGTGCGTTTTCGTGGTGAGCAGACTTCAATCATGGCATTACTTTCGCGCGAAGGTTTCAACTTGTGTTTCATACTTGTGCAATTCACTTTGGTCATCGAAAGGTAAGGCACTACAGTTTTGTTTTGCCCCCCCCCCCCATAGCATCGCCTTTTATCATATGTAAGCTTATTTTATTTGAACCATACAAGTTAAACTACCACAAAACACTTTTTAATTTGAACCTGAAACCGGTTCCTGCGTTGCCCACATAAGAGTTATGGCATTCAAATGCGTTAGGGTAAATATAACGCTTTTTTGTAACTAAGTAGGAGCTCCTTACACTGCGATTAAGAATCTGCCAGTTCCCATTGTCCCCGATAGTACACTATGTTCACATGCCCCGCTGGTTCCTCAGATCTTCGTCAGATTAGAGGTAATAAGCAAACAATAAAGACCAAAGACCAATTTTTGGCATAAACTAAGTATCGATTGTTAAGAAAGTTTGGAATTTTAGTTCTTTGCCTATTAACTCTACTCAGAAAAGGAATTGCAGAACTAGTGTCGAAAGCTTACAAATAAAATATCCTTTTTTGTCCCAAAGAACGTATTAGCTTTCTAGTTATATTTATTGGGACGCCAATCTTCTAATAAATATATTTTTACATATTTCAAAGGGTGGCAACAGAGTTTGGGAGAAACATCCCTGCATACAATATCCTTTTGAAGACATGAATTAAATTTCAAATTGGTTTAGCAGGCTTCTTCTTAGCTTAGCACAGTGCATGGTCAATGCACAGGGAACGCAAGATTAAACAGGAAACGCGTAATATCTGCCATCCTCTCATAGGTTTACTTGTTGAGAATAAATGCAAAACGTGCACAGTAATGACTAGTCTGATGCAGAGTACACAGAGGCTGCCTGTCTGCCATTAAAACTCGCTGAGGATGTCCTAAAATGTGGTTGGGTGTCAGTGATCACAACCTTGACTGGAGCAATTACGTGGTTGGTGCATCCTCAAATTTAAAAACTCTAGGCCAACACATACGTACAAAAACTAGAAATAAAAATATTAAAAAGAGTGCATCAGATTGATTATCTAGTGGCACTTGTCTACTGGGAAAAATGAGAAAAAAGGGGGAGAAGACGATGATTTCTGTCAAGCTGAATCATATACTTATCACCTTTTCTTGCTGGCAGATCTGTTTTCAGCAATTTTGCCAAATAATACTACATTTATTCGTACAGTAAGTTGATTCAGATCTCACGCTATGAAGCATTTACGTCCTGTAGGGTCGGTCAAGAATAAATTGAGTCTTCATTGAAGCGGATCATCTTCCATGCCCAAATGAGTTAATTTCATGAATGATGGCAAACCACTGCGGGGTCGACAGACACGTCAGGGACGTACAAAACCCTGTCCATATCTGCCAAAACCGCCAATAATACTACTGTTATCAGTATTCTCACTACTCATTTGGGTGGCATTAACCCATTCGCATTAAGAACTGCTAATAATGCCCTTTACGATTACATTCAACATATTTGTCACTCAATCATTTCCAGCAACTATATCTTCTTAGTTTTCTGATATGCAGCATCAATGAATTCCCATGAATACTTGATTTCTGCCCCTAAAATTTGCAAGAAAGTTTTACATATTGAAACATAATATACTATCTTTTGTGCATGAATTTCTTAAAGACGACTTGATGTGCATAGGAATTGCTTTTGAAAACTTCTCTTAAGTCCAGATCAGTTATAGTGAAACGATGGAACTTAGTAGAAATTTAAATCCTGAAGTTGATAATATTTGTCCGTTTGTGTGTGTTATGCGAGAGGTGTTGCCTGGGGATGGATGATCTGAAACATTGTGTTTGCTGGCAGTGAGTGAACCAGAACGTTTTGGGTTGCGTAAACGTAGTGACACTTGGTATGACTTTTGCTTGGATGAAGCATGTAACAGTGAGTGAGCTAGGTGCAGCCCATGTCTTTTCTCACTTTAATCCAGCCTTCGTCAACATCCCTTCACCACCATGTTGTTGAGCATACGGTGCACGGCGTAAATAACGACGGTCGAACGGATGCATGCAACCTGGCACGCTTTCCTGCAAAGACGAAAGATATTTAGCTCATTGGGATAAATTCAACAACGTCGACATGCTTTTAGTGAAAAATTATTCGCTGGCTACTCTCAAAGTGTTTCTCGAAAATATAAGAGATCCGGGATAAAATTCATATAAATGTAAAGTGCTCACTCAAAATGATTTGTGTTTTCACTGGCGTTTTGTTGACCTATACTGGCTCTCCATTATCAAAGCGTTCACTGCTACTATCGAGCAGTGTTTTTAATGACAAATTGAACTTTTCGGCATTGGACTGGTCACTTTTTCTCGCGTTTCCAGCCTTGTACTCTGGTGTTGGGCAAAATCATATCGGTGGAAGGATGCTTGTAAGCTTGCACCCTCAGCCGGTGGGTTCGTCGTGGGTTCGACTTCGCTTATATATGTCTTGCCTCCCGTGTGACCATCTTTTCCTGGTCTTTATGCGTGAGCTGTTGCAGCACTGAAAAGGCCGTTGGAAGGTCCTGGATGCTTTCAGTCCCTAAGCTCAACAGGAGGACATACTAAGTAGAACAATGAGAGCGGTGTCAAACATTGTGTACGGTGTCTTTGTCTGCGTTATAAGCAATTGGCTATAAGGAATCAGGTGATTGACTTTTCATCGCAAAGGTTAAATCAGCGCGAAGCATGTCCTACCTAACGTAGTACTGGTATAACTTAGGATGATGACATACTTCTGTAATGACTTTACAATCTTGACTAAATATTGCAGCCTCGGGTGTTTGTGCAGTATTAAGGGTAAATGCCGCCGATGTTAAAAGAATGAAACCAGTGAACAACAGGCAGGTTCAATTGTAGTTGATAGTCGATCACAAGCCTTAGCACGAATAAACAGACCAAAATCTACACCAAATGTATATAACAAGTATACATTTCAAAGAGATAGCACCATTTGTTATCCACCGCTGTTATTATTCTACTTAGAATGATCTCAATGATAAACGTATGGACATAATGTAGTAGCATATTTGTCTGGCATTGGATGTCTTAAGTCAATCTAGCAAAACGATTTAGTTTTGGATTTTGTAGAGCGGGTGATTCCAGTGCTAGACTGAATATTACAGCATCCTATAACACTGGCTACGCTGGAAACGAGGAAACCCAAAGTATGTCAGCGTTGAAGTCATCACCTCCTAAATCTTGCCTTCATCCCCGTTCACAATGTTACCTCTAGTTTGTGAACTTTGGGTGTCCCAAAGCTCTAAGCAATGGTCGGTTCAGTTTGTCTCAAGGACTTTGCAAAATCTTTTGATATTTGCTTCTTTTTTGTAAGACGTTTAAGCCCATTTTCAATCGATGAATTATGTGTTTTGGTGAAAACTGCGACAAGAGGTTCCAGCGAACGAACAACGTTGTTCATTTCTTATACCCCAAAACCTTTCGTCAAACAACTATGATCAGATACAATTTTGATATGCCTTGCCTATCTGTCGTCTTAGCTAATATAGCATAAAAAACGCTGACGGACAGATTCGTACATCGCTCGCTTCCCAAGTGCGTTGTCTAAAGTAGCCAATAGTCGTAACACCTGGAGGTTCTTATATGACATCTTTGGCGGCATCCTTCCGAAGTTGCTGACCTTACTGGGAATGTTTATGGAATGTAATTTATTATATAAAGTAAATGTTTGACGGTGGTTCCCCAGGTCATCATCATGCTTGTGGTAAGGGTGCAGAAAAAAACAGTTTTAATTTAAAAAGTGCCGGAAAAATCGATACTGCTGAATCGGTCCTGCCAATATTGGTCATTTTGTGTAGACATCTCATACGGATTTTGGTACCGCTTTTTCCACATTTCATGGATCTTCTTGTATACGGAATCCAATATTGTATGCCTATTGATGCACGAGTCATCTGAGTTAATGGCCTCTTAGATTTTCCGGTCTATCTTCGATTGGCAGAAGCCAACAATACGGGTTTTGTCCCATGCAAATGTTTGTCCAGTTTCTTGTGTTGGTATTAAAACTTTGGACAGGTTGTCTCGTCTCTTTACAGCCAATAGAAGTTCGTATAAGCATTTAGAGACCGAGTTTTCCTGTTTGGCTGCAATAAAACACATTGCAAATTTTACACGGGATTTTGTAAACGACTTCGTTTTTATTTAAATATCCAACCCTCCTTAGGGTGTAAAAGTATGTTTCGAAGTGTAGTTGTTTGTTTTGGCGCCATGTAAATTTCCTGCTTCTGCAGGAGTGTATAAACGATTCCAGACACGTTCTTAATGTATGAAAGTGTTTGCCAGTTGTTTAATTTGTGCGCTCGATCGGAACAATCTGGTTCCTTATCCGGTTCTTTTAATTCCCGATGTCTCATACATATAGGAACGAAATATCTATGTTGATGAAAAACAATCTAAATATATGAGAAAGTGCAATTCGGTAAAGTTCGCTGGAAGAACCGAGGGTTTTTGCTTGATTTATTAGGGTGTCGACTGTGCTTCGTTTTATTGAACTTAAAAGCATATAATAGTAATGGCTAGTTATGTGGACGGTACCAATCAGTACGTTTAAGAGGACGTTTCTCATATTTGATACCTCTCATTTTATATTTAACGTTTTCTGACTTTGGGAGTTCGAGGGTATAAATAGAGGTTGGTTCGACCACGCATACTACCTATAAATCCATTTAATCTTACCGCACCTCCACTATGTACACACAGTCTATAATTTAGTAGGAATTGCCTACGACGAACGAGTCATAATTATTAAGCAAGCTACTGGAGGGAATATTGCATTCACTTGAAATTACAGTGTTTTGAATTGTAAATTTGGATCAATCTCGTCCAACACATCAGCATAGGCAGCATGGCTAGCACGTTCAAGAGACTAGACGGATTGCTTCAAAGTATGTTTAACTTGTGCAACGTGTATGGTGGACATCAAGTCAATAATCTCACAGCAAACGTTCAAACTCAAATTGTCCTCAACATATATTTAGGGGTTCTCCTCGCTTCCCTGGGCACTCAGGATGTGCTTGTTGTTGGTTTTTATGATAAAAATAATTTCTGTTTGACCATACGCAGTCAACTGTTACCCACAGCCAGTGGAAGCATAAACAAACAAGCAGAACGCATACAACCTGCCTTTGAATTAAAACCGAAGCCTGCAGAGCTGTCAGTGGTTTGTGTTGAAACCACAATTCACTTCGGTCAAATTTAAATGAAGTTCAACATTGAGGCACGGACAGGCTTCTTGAGAGTTTCCCTGGCATGTTTAAAAAGGCTTCTTTACTACTCTACATCGAGGCTGCCAAATCTGTACCATTGAATTTGTATTAGTTATGGTACACAAAAACACTTATTATAATGAATAATGAGCGGTCGTTGGTGCTAAATCCACATCGTTGGATCGCACATACACAAACATAAGCTGGCTTTGAGTCTGGGTGATGGCTCATCACACGGAGTTGCCTACACCTTCACCTTCGCAGCCAGAACGATAATCGCCCTCAATAGAACGAGTGTTGTTAGAAATGGCCTATCATGTAACTTCATTATATACTAATGTTCGTATGAATGAAGTTAAGGGATTATTAGATTGCTAATCCCATTCGCTGAACCGCTTTCTCAGTTCTAGAACTATTATGCGACTTATCAGCCTTTCTGCTGGTGAGATGTCCTGTTGAAAGAAAACGCCGGGGTTGGAGCCTTTTATTGTAAATCGCATGGAAATAATGAGCCTAGAATGCTAGATAATGACTAGCACGATTCTGAGAGGTCGAGGGCGTGTTGATTCCGGTAGGTTTTCTGACCGTTTCTCAAGGCGGAAGGCTCTGATCACGTCTACTGCCTCAGAGGGTTCCAAAATGATATTAAGTAAGTAAGTAGCATAAAATTATTGAAAAAGAAGACAGCAGGTGAAAGTAGACCATAGTTTCAAGAATCCATTTTGCTGGGTTAGTTTTCTTCGGCACATGGCTGTCAACTTTCGACCTTCTAGTACTGACCACAAGGCTGTGGGCCGTTAGGCGGGTTGAATGCATACGAGGTGGAGTGAGAGTGGATAACAAATGCCAGCTTTCTACTCTCCAGATCTCCAAGCCGGCTGACCTGCCTGTTCGTAAATGGCAGTGTGCGTGAAGTGCAAGCTGCCCTAAGCAAAGTGGTGTTCACGTCTACAGGCAGCAATTGACTCCGTGCTCCCAGCTGTCTGGTCTAACTGACGGTAAGCCGGCGACGCCTTGGGCCTGAGCACAGTCAATGTGAGCAGCTACGACGTTTGCCGTACAGATTGTCCTCTCTGTCGTCCTGAGATGGAACCCATCGTCTTAACATCAATCGCCAGCGTACATACTCTGAATAGCATGTGATAACATAAAAAGTATAGCGGTGTCAACGGTGAGTGCTGCTGAGAAACAGAGCAAATATTTACGCACATTGAAAAGGAGAAAAGCCATAGATTTGATTAAATGATCTGATATATTATTAGTGGCTATGCTAATCCTCTAGCGTCAATATTTGTGAGTAAGTGTCAGCGAATGAGATTTGGTGGACATGAAGCAAAAACAATTACTCTACACGCGCGATGTTTTTGTATTTTAAGAGATTTGTTAAGTAAGAACGTATATATTTTTCTGGGTGAGAAGCGAACTTATGTGCATTTTTCCCCACATGGTAAGAAACTGAGCCTTCGCATGTAATTAAATCGGGATGCCGTATAGATTTGCAGATGTGCGTTGACGTGTTTAGCATATTTCCTTAGTAATCATTCACAATATCTGATCCTATGTAACGTCATCTTCGAACAAAATTCAAAATCGTCTCTGCTTAGTGGAAGTATTGAAATCTTAGTGTAACCTGTGCTAGCTCTACTGTTGTAGAACATTTCCCAACATTTTGCCTCGAGCAATATTATATGGAAACAGCAGAAATTGAAATGCCTTCATGAGCCCTGCATTTTTGAGTAATTTTGTGAGCTCAAAATGGAGAGTTGCTATTACTTGAAACCGAAATCTGATATTTAAATCCCAATTCAGACGCGATCGACCAATTTGACGAAGTCGTAAATCCGAGCAAGATAATAACGCCTACACGGATGCAGATATTTCAGTGAATTTGCAGGCATCCGTTCACCTGTGTGAGAGTGTCTATCTGGCATACGTCAGTACTGTAACAATTTCAACTTTTATCCGCGGTAGCGAAGGTAATAATGATTCTGTATAAAGAGTTGATGTTAATTATTTTTATTTAATATGCTCCTGTTACGTGCAAGGGAACATTTTCTAGCTTGCTTTTGATCGAGGAACATGAATAGCAACATACAGTCAACAAATGCAAAATTAAGGTTAGCAAATCACCACTGTTAGATGAGTTTGTGGGGTGACGTACAGCAACGCAAACCTCTGTCAGTTGCGGACGATCACCTTTCATATTTAAAAAGCACACATCGACATAGTAGAAGAGGTTCCATCCGAAGTATGCACACACTTCAATATCTTCGTATATCACATTCCGCATTTTAATGCTTGTGAAATATCGACCCTCATCTTAAGTAAAGTAAATTTCATGCAAACATATACGCAGTCCATTTCATCGAGTCACTTAGGATGAAGATGGCAGAATTGAGGGTGGATGCTGTCAATGTTAACTTCGGTCTCATCTTCAAACGATGAAACAAGTGAACAACCCCAGGTTATTGCACATTGTTGCCAGGCACCATTGTGATTGATAGTCAATCACAAACCTAAGCACGATAAAACAGACCAAAGGCTATACTAACTTAATATAAGAGGAATACATTTCAAAGACATGGTCCAATATGTTTTACACTGCTGTTATTTTTCTTCCTAGAATGGTCTCAGTTTTAAACTTATGGAATTGTTTTAGTAGTATTGACAGTGAGATATTTTATCTTGGACTGGAAAAAGTAACGCTGATAAGAGCAGTCGAAAATAAGTCCATTTATCATAAGCAATTACCTGTCTATGGTAATAACCATCCCCACGACATGCGCCAACCGAGGCATAAAATCGTGCCTTCTTGCTCAGACTAACGTATTCTGCACGAACCCAGTCTCCAAGTTGGAACAATAAAAAAATTATTAATCATCTATGTAAATCTTGCACGAGATTATGCATGGCCCAGTATATCAGAGAGCCCCACATCTGCTTAGTGACCATGAATTATCAATCGTATTGACGAGGAGAAACGCGAGACATATAAATCAACATCTTTCAAATATATCGTAATCATGAGCACCTAATAAAATGGACAGATTTTATCGGCCTCGGGGAATTTCATTTTAATCCGTACATGAATCCTTTTTGGAAATGTCAGGAAATATAGAACAATGTTTTGAGACCAAAAATGACATTAATGTGAATCATAAACAAGGAGGTTATTTTTGGGCTGAAGGGACCAATGCTCCACAGTAACGATTTTTATTTTTCGAAATGAACACTATATAT
>WEDG01000003.1:0-193764 GCA_017591395.1 Schistocephalus solidus | reverse complement strand
GTTGCTGCAATGAGTCTGATGCGTTTGAAAGGTGCTCTACACAGTTTGTTTGTGAGCCACCGGATGGCTGCTGTGAAAATTCGAGAGGTGCTGTTCGTCGTTTTCTTTAGACAGCCGTTTCTATTTCGCCGCTGGGACGTCGCCTGACAAGAACATCACGAAGGGGAGCTGCTGCCTTTTTCTTCCATCGGAAATTGTATATCAGAGATAATCGAGTGAGCAGGATCATGGGAAATGCTGTTACGTCCTCTTCAGGATAACGAATGTGTCGTCTACGTAACGGCACCAAAGGTCGGATGAAAGTCATCTTTCCAGCTCTTTTGAAAGACCAATTCTGCCATTAAACCAGAGATTGGGGAGCTTCCATTGGAGTTCCCTAGATCTGCTTATAGGTTTCTCCAAAGGTGAAGTAGGTCTTTGGTAAAAAGCCGAATAGCTTCCATAAGGTGTTCAATTTTGGTAACTTCTGGGTTTCGGCCTTATGACCTCAGGTTTCCGGTGCAGGACTTCTTGTGCTAAGTCATATAAGATGATAATTTGTTCGTCCGTCCTTAGTTCCTTCATAGCTTTTGACACACTCTTCGAAACACATTAGGTTGGTCTGTGTGCCATCAGCAAAGATTTTACACGTTGTCGGACGGCGTGTTACTCGTCCAAAACAATTCTCCTTCTTCAGTCCGTTCGGCCTCCCAATTCCTGGCAGACCTCCAAGGTTGGGTGATTCAATCGGACGAAGTGATGGTCTATTTTGACGTGACGTCCTTATTCACCTCCATCCCGCCGAGCTTAGCACAAGAAGTCCTGCACCGGAAACCTGAGGAGTCATAAGACGAAACCCAGAGTTCTCGCAAAATTGAACACCTTATGAAGCTATTCGACTTTTACCAAAAGACCTACTTCACCTTTGCCGGAGAAACCTATGAGCAGATCTAGGGAACTCCAATGGGCTCCCCAATCTCTGGTTTAATGGCAGAATTGGTCCTAAAAGAGCTGGAAAAGATGACTTTCATCCGACAGCAGCCTATCTTTTGGTGCCGTTACGTAGACGACACATTCGTTATCCTGAAGAGGAACATGCTGCAGCATTTCCATGATCACCTTCACTCGATTATCTCTGATATACAATTTCCCGATGGAAGAGAAAAAAGAGCAGCAGCTCCCCTTCCTTGATGTTCTTGTCAGGCGACGTCCCAACGGCGAAATAGAAACGGCTGTCTAAAGGAAAACGACGAACAGCACACCTCATCTCAATTTTCACAGCAACCATCCGGTGGCTCACAAACGAAGCTGTGTGAGAACACCTTTCAAGCGCATCCAGACTCATTGCAGCAACCCGGCGGAAAAAGCACGTGAAGCCCGTTACCTCCGCGACCAGTTTGTGTGGTACGGCTATCCGCAGGCGTTCATAAGCCGATGCCTACGTGTTCGACCGCGGAGGACCCAACCAGAACCAACCCCTACGGTATGGCGTGCGATGCCATTTATCAAGAACGTGTCAGAAGCAACCGAGCGCATTGTTGCGGGACTTGGTGTCGGAAGGGCATACCGACCCAAAGCTACCATGCGCAGTAAGGTCATGAGAATCAAGGACAGATTAAGTCAGAATGAGCAGTCGGGAGTAATGTATCGCATCCAGTGCCAAAACTGTTCCTGTAACTACACAGGACAGACTGGACGTATGTTTGAATCGCGCATACTCGAGCATAAGCTTGCTGTGAGACGGGGTGACGGTTTATTGCAAGTGGCTGCCCACACCTACGAAACGGGTCAGGAGTTTAACATCACAGCCACTAAAATAATCGCCCATGCCAGATGCAAGACCAGCCGAAAATTGATTGAAGCCTGGGCCTCCGATAAGAACTCGGTCAATCGATTTATCGATCAGGCGCCAGCATAAAGGGCCCTGCGTTGTCCCCTCCGGACTAGCGCCACTGCTGTCTGATTGGCCCCTGCCCCCCCTATAAATGTTACTCGTTTTATGTTGCTCTCGTTGCTCTGACGATGGACTCCAGTAAGAGTTAGAAAGCTCAGACGAATAAAGCCATGATTCCGGTGAACGAACAACCTTCGTGTTCTTCGCTTACGCTATATTTTCTGTTCTGCAGAAACAGGTACATTTATGACTACAATTAGTTCTGTTTGAAATAGACAGTAGTGGAGATTTTTCATATAAGGTCAAACCTTAAGAGTTGTATGGTATCACGTTATAATGCCCAGCACTCATTTCGTAGCCTATGTTTTAGCCGTCGGTACGGTTTGTAGGCTTATACAGACGAGTTCTTCTTGAGGTGGCGGTCAAGGGTAGGACTGACAGAATCAAAAGTTAGGAAAAAAATTGGCACCGTCTTTATCAACCTCAACCCAATTGCATGTTCCTCTTACATATCCTGCTGCGATTCTGTCTCTTCGAGATATCTGTCTAGGTTCCTGAGCAGCTTTTTGAACAGCTGACAACGCACGGCCTGTTACTTTTGCTCTACGTTTAGTCTCATCACATGCCACTCGCATAAGGAGGGAAAAGCTCGCAGCATTGGAATGCCCAATATCCTCCAGAATTCAATTAGCTACATGCTTTTTATTTTGAAATGAGGTTTTATTAAGATAGCTACTATAATTGTATAAGAAAGGGATGAGGTCGATTAGAGAATTTGGAGGGCACTTTTTGTGGTCAAGGTTAGGAAAAAAGAAAGGTTTAACAATGGAGATTCAGTAGGAGTATACATGTATATTTATACCATCAGGTTAGACGTTGAATTTTTTGGGAGGAAAGTAAGCATAAGTAAGTAGTAAGTAAGAATTAGTAAGTAAGTAAGTTAGTAATAAGTGATCAGATAGATTGCATGAATGAGAAGTCTGAGGACAGCTAACAACCAAGGTACCGGAATGATGGTGATTACTTAAGACGAATATAAAGGATTAATGAATGGAGGATAGTTTTAGTTGAACAACATACTGGACTGAGATCTATTTCTGAAAAAAGGAGGCCATTTGCAAAGACCATGCAGAGACACGATCAGAGCAACCATTCAGAAACTGAAGATCAGTTTTATTTTTAATAGAATCGTCAAAAATCGTATCACAAACATACTCATCATATAGACGGTCATCAGGCAGCTTTAGGTCATCAGTTTCAATTGAGAAGACGTGTGGGGATAAGATTGGAACTTAAAGCATCCAGCAGTTAATAGAAATATCATTGAATTGTCACTTTCCGCAGGTGAAACGTTGAGTGCGAAAGGGACAATAATCGCAACCAGGATGTCCGCACTATTTTTTCGCTAAGGAGGAGATGGCATGTGGCAGCATTGAAGGCAGAGGACTAGTCAAGTAAAGCTCACCTTAACTTATGGCAACCCTTGTCTTAGACAGACTGATCAACATCAACTGAATAATCAATAATAATTCGCAGGGCATTATATGCCATTTCGAAGAAGTCAAGAAAATTGAGGAGAAATGCATAGTTTCACGTAAAGCTACTCGTTCAGCGAGCCTCAAAATTCGGGTGAGCATGCCATTGAAGTATAAAGGATTAAAATAAGTGTAATACTTCCTGTTCGGCAGCTCTAGCACTACGAATCACTGAAGATCTTTGCTCAGTGTAGCCAAGGAAAAATGACAGAAGCAATGAGGTGAGGCGAAGCGCCGTTTACGGGAGGATTGGACTAATGGCGCGGAAAGATAGAATGTCTAGATTGAGTTTAACTTGGCATCCGCACGTGCCAATATGCCGCACTGCCCAGTGATATATCTAATGAGGGAAGAGGGAAAGAAGAGTTGAAGGAAGAGGAACTAAACTGACTAACAAACAAGTTATTCAGTCTGACAATCTCCTTTTTCATTAGACGTCAAGGTCCTTTAGACTGCTACGTACGCTTAGGTTGAAGAGAAGTTATTATAGCGCCTTGATACATTTAGCATGGCAGGACATTTTTGCGAAAAAGGAGAAACGATCGCTGGAACAATAGGTTTATTAGCCTGACATTTCGGATTCTCTCTCGAATCCATCATCAGAGACAGTCGAGGGAGAAGCGAAAATGTCAGGCTAATAAAGCTCCTCTTCCAGTGATCGTGCCTACTTCTTTGCGACTACTTCCTGGATCTCGCCTCTTCACTGCTTTTAGCAGGAAATTCTGCCTGCTTTAAACGTACAGTTTTTCATGAGCGAGACAGATATCAACATGTTAACTCTAAAATGTTTTACATTACTCCGACAATGATTCAAAAATCGAAATTTTGCCAAAAATATGATATTATCGGCTATATAACGTTGAAGATAACCACATTCTCTAGGTGGAGGTGCGTAGACAAATTTTGTCACCTGACTTGGATGTGGAGTAGCATTTGGAAGGCCCAGTATATCATAGTTAGCTATAGCATTCAGCAGAGCCTTTTTTTAATTTGATCCAGAGGGACGTCGACATGAGTTTTGAATGAAGGAACACTGTGCGTTTCTAAAAATGTAAATGGGCATAGATTGGCGCGGTTAAAAGCACCACATTAAAGAATATGATATTCAATTAATTAAACAGATATTTTCAAGCACATAGTTGTCAATCAGTTTTAACACTGAGTCATGTCCTCCGACGACAAATCGGTTCAGGTTTACCATGGAAATGCCAATGGGTGCATTTAAAAATAAACTCACAAGGGAATCCCGGTGACATTTTTCAAAAGCAGATATGCAAAATTGTATTACATAAATGCCACAATCATTGCCTAGTCAAACAGGAAGATATAGATAAATTCTACCAAAAATTAAAAATCAAGCGCTGTTGTTTCTCTAAGAGACAAGCAAAGAGGCTTCATTGATGCCAAATACGTCATGTCCCCTTGACAACTGGCATAATGAAATGGCGATTATGTGAATGAGCGATGTTCCCATGTTTTACTCGGTGCATTCAGTGGTTCATAACCTTTTACTTCACTTGTACACGTAAGTATTACATCTTGCGGTGGCTTAAAATGAATTGTATAGTAACTTGGTGAAAGGAAGCAATGTTGTATTACATAAGATATATTTAAATTTAACCACACCTATTGCCATGAGAAATCAACCTAAAGGATTGTTATTTCCTTTTTTAACCATAAAAATACGCCCTTGTTGTATTCAAAATAAAAAATACTTTAATACCGTGATAGACAGTTTTAAACAATTTTGTAGTCACAGCATAAGACCGTGCTGAAGGGTAACGATTAGCCAATCAACCTACAATGAATTGACACCCAGTCCATGGCAAAGTTCCAGGTTAAAACCTTTACACCCGTTGGTTAACACCTCATACTCGCTTGGTATATATAGAATTTTATGGTAGACCTTGGCATTACGCGAAATGCTCACTTTTTTGAGACCTCAGAAAACCGCTTCTTCAGTCGCCCACTTTTCAACATTTTTAGAATCGGCTGCCTACGTTTTCATAATCTTCCAGCTGCTCTTAGGTCTTTCGACCACACCCGTCACCAGCCAGAATTTACTTCGAAATACCCAAAATGTGGGGGACGCCTACAGAAAAAAAATCAAGGCATCAACAATGAGTCCTTCCCAAGAAACGGTTGGTCATCATCCCACAGCTGGTAAGATTTATTTACATGGAGTAAAGTCTAAAAGCTAGACTTCCTGAAATTAAACTTTGTTACATAGGAGTGTAGCTACGGATAAAATTTTCCAGGGCGTCTGCTTGCGTGCAAGATTTTAAGGAAAACAATGTTATGCAGTTGCGACCTGAACGCTTATCCTTAGGCACGCTTACGTAAATGTCTGGCCAGGTTTGCAATGTTCGGTTCCTTATAGGCAGTATTTTTCCCAAGTGGTTTTATATAAATGCAACCAAAAATAACACTTTTGTTCGTTCAATCATTCGTATATTCCAAATTATTGGGTAATATTGCAGAAAACATTCCTATGCACACCTGGAGGGCATTTGCCTAACATATTCCCGAGATTACGAATGAACTATACATTTGCATATGATTGGTTGGAATTGCCAACTATTCATGAAGTCAATGCCTGTATTTTTAGTCTTTGAGAAGTATGGAAGCTGAAGCTGAAGCATAACTAAGATGATGTATTTGTTTCAATTGGTTCACATCAGATTGTTGCTGTGCACGTTTCGAGTATTTTCTGATGAATTGAAATGCAGATGACTAATTTCTCACTAGGCAAACTGTGACAGTGTTCTAAAATGCACCTTAAGGGCGTATATCTAAGCAGTTTTTACCTTTTTACTGTGAAATTGCAAAATTGAAGTAAAACACCGTAAAAATTAGCCTCTGTTAGAAGTAACCTCATAAGTGGCCTGAATATTTCCATTGAGTTTCGATATATTTTATAGAAGTAAAGGATGAAAATATTCCACCCGTGCACACGATGATGAACAAAATAACGTGTTCTCTAAAGTTTGCACACGAAGAAGCCTATCTTTGGATTTGGACAAATATTTTCAATTCCCGGCTAATATTAAACGCTGCTTAATGTTATACTTACATTTGAAGTTTAAAAACTATGCATGTCCTATATTTTCCATAAAAGAAAATCGGTACAGCTCTCTAGTTTAATGACCGTGGTAATTTTGCAGTTGAATAAGACCATTTCAAATACTTCACAAGCAATTGAAACAAGTAAGCAGATAGGATGCCTTATTTTAAAAATATTTCTTAATTATAAATATTTTTAAAACCGAAACCTGCTTTTTCTTCAGATGAAATTTCTTAAGAAGACTGGACATGCTAACAAATTTGCACATGAACGAATGATTGCTGTGCAGATCTTCTAAAATTATCTCTGAGTTTATAACAACATCAAAAGTCCATTCATAAAAATAGTTATTATTTACATGGTCAATTTTTTGGACAGTTAAGATACTGCAGGGGGTCAAAAAAAGCTCATTTACACACGTTTATCATGGCTTCTTAGGGTGTACACGTTGGGTGCGCAAAGTTGTTGTAGGTTTGTTAGCTATTTGTATATGGTGTTTCTTGAGCTGTCTTTGGAAGAGCTCAGATATATTATTTACATACGGGAGGGTTCGACAGTTTGTGGCGTTCATACTAAATCCCAGCTGTGGATCACCTTAGCTTCAAACCCGTGACGTTTGGTAATTGAGTGTAACACTAACATTGAGCCATGGGCCCGTCATTGTGTCGTTTGCGTTCGGGAATATGATTTATGATAACGTGGGGTTCACCGATCTGGTTAAGGGACACGTATGTTCGTTGTGCCTTGGAGCCCTATTTAGAGTCCTCGCAGGCAGTCACAGAGTTACTTAAGGCATATGTAGATAAGGTGGCCCAAGAGTAGATTGTTACACTCAATAAACAAAGGTCGCTGATTGGAATCTTCGATGTTCCATACCTGGGATTCAGTATGATTGGCTGATGACGACTAATAAGCCAGAAATGGCCATTCCAGTCTCCCTGGTCTTTTTCGGTTCCATCTTACCAACATATAACTTAAGTTGCTATGCGACTGACCGCGAGGGCTCTTAAGTGAGATCCAAGGCATAACAGAACATACGTGTTCCTTAACCGGATCGGTGAACCCCACACTATCATAATTCATATTCCCGAATGCAACCGACAAAACAACGTGCCCGCAGCTCAACGGTAGTGAAACACTCAATGGCTAAAATTCGCGGGTTCGAATCAAGATACAATGTATTTTCAGAAGACCCTCTTCGATGTTTCAGACATATATATATATATATATATATATTTAAACAGGAATAGGTGATTACCGATCTATTGGCTTCCCGAAGCAAACAAGCTCCATATGGGTGCCAAAGGTCACGAACAGGCAACCAAGTACCAGGCCGAAGTCGCAAAAGTTATAATTGCAGAAAGGAGAGACGACAGAAAATATTGGTATATTGATACCATCGGTTTCGGGCTTATTCTGCCTTCATTCAGCCAATCATTACCCTGAATACGAGCTGGGACTGGTACTTGGTTGCCTGTTCGTGACCTTTGGAACCCATACTGAGCTTGTTTGCTTCGGGAAGCCAATAGATCGGTGTGCGCCTTTTCCTGTTTGAATAAATACCCGATCTGCAACGACAGAGAATGACAGGTGGCAAGGCACTGATGAACTTCGGTTCGATGAAGTGCTTATGACACATCTGCTAGACCCAGTGTGTGGACTGTCTGCACCGTACGCAAGCGAATGTTTGTGTTTCCAGTCCCAGCTCGTATTCAGGGTTATGATTGGATGAATAAAGGCTGAATTAGTCTGAAACAGACTGTATCAATCTACCCGTATTTTCTGTCGTCTCTCCTCTCTGCATTTATATATATATATATATTGAAGTGGTATACATTGCTTGGGAAATTTGATTTATTGAGATTATTTTTTACAGCGTTTCCATTGGTGAATTTGCGAAGAAACAGCAAACAGCGTTAGTTAATATAAACAAATCCAAAATCGAATAGCATTTATGCCAGTATGCCATCGTCGTGTCACGCATCCTGTCTGTTTTTTAGTTTGAAAATTTTAGCTTTTATAAAGCGCAAATTCATTGCAAATGCCCTATTAGCCGGCTTTACGGAAAACGTTGCCATCTCGGACTCTGATGGGAAGTCAATACCAGCACATTACGGATACGCCAACAGTGATCCTGCTCACTTTTTGAACGCTGGAGAAACTGAAAACTTTTACAGGGGACCTGATACACATTCCAACTTTGAACATTTCCAGAAGGAGATTGAAGGCACCAAGAATCGGATTTCAAACTATTTAGTGAGCTCTGAGGATCCCATTATATTGAAAGATATGTAAGTGTAATGAATCTTTTCGAATTTTGTGGTACTGACCTAAATTTTATTCTCCACTGTTGTTTATCGTGAATTAATCCTTGAAATCTCTTCATCAAAATCTCAATAGACTTCGATTTGGTGCACCTGATACTGTGAGAAATAAAATCTTTCTATGCAAAATATCAGTGCTGGTTATAGCAGAATTGTGAGCTTTGGCAAGCCAATCTAAATAAATAATTAACTCAAATGGTGATAGTTATAATACCAGCATAGTTATACAAAATCTTTGAATTAAAAAATCATCAGTTTGCCCAAACAAAACGGTCAAGAGCAATCAGATGCAATAAAAGTAGCTTTTACGGTAGCCACCTTCTTGTCACAGGCAATATTGTTTAGAACCCAGTGAGTATTTCACCATCTCTGAATAAGGTAGGTCATGTCATGACCTGTTTTTGTTCGCGGTTCTTTAGTATCTACAAAGCAGTGTCAAGCAAGGGATAGAGTGCATTTGAAAGATAGGTAGGTATTCAAGCTATATTCTGAACGTAGAAAAGATGGAAAATGGTGCTAGATAATTGTCACAACCATTATTAAATAAAAGAGGGCGAACCAACTGTACGCCCGCAGGATATATGCAATATGGAGGTTGAGACGGCGTCTCAGGCGTCCAACTAGACTTCAATCTCTAGTAGGATATTATTTAACTACGTATACGCCAGTAGTTAACTTATTTTTATTGTTTCTTAAACGCTCCCAACTGACTTCGGCCTAGGCGGCAACAACTTAATTCACCTCCGAAAATGAGGAATGGGAGGCAAGGAAAAATTGCGGCCCCAACATGGCTTAAGTTCGAAATCAAAGAAACCATTTTATGCTCACAGCCGGACTGTGGAAGATTTTATAAGACGTAGTCGACGAGCAGTCACGTCTACAAAAGGGAACGTCTGGCCGGATGGAATCATTCCGTACGAATGGCAGCCGGTGTTTTCACGTAAGTGTACTAAATATGATGCTGCAGTTTACTAGCAAATCTTCAAGTGCTTTGACTGGCTTGAATAAAAAATGCATCGTCAGCTTATGGAGGTTCAGATATTATGCAAGCTTTGGCAAACGCTACAAAAATTTGAGTGCCATATATATATATATATATATATATATATATATATATATACATATACATATACATATATATATATATATATATATATATATATATATATATATATATAAAATAAGGCTCGTTTGAAATCGAGGTTTACTCGTGAATTTTCAGGCTGGTTACATCAACCCATCATCAGACGAAATAAGAAGTGAGAGTTGGGATTTTCACGCTGGAGGGTATAGGGACACAGAGGTTACATCGACAGACTGACGCCATGGGGGGTTTGGGGGCCGTGAATCCTGTTACAATAAGGGGAAGGGGTGCTAGAGTTTTGAAAGCAAGTCACATGGCGGGAGATGCAGAGTCAGTGAGGTTACACTTGGCTGGGCACGGATAAGCAGTTGTTGATGTTATGGTGGGCGCAAGTCAGTGGACCTTGCACGCAGACCTTCGTGATGCGCATCCAGATCGACGTGGCGGTTGAAACAGTTTGTGCCGGAGTGCCAAGGTTCGAGAAATTCGCGTGCCAGTTTGCTGCTAGCCATAGCAACCACTTCAGTTCCATCCCAATTGAAGCGGTGGTCGCAATCAACGGCGGGCACAAACACGAGAGACAAGGGATCGCGTCGGCGGATGGCCAGTTTGTGTTCGTTTATGCGGGTCCCGAGTCATTGGCCTGTATGGCCTACGTAAGCACAAGAGCAATTTGCCCATGGAAAGCGGTAAATAACATTGGTTTGTTGCTCTTTGGGTACGGAATCTTTAACACGTGATAGTGCTGCCGCGGGGAGGATGCTGGCTTGTGAGCGATGCAGATGCCAAATCGGTCTAATTGTCGGGCGATCGTTTCCGAAATGCCCTGCATGTATGGCAATGAATGGAATTTTCTCGGTACTACTTCTCCATTAGAGCTATGATATTGTGGTGTCCTGTGACTTCGCAGACAGTTTTTCACGAAGCTCATCGGGTGTCCGTTAGATCGGAATACTTGGTATAAATAGGCTAGTTCTTTTGGGCGTCAAATGCTTACTCTAACCAGACGTTGGGAGAAGTTCTCGCAGTGGGAGGCGGCAACTCTTGAACAGCTGAGTTTTCTCCATCGCTGTCGTGATCATGGCATCCTTCCAAAGTCTCTTCACTTTAAACCCACGCTACCTAATGAGGCTGGGAGATTGCTCGCTCGCAAATATGGATTTCATATTCTGAGTGCGATTTTATCTGACGTCCACAATCGTCTTCGTCGATTTGAAGCAATTACCTATGACCTTAGGTTCCGGTGCGTTTCGTCCCTACCTGAAAATAATTTCGAAAACATACTGCAGGGCATAAATGTCACCAACTAGGATGCTCGTATGAAGAAGCGATTCAATCTTCAAGAGAAGCTCCAAGCTCTTCTCCATCCCAGCAACGACAGTACTATGTCTACAAGAGTTGTGAACCTTTCAAAAAGGAGTCTCACCCCCGCTGAAACAAGCCTGCTGTCGAAAGACATAAGGTTAAGTCATACCGATGCTGCGCCTACGAGCTTCTAAGCCGGCCTCTTATCCCTCCTACGAACCTCATATATCCCTAAGGACATGCGTATTGATATACGCAGCTGTGCTACCGGCCTCCTCCGAAAAAAAACATCAGAACACCTTGTCAATCGAAGAAGAAAACGGGATTACGATCCATGAGGTTTGACGACAGTATCGTCGTTGTAGCTGCTGTTAAAGGTGGTGCAACCGTCATCATAGACAAGATTGACTATGTAAATAAGGAAATCAAGCCTTGCATGACAGAGAAGCCTATATCCCCATTGCTGAGGATCCAACGAAAAAACAGGCTGCATCTCTAAAGAAGAAAGGTGGATGAGCTCAATAGCCTGATGCTCATAAGCCCCGCGGACTCTACATTTATAACTCTCAATGATCCGCGCATCGCACGTGCCTATGGTCTTTCAAAGATTCACAAAGCGGACGCACCATTGAGGATCATAGTACCACTCATTGGATCGCCTACTTTTAACCTTGCCAAGTGGTTATACCAACGCCTAAAGCACCTAGGTAATGGTTCACAGTACAGCATCAGCAACTCGCATGCTTTTCTCCAAATAATTCAAGGCCTTAATGTAAGTCCTGATGAATGCATTCTATCGTTTGATGTGGTTGCTCTATTTTCCTCAATACCACATAACCTGGCAATTGAGAGCGTAGCTCGACGTCTAGAAGAAACGCCAATAGACATTCCAACGCAGCACATTTTAGACATGCTCTGGCTCTGTCTAAAGAATTATTGTCAATTCGATGGTAAGCATTACCAACAGGTCAAGGGTACTCCAATGAGTTCACCTATATCGGGGCTACTTGCCGAGCTAGTCTTACAACGTCTACAAGAAGCTGTGGTTCAAAATCTCAGGTCGAAAATGCTGCTTCGCTACGTAGAAGATACCTTCGTAATCATTAACAACTGCGAAGTTGAACGGCTGCATGAAAGTCTTAATGGTGTCTTCCATGCTATAGAATTCACTCGCAAAGGAGCAACAGGCAACATCCTCCCGTTTCTCGACGTCACGGTGCAAAGATTGAGTGATGGCAAGCTCGCAACCAGCGTCCACAAAAAAGACTCCAATGCCAAAATAATCCTCAACTATGGGAGCAATCATCCTGCTGCCCACAAACGAAGCTGCGTTTGAGCTCTTTTAAACCGCGCCTTCCGGTACTGTAACAGCGAGTGTTTACTCAATAAAGAACTTGCCTATTTATGCCAAGTTTTCCGATCTAACGGACACCCGATGAGCTTCGTGAAAAACTGTCTCCGAAGTCACAGGACACCACAATATCAGAGCTCTAATGGAGAAGTTGTATCGAGAAAATTCCATTCATTGCCATACATGCAGGGCATTTCGGAAACGATCGCTCGACAATTAGACCGATTTGGCATCTGCATCGCTCACAAGCCAGCGTCCTCCCTGCGGGCAGCACTATCACGTGTTAAAGATTCCGTAACCACAGAGCAACAAACCAATGTTATTTACCGCTTTCCATGGGCGAATTGCTCTTGCGCTTACGTAGGCCCTACAGGCCGATGACTCGGGACCCGCATAAACGAACACAAACTGGCCATCCGCCGATGCGATCGCTTGTCTCTCGTGTTTGTGCCCGCCGTTGATTGCGACCACCGCTTCAATTGGGATGGAACTGAAGTGGTTGCTATGGCTAGCAGCAAACTGGCACGCGAATTCCTCGAACCTTGGCACTCCGGCACAAACAGTATCAACCGCCACGTCGATCTGGATGCGCATCACGAAGGTCTGCGTGCAAGGTCCACTGACTTGCGCCCACCATAACATCAACAACTGCTTATCCGTGCCCAGCCAAGTGTAACCTCACTGACTCTGCATCTCCCGCCATGTGACTAGTTTTCAAAACTCTAGCACCCCTCCCCTTACATGCGACAGCTATCGTAACAGGATTCACGGCCCCCCAACCCCCATGGGGTCAGTCTGTCGATGTAACCTCTGTGTCCCTTTACCCATCAGCGTGAAAATCCCAACTCACTTCTTATTTCGTCTGAAGACGGATTGGTGTAACCAGCTTCAAAATTCACAAGTAAACCTCCTATTTCCGACGAGCCTTCTTTCTTCATTTATCATCCCGGAATGCATACTACATCACCTATTCATATATATATATATAGAATGGAACCGACAAAGACAAGGGAGACCGGAATGGCCATTTCTAGCTTATTAGCCGTCATCAGCCAGTCATACCCAATCCCAAGTGTGGCACACCTGGGATTCGAACCCGCGACCTTTGGTATTTGAGTCGAACGCTCTACCATTGAGCCACGGGCTCGTTGTTTTGTCGGTTGTGATCGGGAATATAATGATAGTGTGGTGCTCACCGATCTGCTTGAGGAATATGTATATTCCATTGTGCCTGGAGCTCAGATTAGAGCTCTCGCAGGTGGACGCATAACGACTTGTAGCATATGATGAAATGGAACCGACAAAAACAAGGGGGACCGGAATGGCCGTTTCTGGTTTATTAGCCGTCATTAGCCAGTCCTACCCAATTTGAAGTGTGGCAAACATGGGATTTGAACCCGCGACCTTTGGTATTTGAGTCGAACTCTCTACCATCGAGCCACGGGCTCGTTGTTTTGTCGGTTTTGATCTTGAATATGATGAAAGTGTGGGGCTCACCGATCTGTTTAAGGAACATGTATGTTCCGTTGTGCCCTGGAGCTCAGACTAGAGCTCGCAGGCAGTCGCATAACGACGTGTAGCATATGATGAAATGGAACCGACAAAGACAAGGGGAGACCGGAATGGCCATTTCTGGCTTATTAGTCGTCATTAGAGTCATACCCAATCCTGCGTGGAACACCTGGGATTCGGAACCTTGACTATTTGAGTCAAACGTTTCACTCATTGAGCCACGGGCTCGTTGTTTTGTTGGGGCACAACGGAACACGAATGTTCCTTAAGCATATCGGTGAGCTTCACACTATCATCATATTCCCGGTCACAAGTGACAAAAACAACGAGCCCGTGGCTCAATGGTAGAGCCTTCGACTCAAATACCAAAGGTCGCGGCTTTGAATCCCAGGTGTGCCACGTATGGGATTGGGTATGACTAGCTGTTGACGGCTAATAAGCCAGAAATGGCCATTCCGGTCTCCCTCGTCTTTGTCGGTTCCATTTCATCATATGCTACACGTCGCTATGCAACCGCTTGCGAGGGCTCTAGTTTGAGCTCCAGCGCACAACGGAACATACATGTTCGTTAAGCAGATTGTTGAGCCCCACACTTTCATAATATTTTCGATCACAACCGACAAAACAACGAGCCCGGGGCTCAATGGTAGAGCGTTCGACTCAAATACCAAAGTTCGCGGGTTCGAATCCCAGGTGTGCTATACTTGGGATTGGGTATGACTGGCTGATGACGGCTAATAAGCCAGAAATGGCCATTTCGGTCTCCCTTGTCTTTGTCGGTTCCACTCCATCATATGCTACAGGTCGCTATGCGACCGCCTGCGAGGGCTCTAGTCTGAGCTCCAGGGCACAACGGAACATACATGTTCCTTAAACAGATCGGTAAGCCCCACACTATCATCATATTTCCGATCACAACCGACAAAAACAATGAGCCCTCGGCTAAATGGTAGAGCATTCGACTCAAATACCAAAGTTCGCGGGTTCGAAATCCCAGGTGTGCCACACTTGGGATTGGGTATGACTGGATGATGACGGCTAATAAGCCAGAAATGGCCATTCCGGTCTTCCCTTGTCTTTGTCCGTTCTATTTCATCATATGCTACACGTCTCTATACGACCGCTTGCGAGGGCTCTCATCCGAGCTCCAGCGCAAAACGGAACATACATGTTCCTTAAGCAGGTCGGTGAGCCCCACACTATCATATATATATATATATATATATATATATATATATATATATATATATATATATATATATATATATATATATGCGTGCCTTTTAATGAATCTGGATCAGGCAATATTTGGAGAATGCATATGGGTACCCGAACTGGAAGGATTACTTTTAAGGACAAATGAGTATGTGTATCGCGCATTAAAACAAGTTGACTGCTTGATAAACAAAAACTTAGGGAAAAATTACAACATTTATAGTTCAAAATGCATGTTTTCGGAGGGATTGAGGATTCTTCGATTATCAAAGTTACGATGTACTATAATGCAAAGTGTTAATGTTAAGATCGCAAATATTCTTCACATGAAAATTATGCCACTACATTCCATGATTTGATGCATAGGTAACAATAAACATTCAAAGAAGTGTTTTATGACCATATTCAAAGACACAAATTGTTAAAGCAAGGCCAACAGTATTGAGTGGGTTCGGTTTCGTGGATTAACCATTACCTGATGTTTATTAAATAAGCAGGAGACATTTTCCGGTGTCATTCAGAACAACGATGCAGCATTTCAGAATACTATTTAACAATGCTTGCTGTGCCAGAACGATAACCATTTCATAGCGATCATAGAACAAACTGTAGGTGAAAACAACGAGGCTTTTTGAGTTTTCGAATGGAATGAACTGCTAATGGGCACATGTTTATAACTTTAATTGATATCCTCTGCAACCACCTCAAATCTATCGTCTTATTCTTCGGAATACTAGCAGTCAGGGAGAGCGCTATGAGTATTTGAGTTAACAACAATGACAAAAATATAAATGCTAGCGAAAAATTAGAGGAGTCTAATCCTAGTAAAACAATATTCACAAACAAATGGACAATTTTCTAGCCGTATCAATTTACAAATATCATGAGTAATGACAAATCGTAAATGCTCTGCTACTTTGTTGAATTTACGCCTACCATTTTGTTTCGAAATGGGTCCCATATCTACCCATGTTTTCTTATCCGCCATTTGACACAAGATGTTAAATAATAAATATATGCAATTGTTTTTCACTTCTGAGGTGGTGTTTCTCGTACCTGGATGGAGGCAAATGTTCGATGATAAATCGCCGTTGTTAACACGTTAGCCATCCTTTCGTTGACGGATAAAACTAGTGTTTTTTTATTAAATCAATCCCGTATTCCATTTAAAGAGATTTCAGCTAATACCATTCGCAATGATGGGCAAGATGCGGTCATTTAGTATTGTATTATGGTTATGACACACAGTGGTTGAACACATAGCCAGGACTCGTCAAGTTACTTCCAAGTACGCAGAGTAAACACTAAGCACACATTAGTATTTGCTGGCTTTGACGAATCGAACAGCGGCCAGATGCCAGTGAGGTTAAGATAAACTATTGCGCATGTCAACGTCAGTATTTGTAACATATCTTATTGTTTGCAATTACATCCAGTGAAGTCGGCAACAATTCTCAAACAAATAAACCAGGCTCCTGTAACATAGGCTTACGGCTGCATTTCAGATATCCTTGTGGTATTGCCAACCGGCTAATCCACCAAAAGTTTTAATAACTTGGTTTGATTTAATTATTTTGGTTTCATACCTGAAAACTATTCTGGTTCGTAATAACCCACGTGTAATAGTACACCCAAGCGAAATTCGTAAATTTTTTCCCAGACATTTTACTATTTATACGTAGGGTTTTAGCACAAACAATATATGAAAACGTAGGCTGTAATGAATAGCCTATATACCCTAATAGAAAATACTGTCTTTGTACATTCATAAAAGAAAATCATTATATACAACAATATTAAGTGGTTGAGAGTCAAAAACTCCGGTTGAGGCGGAAGATAGCATTAGCAAAGCACCAAAGTTCACTTTTAAAGTAAAATATCACTCCGAAAGTTTACGCTAATGATCCTACCACTAATGCCAATTTACTTAACGTATTTAATTGCACAAAAAGGACAATAACTGTGCCCTTACTAAAATCATGACGAAAAATTATTATTTACAATAAATATTATCTGAAATAGAAAGTCGATCATTCGTCGTTCCAATTATTTCAAATTGATAAAGACAGTTCATGTGCTAATTTAAAAAGGATATAATTATAATCAATACGAGTTTAACAGTAAATAAAGTCTTCTGAACATTTAAAATAAAGCAGCATAACATAATTGAAAGGCATTTTCTGCTTAGATAAGCACCAACTTTAAACATAACTGGCTCCAGTTCGCAAATTTATAAAAAAACCTCCACTGAAATTGTAGGTATTCCCTGAGTTATTGCAATAGTTCGTTCCTCTGATAAACCGTAATTTAAACTCGGATACAATTTATTAGTACTGGCACACAGGTTAATGAAAAACAAAATTTTGTCACATTATTTTCGTTTTAAAAGTTTGCTTTTTAGCAGTTCAATGGTTTCAGGCATATTGACGATTGATGCAGCTTTCTTTCGCTATTTCTTAGGACTGCCCTCTACGCCTGTGTACATAAAATGTTTAATTTATGAGGGATATCAGTTGATTCTGATATTACCTCATTTCCCCTAAAAAGCCAAAGTCCCTAAGCCAATAAAATGATATAAACGATGGATTTACAAGTCACGTTCACGAATGGTATTCAAAGGTCACAGGTAAACGAAAAGTTTTTTCCACTATCTAGATAAAAGTTTGGGATAAAACTGTCTCCCGTCTCTTGAAATTGTATTTAAACCCTAATACAGCCCGCTTTATCATATAGGATGAGAATAATAAAAATGTGTTGGATATATTGTGCTGCTCATCGTTAATATTTTCATAATATATTCTAAAATAATAGGCTTTTAATATCTGTAGAATAATTTGCTAAAAATAAAGGGTCAACTGCAACTGCTGTTTACTTGAAAAGCGATTTTTGGCCCAAAATATCAAACTCGGATTCCGTTTTTTCTAGCACTAACTAGAAAATGCATATACTTCTTGATTAATTGTACCACGTTTATGAATAAAAATGTGCGAGATAGCAAACACGCAATGCAGCATCAGAAATTTTATACATAAATGTAAACTGGTGCTGTGCATGCAACCATGTTTATGGGCATTATTTTTGAAAATCCTCTCAATATTATGGAGTGAGTAAATTGTATTCTTCGTTTGGCTGTGGTTAAGCTCTTATATGCCAGGATATTTTTAAAGACCAAATGCTATAAGCAGTAGGTAATATTATTAACTGAAACACAAATGTAACTCAGAATAGGATGAACAAAATGCTTTATCGGTAAAGTCCTATTTATAAGGTGAAAGGTCATAAGACTCAAAAATGTGCTGATAGAAAAGGACTTAATTACATAACATACATGGACTAAGTGAAGTGAGTGTTTTTGATTATTTCTTTAAAGACAGGTCTAGGAAGTGGAAATTTACGGTTGTTTAAAAATCACAAGCAGGCTTGTACATAATCTGAAAATTGTGCGATCAGAAGGCTTTCTTTTAATATTGCTGTATGATATTTAGTTGTTATCAAATGCAATACTCAGAATATTCCGAATAAACAAACTCTATTTAATTTCATCAAGATTCTGCCAGAGGGAATATATTACATGCAATGCGAACGTGGGAAAGCGTCACGTGCGTCAAATTCGTAGAACGGGAACCCCACCATCAAGCTAACATTAAGTTTGTGCATGCGAATTGTGGGTGAGTGCATTTGTATCTGTACATACTGACGAGGTAGGTGATTTTAAAGCTGAATTCACTGCAAATCAGCAAGCGTGGAATAAAATTTGCCCGAAATATTTACCTTTTCCTTAGATTGCAAGCATTAAATTGACCGAGAAAAATACGTGCATAATTCACAACAATTTAGTTATACAAATCTCGTACATTTAAATGAAACTTTAATACGGATATGCTGCTCTAGAATTTGTTTTTCATTTTGTGTAAATTTACATTTTAATGTTTCATGCAATGCAAGAACAAAAGTCGTCTTTTTATAATCTTCTACAAATCCAAGTGGTTGGATCTGGCCCCACTTTGCAATAATTTAGCCAGAAAAATATAGCATCCTTGAATGAAAACATTAGATGGCTTTGCTGCTAAAATGTCAAATGCAGTGCGAGAACAAAAGCTGTCTTCTTAATAGGTCCTATAAATCTGAGTTTTCCGATATGGCCTCACTAGGCATGCGCGCTTTTGAAGTGAGTACTGCAACTTCCAAAAGGATATAGAAACAAGAGTAATACACTAGAAGACAGTGATGAGGCCATCAGAACCGTGGTTTGCGCATTAAGGTATTCGTGTCGACGGATATTTGCATGTATTTATCCCAATCTGTATTCTCACACCCATCGGCTTCTGATGGTAAGCCAAATTCAACCTGACCTCAGGTGGGTAAGGGCGCAGTGCCTGATTTGTTCATCTCGTATCCCACACACAGGTGAGAGTCTTAAAGACCAGCTTATGAGCACATACTGTTGGATCCTTATTCCTAAATATGACCACTTTGCTGAATTTAATTTAAAAAATTTGCTGTTGGAGGTGCAAATCATGTAACCTTCTAATTTAAATGTGCTTATTTCGAAGGAAATACATGTCTTTTATGTCATTTGACCTCAGCAGCTGACTGTTCAGGAGTCTTTCTTGACACGCCAAATTTCATATCATACCTATACACACTACCTCAATATTGCTTAGATGGACCTCCGCCGGAGCACTGGAATATTAACGCCCCCTTCGTAATAAAGGCAGTCAAGCACTAAATTCCAGGATGAGCAAATATGCCTGTATCCTAAAACATAACAATAACCAGATCCCAAATCTCAAACGAAGTCTTAGTGCAACACATACCCTACCCTTATCCCTAGTTTTGCACATAACCCTAAGCGTAATTTAAACCTTACAAATATCTTGATCTTGACTCCAAATCTATCTATTCAAAATTTAGCGCAAAGCTTCCACTATTGCAGTCGTTTATTTTTCTGTTAACCATTCGAGATTGGCAGGGGCATATAAGTGATTACGGTCATACGTATTTGCAAGGCTGTTGCAAATTTTCCAAATCTATGTATTACAAATTACTGGTGTCAGAAATTGCATTCTGCATAGCCTAGGTTTTATGTTTATGAATGTATTATGGTAATTTTTACGCGATTTTATAATCTCCTCAAAAGTCACTTGATAAACATGCACAGTAGTGCTTAAAATAAACATTTGCTAATTCAATCCAGATTTTTTCTGACAAGTTAAACTAAAAAATATCTGGCTTACATATAAAAATAACGGTAGTATGTGTCCATGCACATTGATTTTTAAATACTCAAACTGGTTAAGTAATCTTCCTGTAACAACTAATATACGAAACGTCATACAAATCTACTACATAGAAAAACTCTGAGCAGGCACGGGAAGCCAATAACATATCATCCTTTTGGAAGGTGTTTACATTTTGTGCATTTCAATGTTTTATGTTATTTTAGCTCTAAGCGTTGCTCTCAATGAAACAGGGCATAGTAAAGCATTTATCTTTAATAGGCACCATCTCTTATCAAACGTGACCTGCATTGAATAATACAGTATGATCATGGGCTCTGATGCCACGATAGCTGCTAATTGAACAGGAGATTTTAGAAACAAAATCTATTTCATAATTAGTTTTTAAAAACGTTCGCACGCCCAGGTATATAGGTAGCATACGACCTTAATCAGAATAAAGTTACACTTTATAGTATTAGGGGTAAAATTCCCAACAGACACCATAAAAACCCAATCTTGTGCATTTGATACTAAATATAGATGCTGTTCGTACGTCGGTCGTCAAAGAGAGAAAGGTACGCAGACAGTTTCACTCGGACCGGGATGCGATGCCGTTAAAATAGCGCTACACGAACTGGGGCATGCTTTGGGATTTTGGCATGAACAAAGCCGACCCGATCGTGATCGTAAGTTCGTTTAACATTCGCAAAACTTTTTCTCAATTTCACAAATAACCAAGAGGCTTTAGTATGCTTTATAGACGAATGTATCATATTACGATTTAAGTCTTTCAGTACAATCGTAAACATCGATTTTTCTAAGTGAAATATGGAAAGCCGCATTGAAATCTATTTTGTGAGACTTATTTCGTATCTTTTTACCCCTTGCATTATCATTTTCGGCTTTCTTTTCACCGTCAGAATATGTGGATATTATTCACGAAAACATTCATCCCAGTTCAATGTACAATTTTGACAAGATGACTTCTAAGAGAGTAAATTCTTTGGGCGAAGCCTATGACTACGACTCAATTATGCACTACACCAAAAATGCGTTTGCTATCCGTGAAAACGCTGAAACGATAAGGCCTAAGAAATGCTGTCCTCGTCCAGAGATTGGTGATCGAGATAAACTTAGCCCGAGCGATATTATACAGATGAACCGGCTCTACAGTTGTCCTGGTAAGTCATATTTTTCTTCCCAAAATTAATAGAATTTCACTCTAAGTTATGAAACAAACATTTATGTGATTTTTATTATCCTAACATGTTGATTTGACTGTGTGTTACAGTATTTTGCTTCCACTAACGGGCCTATAAGCGGCTTTTATACATAGGTTTCAGGCGTGCTGAATCAGCTCTCCCAGAAATTTGTGAAAACTTACCTCAGCCTGAGCAGGTAGAAAAATGGGCTGTGGAAATTCCCCATTTACAAATTCAAGTTCAAGCCCATACTGTCATGAATCGTGACGGTGTACTATTTATACTTGATCACGTTGGTATAAATGGCTAGCATCCATAGTTAAATGGTATTCTTTTCGATCCTTGTATGTCTCTGAGCTTCGTAAATCGACTTATAATTCTGCCGGCTTATTGTGTTTTTATTCGTGCCAAACTGCCGCTATTATATAGTTTTCAGTGATTAAAATCGATCCATACATAAATTGACAGGCGTTCTGACCAAATTTGCAAATTTAAATCGCACCAGAGATTAACGCAGCATATATTAATTTAGATTCTCAAAAGCGTTTAACGTTTTAATTTTAATCACGTTCCATTGAATTCATCCATTTGAAATACATGGTCTTAGCTACAACAGTTTAAGGAATAATTGACTGAAGTAATTCCACGTTCTATTCAAAAACGGTGGTTATCTGAAGATCTCATACGGTAAAAATGAATGATCAGTCAGCATTGGCACATAGCTCACTAGAACGATGTTTATGCGAGATGTATTAGAGAATTGGTCGAACATCTAGCAAAATATATTCAAAACATTTGCAATCAAATGCAAGGATTTCCGAACCATGGTTGAGAACGGTAGCAAAGCCATAAATTTGCCTTTAAAGATCGAGTGTAATCGGCTAAAACAATTATAGTGACGCCAGAATCGTGCTTGAAAGTGGTTTCTCGAGTGGCATACTCAACCGAGCCATAGACGTGTATCCTGTAATCCAGGCGAGCCAATTGCGTCAAAGACACTTTGATGGGCAAACTCTTCGATGGGGAATAATGGTAGGTTTTGAGGCGCAAAAGTGGAGGCAAGATATTTTGCACCTCGTTTGGGATGGTAAGGGTGTGGCGATTTAGCGGTATGCCAACGACTGGATTAGTGGTTGTCGATGTGGGCTGGAGGCAGAAGTAATGGAGCTGATTTAGAGGTTTTAGGAGGTTCAGTTTTTGTTCACCATGTCTGGGGAACGGGTGGCTAGATAGTGGGATTCTACATTGCAGTTGTTTTTAGGTAAGCAGACATTCGTAATGAGCATTCAGCTTACTATGAAGGTTGACGCTAGTCGATAAAAAGTGCTAGGCTTCGAGGAATTTTCGCGTCTGTTGAGTGTTAGCCACAGCGATGTCTTCCGTTCCATCCCAATTAAAGAAAAGATTGCATTTAATGGCGTGCGCAAACATGCGGGAAAACAGTCATTTTGACGGGTGGCCAGTTTACGTTCGTTACTGCATGTCCCATCTGGTCGACACGCAAGAGCTGTTAGCAACTGGAATGCAGCAAATGAAATAAGTTAGTTTTTACTTAAGATGGAGATTTCCACAAGGATACCTGCCTGTGGGCAGTAGGGATGCCAAACCGGTTTAATTTTCGGACGACCGCTGCAGAAATGATTCCATTTAAGACAGAGAGCCGAGTTTTTACTCCACTATTTCACCACAAGAGCCTAAGGCTTATGATTACCTCTTGTGTCTGAGGACATCTTTCACAAAGTTGACAGGGTATCGTTTCAACTGCAATTACTGAATAAATAAAGCAAGTTCTTTCCTAAGTCAAGAATCGCTGCTTCGAAATCAAAAGGCTGCTATTTTTATGTACAACAGGATGACCACTAGCATATTTAAGGAGGTTGTTGGAAATAGAGCCTTTTTACTAGACGTTCGTTCGTTTTCAGATATTCAAGTTTAGATATGATAGAATATCTACTGCTACTTCTTACAACGTCCACTGGATATCCGCGTAAATGCTATTCGGACTCTGACGCCACTGGTACTCATCACAGGGCTTTATGAAAATAAATGTATTAGTTTCTTATTAGCGCTATATTTTGGCGAGATAAATCTTAAACTATCGTCTTTGAATTGATATCAAACCAGTTCGGCAAGTAAATCCGATAATGGTAGGCCCATTGTGGTGATAGTTATCTATTGATTCAACTTTCTATCCCATGTAAAATAATTATTGTCGCAGCTTATCAGCATTTCTAAGACCAATTTCCTTGCTTTCTGGGGGTCAGGTTAAACTCCCAAAGGCCAGGACATGCGGTATTGACGAAACCAGTGTCACCTCATCTAACTAGGGAAAAAACGTATCAGGACTTGATTTACTGCTTGGAATCTTTTCGGTTTGTTTTGTCTAACGACGGATGGTTGCCTTCAACTTGGCAGTTCACGATAACCACTTACTATTTCCAGCTAGACTTCTTTCTTTATTATATCATCTCGGAATGCACACTTTCCAGTTCTTCAAGGTATATATATGGACACATAGGAAGTAGCTGATCACAAATTTCTAGATAGAATGAAAAAATAAGACTTTTTCTGCGGAAGAAGGTTAACTCATCTGATGTTTCAAACTCACCATCGTGTGCATAATTAGAGATAAAGAAAAGAGTAAATTACATGGTTTAAATAAGTATCTCTTGCTCACTCCTTAACTGTCCATCAAGGCCTCTTTTCGTTAACCACCTCTTATGCGCAAGTAATGCCTTGTGGACTCGGCTGGCGCTGTTGGGTTAGTGCTGCGGTTGATCGAGTAATCGTCTGATAATTACTATTTTTCCGATTCAAGTGAGCACTCAGGCACCGTCAATGTTGAATTTCCGATTATTTTCTGGACTGTAGAGCACCTCATCCTCGCCTATGCATATCCACATAACATTAAAAATATTCATTTACCATAGCCATCCAAAGATCGAGGGTAAATAAAAACAAATATATTAAATCTTCTTTCTCGCCGTACGTGAGGACGTCTCGAAGCCACTGAGCGCTTGCCAACACAGGTGAATGTGGGCGTTGGAGACTGGCCGCTATATACCGCTTACTTATGCACTCTAAGGATCGAATACAACTTGTACACATAACAGGCCTCAAACGCCGGGTCAAATGTTCAAACTGCTTGGCTAACTACTGTGGCGATACCGATAAATTACTGAGAACGTGCATGTAACAGAATGCTTTAGCGGTATACAGTTAATGAACAATGGGCATTTGAAGAATCTTAGTTTCAATGTTGGTAGGCGCACACAGAAAAAAATGCGGAATGCACACGTCACACACTCTCTTGTTTCGCAATTAAACGCCCTCATACGTGACCGATTATGGGCAACCCCATCAAACTCAAGATAACTATTTATTCATTATACGCCTCCATCGGGCATCTATAAATATACTCAAGGTTAGAAAGCCTGCATTTCAAATGTAGCATGTAGACTTTCTAAGCTATTGCTGTGCATCTTCCATATTCTTCAGTTTATCCGTACATAAATATTGCAAATGCTCAAGCTGCGATATACACAGTCGAATATTTCTGTCTGTCACCTCAGCAGAACTACGCTTATTTCTTTTTTAGCATGTGGACGAACACTGCTGGAAGTTACTGGTACCATTGAATTCCCAATAGCGAACAAAGAAGGATCAAACTTCAGGCCACAGGAAGCAGAATCCACCTCGCGTTCAGTTTCCAAAAGTCAGAAGTTTGCAAACAGTGAGGGAATGATGCAGGAAAAAAAGTTACAATCCGAGGTCCAGTTTTCTACCTCCAGCTTTAATTCAACTAATCGGATCTTCTGCCAGTGGAGGATTTTAGCAGCCATAGGGGAACGCATATACCTACAGTTTACACACATGGATATGTTTTCACCTGCCTACCGGTCGCAGAAAGAAACACAGGGCCCAAGCTCTACCCCAAACAATTCACATAACTGCACCAAGCAGTATGTCGAGGTCAGGGACGGATATTATTCTGGGTCACCACTCATTGGTAAGCTGCAATTGTTTGTACTGATCCTGTCTTGTTTTTGTTCAGTATCTTGTTCAAATTTGCTTTTTGTTCATTGTAAACTATCATAATATTGAAAATTGGTCTGTTAAAACTTCCATCCATAGAAGACTAAACATTAGTTAATTTATCGTAACAATTATCAATATTCGAGTCTAGTGTATATTTAAAATCATTAATATCTTTATCACCTCTGTAATGAACATGAACCTGAAAAGCACCACAACGATATTTGCAGTTTTATCGCCTGAGATTTTATTATAATAAACATTTTCAAGTTATGCTAGAGTTTTTGAAAATGCAAACTTTTCAACTCAGTTAACACACGCTGATCAGCAACCCAAGTGATTGAATTCTATGTGTCTCCGTGTTTTGCTCAAAGTTTAAGCAAGTGAATAATGGAAACATCTTTGATGAGCAGAAGAAGACCTAAGTCATTTAAAAACCTCTGACTACTATTATGAAACAAACTTACACATGTCGACAACCGAAGTATAGAATACGTGGTATTTCGGTGGTCCGAATATCTTTCAGGTCACAAAAATACTAAGATATAGTTGCTTATATTTTGAAAATGTGTCCTCCTCTACATCGTTGAGTCATTTTTGGTGACCTTCACATTAGTTCGGCCGAAATATTGCTTCTAAAAGCTTTCGCGAAAAATTAAATGGAGCATGTGTAGTGAATAACGGAAAAAAACTTAAAAATGCAGGCAATGGAGGCTAATCTTGCAAACTTCATAGACCACGAACTCCCTGTTTTCTATTCCCTATACATTTACATATTTTCTGCCATATGTCGGTTAGTTCACTGTGTCATATGTTCGTAGGTGAGTAGAATGGTCATAAAAATCTTCGCACCAAAACTCGTTTTAATTTATTAAGATAACCAAGACACCCACTGCTTCTCCAGGGCAGCAATGGCTCTGCCAGCGTCTTGAGGTAAAACGGGGTTGATTGTTGACTTTTCAAATAATGGTTAACAATCCTCGTATAATATTCATCTATGTACTCACCTGCTCAGGGTATATTTTATGAGTCTACATGCATCACTGCCAGTGCTAAAATTCTAAATTGATTTTTCACTACGTACCAGCAGCAACTAACAGAATCGTTATTTTTTTCCTCTGGAAACCTTTCGAAGCACTCTACCGTAGATTAGATATCATCAGACATATACTGCTTATCACGATAACGTTTTCCAAGCTTAAAAGGAATGAGTAAACATTTCTTTGATTAGTATCGTCCTATATGAGTGTGATTTAACTGGTCATTGGCTTGAAATAAATCATGGATCCAAGTAATTTCTATTTCTTATAAATACTCCAAGCAACACACCAATGCTGTATTCATATGCCTGCGAAAATAAGAAAATAATTGTGACCTTGCGAAGTTACGATAACAAAATGTCACAAAACTGTACTCTGAATGCAGATTCGTAACGCGAACTTTGTTCTCCATTAAATTCTTCAGGTCGTTACTGTGGAAAAAATCTACCATCAAAGCTGACTTCTGTAAGCACAAGGATGCTGATTGAATACGTGCAGTTGCAAGGTCAAGGAGGCAAAGGATTTGTCGCAAACTACAAAAGTGAGTTCACAAGTAATAAATGCATTTAGCTTCAATAATTAATAAAAATCTCAGAAGAAGAAGAGGCGATCACTGGAACATGATGTTGCATTTGTCACTTTTAGTTGTAAGGCCAGCACAATCACTGCTACAGACGATGACATCAAGGTAGGCTATCTGGAAGGAAAGCCAGTTGGCTGTCCTTGATGTCATCGTCTGTCTCAGCGATTGTGGCGACCTTAAAACTAAAGTATTCAGGAAAGTGACAAATACAACGCAAGTACTGAGATACAAAGCAACCACCCAATCAGTCACATACGGCATTGCGTATGGGCACTGTATCAGCATGTTGCGACCGTCTGCAGCGAAACAAAAGGCAAAATTGCCGAATTGCAGTAACTTCCAAAGGCGTTCAGAGCACACGGCTACCCGCGTAACTTTGTCGACAGTTGCATGCGCAACCAAGGCAAGAGACTCAACCACACCAGGCCCAAATTTTGACGAGTCCTTCTGTACGTAAAGAACGTCTTGGACGCCCTAATCCGCTTACTCACACCACTCGGAGTTGGAGTTGCACACTTACCAGACACAACAATCAGGTGCCCAATAATGAGGCCAAAATACCTGCTACTTTGGCAAAAAACGTCTGGAGTCATTTACCGAATCTGGTGCGCTAACGGACAAAGCAACAATGTCGGAAAAAACTGGGAGACTACTCAGTCACCGAATGGTCGAGCACGCGGGACCCGGCCACGCCTTCTAGTTTCACGAGACAGAAATTCGCGCAAAGGCTGACAACTGCTTGATTCATGATTCTCTGGCCTGCAGTCAATTAATAAGTGCAATGATCTCTTGGCTCCATAATCAGTGTTGCGATTTGTTTGGGCAATTTTGTTAGCCACGGGGTGAAGATGTGGGTGACCAGTAGTCCTGGTGACAGCGAGCAAAATTGCAGAGGAATTGTCACGCCAGGAATCGACAACGGGGATGAAATCAGGGCAATTAACGACTCGGGTACAGACCAAAAAGCCACTATAGCATCAAATAAGACTCCCAGTGATGAACACGAGGACTGCCTGTGACATTAGGCCTGTATTGGCCTGGCAACCACACCCTATAAATACTGCGTTACATTTGCGCCCAGTAAAATTTTCTGCAACTCTCTCTGTTTATTTGTTCGTGAGAAAATCTGAAAAGTCAGGCCAATAAACACTATGTTCCAGTGATCGCCTCTTCTTCTTCTGACCTTTTTGTGGAACTTGCCTGTTCAATTCTAGTAACAATGGAAATCTGTTTGTGTTCTAGTGCAAAAAACTACTTGCGTGGTATAACACGGTTACAGTAACCTATATTGTCTTTTCTAGTCAATTTTCATAATATGCGTTTTCTTATGTTATTTAAGTAGATTGGTTTTCTGATTGTTTGCGTGGTCCAAAATTGCGAGAGGGACTCTGTTGTAATTGGTAACGAGTATGCATAATGACATTACCGTAAACGCTGACCTATGAGTTAATCCTTACTTTGAAACTTATCAAGCAGCTAACATAATTAGTTGCATTACTTTTATATTGGCGGGTATTTTTAGGTTAAATCGGTGAAGTTAGGTTTCCCTCTATGTGAGGGATTTTGAGAGGGTTAAGCTTACATTGGGAGCACAATTTCCCATGTTAGGATTAAGGGTCTGGTTTTAAGTTAGTATTTTGGTTTGAAGTTTAAGGTCAGTGAGAGGGCTAAGGTTGTATGCTTAAAGTTAGAGATATACGTTTGCTTAGTTAGATTTATGGCCAAAGATAAGGATTAGGGTTCATTTTTAATGAACGTGTATAAGGGTTAACATTTTGATGCTTAAGCCAGTTTCACGGGTAATTGTTAGCTAATGAACACGCGTATAAGAGGTTCTGTGCTAAACTATGGGTCACAGATGCCAGTTGTGCCATATTCCGGGATTCAACCCTGGGCAGTTTATGCAGACAGGCATAACCTTTCCTTGGCTAACCGGAAACATGCATATACAAGGCTTGTAATTTTTTTCCTTTAATTTTTATGTTTTTTCGTTTTCTCTAAACGAAGTTTCTTTTCATAGCTTAGACTTATGACTGTTTTGAATTTGGCTTCGTAGGGCCGGCTGTGTGGCGTATGGTTTAACTGTCAATCACGTTATGCATGTTTCTTTTTTAAATAAAGCTTTGAAATTGTAACTAACAATTAGCACATTTAAATAAAATATTGACGGAAATAATATTTTGTTCACTACTTCATTTCGTGTCACCTGTGAAAACTCTTATACCATTATTTACATAGTACAGACATTTATGGTTCTCTTAGTTCGATTTAAGTCAAATATGGTACTGCTAACTCATTGGTTTTAATATCGATCTGACGAGGAATGTTGGTTCTACCAATTAATTGATTTAAGAGGACATCCGATTCAATTAAATTGGAAAACAAACGACTTAACTTGCAGTTTATTCTGCCTTTACATTTGGAAGCAACACACAGAAATTCTTAATATTCATTGATTGTCGATTGAATATAAAAAGAAGTTATGCTTTATGATTTTACACAGATCTTTTAAATAAAAGTCCGTCTATACGGATACATGAGTACCACCCAACAGCCAGGAGGTTTGAAGGATATTTCCGGGATGTTAGTTATTGTCAGTCAGCGGAAACGGAGGTTCAAATTTGCAGATTTTGTCACCGAGCGCTAGTATGTTTTGATGCTGCCTTGGATTGAAACTTTACTGAAGTTCCCAAGTTTTTCACGATTAGGTCAGATGACTTACGCACACGTGCTAAAACCGCCCATAAATGTCAGGCTGGGGTGGTAATTGTGTGGCTTGAACTGCGTTACGATGACATTTTAAAAATATTAATTAGTTCATCATACCAGGGTGTCTTCTGATGCCTCAAGCCTTTATTTTTAGGCTACGACGCAATACCTATATTATAACAGTGCTAGATGCACTTAAATTGGCTTGCCAGTTTGTCTATGGATTTAGTCTCTCTGCGCCCGATTGCTGACGAGTTCATTTATAAAATATTCTGTTTGTGGTGATCGTAGCTGCATCAAGGTCAACTGGCCTGTTACTTCATCAACATATATTTTAAAAGGGCGTGTGTCTCCGTATTTGTTGTCCAGTGTATTGACGATAGCATTTACACAAAGATCTCGAGATTTATTCCCTTATTCTGAACCAGTTTACGCATAGATTACTGCAAACTATAATGACTGTTTGACTACTGGTCTGCAGAATTTGTGCAGGCCCATATGTCTGAATACCCTGGTATTTTGAATGGTTTTACAGCTATGTAACATAGACATCTCGGTCGCTGGCATCATAGCTACACCGTGGTTGAGCACGTTCGAAAGAGGTTTTGATAAAACTACTTTTAGAATGAAAAGTCGCTGAGTATAGCAGAAGGTAGTTCTTTATCTTCCTATTCGATATTTTCGTAAATAACACACAACTGAAACTCAGATGATTATTTTGTCAAACAATTGAGTTTATTATTCAGTTTAAGGAAAAAGGAAATATTTGTTCGGGATATTTATTTGCTTGGTGATCAAACGACACAAAACGTGTAGTTATATATATATATTTGTTTCCCACTTTAGTTTCTTGCGATGGCTACTTTAAATCGGACAAAGGCACTTTTAACAGTCCCGGTTACCCAGATGCCTACTTCGCAAACAGAGAGTGCACGTGGATCATCAAAATTACGGTTGGATACGTCGTTGAGCTCACATTTACTAGTTTTGAAGTAAGTACCAATCTGTTCCCTGAGAGCGCTGTTAATATTTATTATAAGAGTGTCTACTGAAATTATTATTACATCAGCATACCTTTATCGAAAACAAAGATTTTTAAGTGTTTAAAAAACGATGCTTTTTCCTTCAAAATTTACCTGTGCTCTGAGAACCCAGTTATCCTAGATAGTCGACCAACGTATCAAATCGAAATATCCAGCCTTTTGACAAGTCACGTGACTGTCAATACTTCCAAAGGCAATCTTTGCTTGGCACATATTTAAAATTGTTGATGAAAACCTGTCGACAAGGATATTTTTAGTTAATAGAAGATGAAGCGAGACACTAATACAGATGTGTCGTGCTACGTATCCAATATGTATGAAAAGAGTTTACAAAGGATTAAGGGGATTAGAGTATATCACTAACCGCGAGCGTCAATTCTTCAACAAATCACGTACGCAAATAATCTGCTGTTAACTGATGAATAAGGTTAATCCATGGGATGTATTCATACCATGAAGAAAGGTTATTATCTTTTCTCAACTATATCATAAGAAGATAAAACAGTGCACACATGGGACAGTCTATTGCGCCTCTATTGTAAAGAAGGTAAGATAGAAACAAGAAAGATAGTAAGAAATAAATACTGGCATGATTTTATACATGGAAAGAGTGTATACAACGAATTCATAAAATATATTAGTAAAATTGGAAACGGGTTAGGTCATCGGCAATAAATAACAGCTCGCCAACAAATCCAATGTTGTAATAATACTGTCATTATCACGTATTCATGAAGTGCATGTTTAACTATGACAAGTATCCACTATGCTGACTGATGATTCCTATTAGAAGATGATCAGTAGCATTATATCTTTGCTTACAAGAATGATTACAATATCTGGCATCATCGTGCAAGACCATGTTACCTTAATGTCATTTCGTTGCACATACTGCGGTTACAGATCCACTAGCTTGTATCTTGTCAACCAACTACTTTTTGGACAAAGACAGTCAGACAGAAACGGCCACCCACAAGTCATTTCAGTCCTTAAGCCCTCAGTTTACGTGATATAGCTCACTTTAAATACCACCCCTGGCTAAGTAAAGCAATCAATCGGACAAGAATTGAGCTAGCCCCACAAACCTATTAACACAGCTTCTACCACTTGCCTCATTTTCTGTCAGGCAAGACCCCTCTCCAAAGCACATGCCCTGGTCTCATCAGCTGTCACCGTCTCCTGAGAAGGCAACGCACGTTTTCTGTACACAGTAAATCCTTAATTACAGTACCTTCTGTCTAGGTAGTGGCCTAGGTTAACGGCCTGATAATCATAGCGCTCGTCGTACACCGACTAGTTCGATGCCATGATGTCCCTTAGTGGTTTGATGTGACAAGTAGGAAGGGAAAAGTACAGTCAGTGATCTTATACAATGTTACCAACAATCCACAACTCTCTTTTAGCTTAGGAATGACTACCTAAGTAATTGAAAAATTTATCATCATAGAGGATATTTTCAAGATAATTCAGGCACCACAAGACGCCGGCTTTTGAACGGAAGTCTTTTTTGTCTTCCGAAAAATCCTCACTTGATAAAAAATAACTATATACATGTAGTGTGCATTTCTTTCTATAGATTTTTGGTAGCCTTAAAAATTCAAATTCAAAAACACGGCAGGCCATGTTGCCATAAACCTTGCATGATTAATTTTAAAAACGATGGGCTTAGGGACGTAACTCGGAAAGCTGCACAGTGGCAGGATTTCGTCACCCTTTTCAGAGGTGGAGTCTGTTCACAAATGACTTGCTATTTGATAACCTTTATGGCACACTCATTATATGTGATTTTACCACCGCTAATTGTTCCATAATATGTCCGGTGTGAAGAACGTATGATATTATCATGCGTTTGGGACTGGTGTAAAAGCTGTGGTGGCAATTTTTGATCCCTACCTTATCTCGGCGTCAGCCACGGAAAAGTGAGCACCTGCATTAGCATTTTCTGACAGCTTATCACTTGATTCGAAAGCTGTACAGATAATGTCTTGGTTTTTGCTATAACCCATGTGCTAGTGTCCAGTAGACAACTTGGACAACCTTGTTAAGGTCAACTTCAATGTTGGCGTCAACTAGATGGTCGAGATTAGAACGCGCAATTGACCTACTTTAGCTGTCATCAGACACTGGCGTAGAATAATTTATTATTAACCGAGTAAGACTGTGGTTACGGCCACTCATTCCTCATATGCTTTTGATAAATTTCCACGTATGTGTTCAGCACAGAGTTCATTAACATTGACTTATTTTCTACCCTAGTTCACATTTCCAAAAGTTATTCATGATAGAGGGAAATGTGCCCGTATGTTTTTCTCCTCACAATGTGAAAATGGACATGGGTGCACAACCACCCTTTATTAAAAAGGGCGTTTCCGGTTACCATTTATAATTTCGTCCTCAATTATTAGGTATAACAGGTCGATAAGGTGTCAAGTGGCGTACCTCTGCAAATCTGTTTGCAAACTCATTCATTGGTAAGCTCCTACGAAAACCCAAGCTAGAGTGGTTGAGTAGAGAGGAGCCCAATCCCCTACGTAAAAAATATATCCGAAGTGGCGAGACAAATCCTGAAACCATGTGGTTTTTGCGTGGCTAAAAAGCCAATGAACTGCTTTTGGATGAAAAAACAATCAACAGTTTTCTATGGCGAATTTGCAGTGCAAGGTGTGTTAGTTAGTTAAATAAACGCCTTGGCACAAGATTGCATGAACACAACCTCACAATAAACTGAAATAAAAACTGTATTTTGGTTTAGTTTCACACACAAAAGCTAAACCAAGGTTTCACCTTTGAGTAGGTGAGGGAGAATGAATGATCAAATTATAAGCTGGTGACATTGGTTGTTAAAGTTCGGTGGTCGACTAGAACACTTAACTGAGTTATTGACTTGCATGTCACCAAGCATAATCATATTAGTTCGAACAGGACAAAAGGAGAAGACGAAAACATGGAACCGAGAGCCAACAGTCATGGAAAATAGGGGTTGCGGCGGCCGGAGATCACGTAACCAAAGTCAAACACTGCTTCACCGGTTCACCAGCTAGCCGGAAAGCAAGGAACGCTAATAACAACGAGTGATCAGCCCGTTGATTGACAGGGGGAGGCAAACGGGTACGTTGTCATGCCTACAACTACTCCGACCACAAAATGACAGTAGTCACGCGAGCCCGCCAGTCGTCAACCGTTTAGTAAAAACTAATATATTAGCCAAAGCATAGCCCTCATCATTAATCTTATCCTTAGTCTTCATATGGCAGCACCAGGTTAAAAATATTCGATATTAAATACTTGCATGTTGTTCAAATAATATAGCAGTTATTCTCTACTTGGTAAATATATTTAAATTTTGTTGTATTAATGCATAGATAAAATCAAAAAAAGCCGTCTGTTCAAATTTTGAACAGACGCCCAGGACTTTCACTGTCTAATTGGTGTACTTTAGGGGAAAATATAAACTGATATTAGAAATGCAACTGTAATGACTTCTTAAATTTAGGACAATTGCAACCTTTATGATCAAACTAAAATAATAAACCATTTTTCAATTTTATATTTCTTAGCTTGAAAAAAATTTGAACTGCTCTGCCGACCATGTGGAAATTTACGATGGTAAATCGCAACGTGCACCCAGGCTACGCAGACTATGCGGGACTGGCATACGAATACCGATACTTTCAACTAGTAATGTGATGACCGTGGTTTTCAGATCAAACGACCATACAGAAAAACAGGGATTTAAAGCCAGTTTTAAGAAGGGTAGGTGTCTTTATATCCAAAAATGACTATTTACACTTCATGCATGCCATTCATGCTTCAGAATGCAGCAGCTACACGTAGATAGCTTGTTTTATTTAATGCCTATTTCATAAGACTATCCACATGCACTCATTCAAACCTACTTCGTTATCATAATGATAGGATAGGAATGTATTTCATAATGGTTTCAAACCATTCTTTTCATACCATATTTTGCTGCTTAACCAGCCCGGTAATTAACTTTTGCTGAATGTTGCAATTAACCTTTCATTCTTTTCTATGCGCTCAAGCATTCGAGCAACGTACTAGTCTTTCTCGAGTTCTGTTTGATTTTTGAAAAATAAATAATAAGAATAACGCGCCGACCATGTTTGTGTTCATTTCGAAAAAAATAGTTTGTTTTACTTGATGGTTTTATTTAAGGCAGGTACTTGGAAATCAGACTGCAAACTACGTCTTATCTTGATGCCAAAGAACGTGACAGTTGTGTGACTATGGGCTAGCTAAACAGTGATGATGTTATCGCACTAGAAATGGTGCAGTGATATGGCAAATTTTTGAAATGAATGGTGCTCTTTAGTTTTGAATATTTTCGGACTATTGTGGCATATATATCTTTGACTGATGTTGGATTACCTTTTAGGAAAAACAGTCTCAAATCGATGGCTGGTTGCTTGGTAACGAGCATTTACAGCAATCAGGCATGTTTTAGTTGGCATTAAAGTAGACAGATCATAGGTTTACCAGTGCACGGTGTTAAACAATTGGTGCATAGAACGCATAAATACCTGACGTAAATGCATATGAAACTGCCCACAGTAATTAACATGGACGTCAGGGTATGCTTGTGCCCAATGAGTGGCAGTTCTCGGCGTAAAACTTGCTTGCTCAACGCCTCAAAAATGATTTATTTTACGCAATCGTGTGAGAGGGTTCGTTGCCCATATATACTGCAAAACTCCTTAAAACGTGAAGACTCGCTGAAAAAAACTATTTAAAACTCCTAGTTTCCCCAGCCAAACTTGACAGTTGCAAGACCACAAATCATGGGTGTGAACATACCTGCGTGAACATTCCAGGAGGCTACACGTGCAAGTGTAATGAGGGCTACCTTCTTCGTTCGGACGAACAAATGTGTAAACGTGGGTTACTTTTGCTTTTCCTGATCATGATTTACCATTTTGTATGTCATTTGGCCCAAACTTATATTATGGAAAAGCAATCATTACACTAAATTTCATAAGCATTTCCGAGAACAGTAATGTGCGCGTTGGGACATGAGAAATGGTCAAACTTGGGGGTTTATTGACATTGTCATTTGCTTTTAATTATAACTGAATATACATTTGGTCAATAAATATTTTTCGCGACATCTTAAACCGTAGAAAAACCTAGACACTACGACGTTTTATGATAGATTCCGAATAGGAATGGAAGCTAAATGCCATTAGAGAGGGTGTCGCACTCTATAAAATAAGTTTAGAGAACAGGTTGAACCAAATTGGCAGCCAGACGTAGGCAACTTTCAAGCGAAGCGAGGACCGAAATCCTGTATCGCAGAGGACATGGCTCATGGCGCCTTGATCGACAGCACTGCTGAGTTGACCATGATTTTGATTGGTCGGTTAGCATAGGCATCTTTGGCAGATAACCAGACTCACATTCCTACGCGTGTACAAGTACACGCATGTACTTACACGCCAGAAGTTCAGTGTTGAAAGAAGCAAGGTGTCTTGAAGTTATCTGACGTATACCCTTACAACTTGCTAGGTATTAGCTGTGCTAGAACACCATATGGGTTAATCAGGACCCTACAGGTATTATTGAGGATGCACACCCGTAGCAAATGGCACTAATGGAGAGGTTTAGTGGCATTTCCATGCGCGGCTGCCAGCCACTTGAGCCCGATACTGCTGTTACAATAGCTGACCGCTTTGGGGAATGTGGGATAGATTCTGCGAGTCTTTTATCATTATAAACTAGCTTACATGCAAATCACCGCCCCTGCTGTTCGGTACATGGAGGAAATAGTCAGAATATTTTGTCAAAATATCATCGTAGCACCTGTTTAACAGGAAAATATAGTAATTTGTCATTGAATAGGAAAATAAAAATACTTTTATGTTCCAATTCTCAGATACAAAATTGTTGAGACTTCCTCACGAGTACAGCACAGGCAATCCACTTTAAACAAAATTTATGGTAGCAGGTTATCAGTGTGGACATGTTTATATTAATTTAACATATAATCTCCCGCTAGGCATTACATTGAATTCTTTACACACAAACCAAAAATCCACGTTTGGGCCACCGGTTACTTGGTTTTACTGGAAATAAGGATAATTCCAAGTTGATGCATTGCAATAGTCTTAAACACAGGCTCGTAAGTGGGCATTTTGTAGACTGTTAATTTATCATCATTGGGTGAAAACATGCGTGTTCAATGGGGTAATGAAGCATCCTAATCTTCAATGTTCTGCAGCTAATACAGAACGATTATGTGAGCAAATAAAGATGGCATCAGTCTAAAAAGATGAAAGCGACCGAGCGTCATTTTTATTATTATTTTGCAGACACAGAAAGTGCTATGAATTTTTTGATGTTTTCACGTCATCAGCCTAATGTGACAGAAAGTAATTAAAGATCTAGTCCAGGTGAAGTAAAAAAGATTATTTTGCGTCTGTTAGCTGCAATATACAAAAACAAACAAACAAACCAACGAAATTGCCCATTTTGACATGGTTTATCGAAAAGTCAATATTACTTCACATAGTATTTTAAACAATCTGAACGTATAATGAGGCACACTTACTCCGAAGTATTTCGTTTTCCCAGTACGCCCTATCAAACTCGATAGTTGCGAAACAACGCAGCACGGTTGCGAACACATCTGCAAGAACATTCCAGATAGTTATCGATGTGAGTGCTATGAAGACTCCTATCTTCTGCCAGACAGAAAGACATGCCGACGTAAGTCGTCTTTCCTAACATTGATCATTAATTACGCTTATAAACTTATTGCACGTAATTTTACCAAGCTGTAAAACTATTTAATACAAACTTTGCTCCCCGAAAACCCACTTCCATCAACTGCTTACTAAAATTTAACCGTGACCTTCCCAGAACATCTTGTCCTTTTCCTATCATCTTCGCTCGAACTAATGGACGACCAGCACCATGTGTAATGTTCAAAAGACATAGCTGTCGAAGTAGGAAAGTACAGACACAATGATTGACCAGAACCTCACTTCTTCCCTATTTACCCACATTTCATATAAGTAAACGCAGTAGGCGCCCTGACAAAATTATAAGTAATAATTGCATAAGAACAGAAATAAAGTAATATCGCTGAATTATTTCCTTTAACAGGTATATGCCGTAAACACTTGAAAAGGGATGCAGGTGCATTTACCAGTCCTGGGTACCCCAATCAATACCCGCTATACAGTAACTGCACATGGATGATTGAAGTTCCCGTTGGATTTTCTGTTGTTCTCACGTTCAGTAATTTCACAGTAAGTACCAGTTGCTCTCTGCAATACTTGCTACACTTGTAACCGATGCTCGTTCGTCTGCAAAAAGCAGCCCTTCTTGACAAACACCAGGTCATTCAAAAAATAATTGTACGGTATCAAAGTACACAGGAATTCGAGATTTTAAACTTGTTTGCGTTCGCCAACGAAAATGTTTGACGGGACGCAAATAAAGTATCCTATTGGCAGTGCATCTTAAAATATTGTAAATTTGGCATAATATTTTGAAATAACTATATGCTGTTTATGAGGACCAGGAAAACACTTGCAGATAATGCACCAACGGTGGCTACGTGACACTTACATACGAATGTAAATAAAAAGGTTTGCAATCCGTGGATCAGACTAACTGCTTTTCGAATTTTGTATTCCATAGCTTGAGGGACAAAAGGACTGCCGCAACGATTACTTAGAAATACACGATGGACCTTCGGAACATTCACGCTCATTACGTAAGAGCTGTGGACTGGAAAAACCAACACAAGTAAGGTCGACGGGAAACACAATGACTGTGCGTTTTGTCACTGATGGTGTTAACCAAGAAAAGGGATTCGCAGCGAGGTTTGAGAAATGTAAGTGCAGCCAAATTGTGTTAACACTGACAAATAACCCCTATGTGCTCGTACGCGGTTTGGTAGAAAATCTTTACTGCCGTCACAATTGGTGATCATTAAGCACCCACATAGGCGCCCTCGAACTTTATTCATGCATCCATTCCATTTGAATGCATTGAAACTGAAAAAAAACTCAAGTTTTTCGTGGTACGATCCTATGGAAATATCATTCTTCTTCCCATCTCAGTACAATTCTTATTAAATGTGTTTTATTTGATGAAATATCAGCAATGACACTCTTTCATATTTTTGATATATTTTCTCGTGAGTCAGAAAAGAAACAGGCATGAGATATTCTGCAGTTTACTGGAAAATGCATGGCTGTGAGACTATTTATTCCTGTTTGTTGTGGTAACATGCAAAATCAAAATATCTTACCATCAAACGTGTTATCCCATTTATCAGGACATTGTTAAAACTTCTAGTCAGTTAGGACATTCCAAATAATTATGTTTCAACAGTTTCGTGATAAAACTTAAAGTGGCCTTTTGAAGCAACAGCCTGAAATGTGTACGTTTGGGTCGTCAGCAAACGGAATTGGTGAAAATCTGAGTTATTGTGGTGGCTTCTTTATCGTTTCGCAAAACCTGCTTCGTCTGTACGCAGTGGAAAACACTCGCACAATTTAATGTGTTAGTTTATATGGCGTAACTAAGGAGAGCAGTAGGTAATGTGTCAGCGGTAACGCGACAGTCCCCATTGCCTAATGAGTGTCAGAACCAGTTTTGTGAAAAGTCAAAAGTTGCTCATCGGTTTGCCAAATTAGTACGAAAAATTCGTTCGTCCATTACTTGCTTGATGCTTGGTCAAATTTGATAATATTGATTTGTGATTTATTTTCCTTATTATGGTTTGGTGTATATTTCAAGAAAGTGGCGTTTTTGTTAAACACGGAAGTAAAATTGAGAGTCTGTACTGACTTTCTTTACGCAACATGCATATGCTGCAGAGTATTTCTGACTGAACGGATTAACTGATGTGTACTGTATGAGGTGTTTACTCAACAGCTAGGCAATAAAGTGAGCAAGCACATGAAAAGCTCTTTAAGATACCAATGCACTTCTGTTCTATCATATGTGTTATGTGTCTTCTGACATAACGTACAAATTGACAGGGGGTCAGCTGGCAAATGGACAGAAGGGGTTCGAGCAAGATTCCAGAAACGATGTATATCATGTGACTTATCCTTTAACCAAAGGAAAGGATTTTATGCTAAATAGTATAAATGAAGTAGGTTTCTTTTAAATTTTTATATACATTTCATTTATATGCCTTAGTCAGCTTGAGAAACCATTTGAACCTACAATGTCACAGATAATTATAGGTGGTGATTTCTTTTACTTCTTTCTTTGAAACAGCTAATTGTGGGGGTTATCTGAAGGGAAACAAAGGTGCTTTTAACAGTCCTAGCTACCCGATGGATTACACGGTCAACGCTAGGTGCACCTGGATGATCGAAGTACCCATTGGATTTTCCATTGCCCTCACCTTTGACAGTTTTCAAGTAAGTATAAATTTTTACTCTGCTGACATTTTTTTCGAATTTTAATAACCTAACCTGGCAATTTTTGGAACTTTAAATCCACCAAGGTAACCGGTGTGAATTTTTCGCTGCTTTGAGTTAAAAACATCTTGTTAATTTTTGAGTTTATTGTCCATGGCATCCAAATTATCTGACAAAGATATTGCCTGGTTAGCATAGGGAAACATGTGTGGGAAACGTTAATTGAAAGGCTGTAATTTGCTGTTTTTGACTGCACTGCACAGATTGAGGAGACATTTGACTGTGAACATTATCGCCTGGAAATCTATGACGGTCCCTCGGAGAAATCACCAAAGCTAAACAGGCTATGTGGGAATGATACACCAAAATCGATACTGTCAACAACTAACACGATGACAGTACAATACTTCCCATATTATTATAGCAAAGAAGATCGATTTGCTGCCAGGTACAAGAAAGGTAAGTACCACAAAGTGACCATACAATGATTTAATTTTCATATGTGCAGTTTATTGTTTAGGTAGCAGAATTTACGCGTTGCAACCATCTGCAATCACGCGCTTTTTATAATAATGTCAACAGTAGTACGTGTCGAGATACATTTTGTGTATATTTCATGTAAGTAATTAAAGCTGTAGTCTCATGCTAGATTCCTCTGCGAAGACGAACTGAAATTTAAATGGTGTGAAGTCTATTATTAATGTTTTAATACATAAAGAGTTAAACCGTATACGTATTAATTCAGTATTTAATGAATAGAAAGATTTTCAGTTAATTTATGAATGGGAGCAAATCGAGATATTAACTATTTATGCAAACAATATCCGCATAAGCATCAAATGCCATTACACTTTCTAACAACTACCACAACGGCGTTATACAAGTTGAGATTGTAGAGAGGCTGACTTCACACAAGGCACGTAGGTTTAAAAAATAGTTTATGACTTATTATACTTTTGTGTAGCCATTCATAATCCTCAGCACCATATGTTAACCTAAACGCACACTGCGCAGCTGGTCCACCGACGGGGTCTATGCGATGTTTTTTAAGCACTGCATAGAACTCAAGTTTATAAGTAAGCACACTTCCCTTGGATATCCTTGCATTTTAAGATACCAACGATAACCATGGTCATATCTTCTTTGACAAACAATGCACTGTATATTTGAACATACTCGCATCTTTATGGTAAATACGGGTAATGAGTACTTGGCATGGAGTAATTTCTTATGAGGATGGCAGAGAGCATGATATTTGTGGGAACATAGGCATGACAGTACACCTCTAAGTTTATGCTGCTAGAACAGATAGAGCAGTGCACTTCACATGCACCTTGTGATGACTATTCCTCGGCCAAAATAATCCAGAGAATAAGAACTCTAAGATATGGTTCTAGGTGCAAAAGTGCCTTTCGATATACAAGTCTTAGCTTAACTATTCGTGGAAATCAGAGTTTTTTCTACTATTTCTAGACTCATAAGTGCGTTGCGATTAAGCATTCGTGCAACTAAGGGCGTGCATTGAAGATCACCAAGCGCGCATATCAACGCGGAATGCGAAAATGAAGTGACTGAAAATTCTCTTGTGTAATGCGATGTGGAAACATTGCGTGGTTAACCAAAGTACGCCTGTGGGCTTTGGAAGGTAGTGGCCCTTGAACTCTATCGCAATATCTGCTACTAAGTAAGCGGATGAAATTAGGCGCACGCAGCATGTAGCATTTTCATTCCAGCAGTCCAATGTGACACGTAGGTTTATCAAAGTAATTTTCCGATCTAGATAAAATGAAAGCATTGGACCACAGTTAAGTTCTTTTATTTAAGCAATTGAGCATTTATTCAATCGATAGTTATTAAAATTTTATTTCTTTACGCCATGTTAAAGTGACTGGAGGCATTACCGTGAAGGATTACTTGAGGTATTAATGGTCGCGTACCGAGTTTGCCTACACTTTTATAGATACTATAATGTCATGCTTAGGATTCTCATTTAGTCCGAAAATTCCCATGTGGTCATCCACCAATGTCAACTGTGGGACTGCATCACAATTACATTTCCCCGTCCTTTGTCGATACATTTCACGCAGATTTGAGAGCATCTTAAACTTTGATGCCGCTGTTATTCTGGGCACAGGCGACTTGTACACATAAATGCGGAACAGGAATACTGAATTTTTAAAGATTGTTCGGACAGCCGCTTCAGATTTTACGTGCATTCTTGATAGAAGGTAGGCAAGATGCGAAGCAATCAGAGTGGTGACTTATCTCCACGGATAGCGAGGGCAGGATCAACGAAGAGCACCGTGAAATGCTGATCCGATGCAGCGCCGCAGTTGACATTGGTAAGCCACTAAGCAAGCAAGGTGCCCCTTATGATAAGGAATGCGCACCGGACTCTCAAGTCTCTGAATATAGTCAGTCGAAATTGCTACGTGAAGCATTACACCTACGAAAAAAACTATCATGATGGCTACCTCTTCTTATTTTGACATTTTATTCAATGTAGCACAAAAGATAAATATTTTTAAACTGGTTGTTTGCGTATCAAATTATCCAGCATTTATTTTGTAAAAGCTTTAATATGTGCGACTTCTAGTGCCGCTTGCCAAACTCGACAGTTGCACAACCACGAATCACGGTTGTGAACAATCCTGCGTGAATCTTCCAGGCGGTTTTAAGTGTGAGTGCAATGCAGGATACGATCTACTGCCCAACGGAAAGTCATGCGAACGCAAGTCCCTCATGTTCTTAATCCTTTTTTATGTTGTGCAATCAGATATTTTCAGTTTCACCAGTTTTACTTTTATTGACTACGAAAAATGCTATTTTTATGCCGTTTCATCAGATGTAAGTTAAGGTATCGCCTTTTACTACTTTGCCTGTATGCATGGTAATATATTGGCTTGGAACTAACACATGACACGCACCGTGTATAGTCCTCATTCGTCAGATATCAAAATACGTTTATCACTACGAACTTGGAGAGGAAGTTTACGCACGCTCCTTATCGATGCTGCTGCAAATCTTATATTCACAACAGATGTGCTATGATGTGACATGTGATCTGATGTGACATATTCACAGAAACGCTGACGTCTGATGTATATTAGGAAATATTACTTAAATGTGCTTACTATACTACTTAGCGTGCAGCGAAATAACATCATGCACCAATAACTTCAGGCTGAAGGCTTTAAATGAATTTATTTCCGGCCACCTGCAACGCCTACACTGTGATGAAATGACAACATAAATAACACTACGTTTCTGCATTGATTTTGATGTCATTATTAATTGAAATATCTTTTTAGAAAATAAAATGCACCAAATATTCATACTCACACTTATTTGGTGGGCCTGTTGCGCCGTTTTCATAATGTATGTTTCGAAATATATTTCAAAAAGCTTTCTCAATTCCCGGCTAATTTTAAATTCCACGTACAGTTACACCTTTATTTAATATTGCCAAGCACAAACGGTATGTTTCCTTTGGAAGCAGTTACTGGGTTATTTCATTTTGCCATGAATTCGGATCAATTGTTATCCTTTACAAGCAACAATGCTGAATGAAAAGATATGATGCTATATTAGTGACCATTGCGGCGGCTTACTACGTGTTATAAATTAAGTTTTTATACGGAAGATATACTTGCTGAAGAATGAAATGTGCGCAGTATGTAACAGGTTATAACATTCTACGCAATGTATACAAGTAAGGATATGTTTTTGCATGCTTTCTTTAGAATATATTTGATTTCATAAGGGCATTTATACTCAATGAATATGACTAATACTGCATGAATAATGGTTTTCTGCTGACTATAGGTTTCGCAGTCGGCACAAAATAAGCTCGTTTAAAGGCCGGCACCTTGCAGAGACTCAAAGGATTACGCTGCGCTATAAGTAAACTAAAAAGCAATATAAAAGGTCTTTTTGGATCGAAAATATGTATCTCATATTCAGTTAATTTTACATAAAATAGTATATACAGTGGGGTACATCCCACCTCCATAATTATAAGCTCATAATGACGTAAAAATGGCGATTTCATTGATATATTTCCTTATAACAGGTGCCTGCGGTGGTCAGTTGATAGCGGATGAAGGCACCTTTACCAGCCCCCGGTATCCGGAAAACTACCCGCCAAAAGCAAACTGCACCTGGATGATCAAGGTTTCCGTTGGATCCATAGTTTTCCTTAAATTCGATGATTTCAAGGTACGCAACTTTCCGTTCTCTGAAATACTTGCAACGATTATGACCAAAGCTCATTCGGTTGCATGAAGCAATCAAAAGGAGCGGTCTTTTTAGAGAAAAACCAAGAATCGAAAGGGTTTGCTTCTTATGACGGAAATGTTTGCTGCGGTTCGCCCTAAAGGACATGATCGTTTATTCGCATCTGGTGGCGTAAAGTTACCTTGAAAACATGTCTAAAATTACTGGTGATTTGGTATAATTTATTTTAAAATAACTACGTTTTTGCGCGTTTTATCAAATCATCTAAAGAGAATGCAGCAATGGTGACTAGTTGATACTTTAACTTGCGAAACTAAATGAAAAATTTGAAATATACAAACAGTATGTACTGTTCTTTGATTTTAAATTACATAGGTTGAAGGACAGGAGGACTGCCCCTACGATTACGTACAATTTCACGATGGTCCTTCGGAAGATACACCTATATTGCACAGAATCTGCGGACCTGACGCACCAGCACCAATAAAATCTGACGGGGAACACGATGACTGTGCGTTTTATAACTGACGATTTCAACGAAAAAAAGGGATTCAAAGCCAGGTTTAAGAAAAGTAAGCACCTGAAAGTGAACTTACAAAGAATCACAATTTCTATGTGCAGTTAACCAGTTTGTATGTAGAATTACGCGCACTTAGAAATTTCTGATCATTTTACATGGAACACCGTCCGCACAAATACCAACAGAGATACCTTCTTAGTTTATTTGGTTTGAGTGCAATCACCATTCATTCGTTCGAGATTTTGCTGCAAAAAATGTGCAAATTAGGGGTTTGGACATACTCCGATGTTAATGGTCAATATGGGTCACAGATTTTTGGAAGAAATTAGAATTAATTTGTCCTCACGAGAGCAAAATAGGAACACAATTTTAAGTTGATTTTTTAAGAACAGATAGAGCACTCCACGGCCCTCATGACAACTATTTATCCTTCAGAATAATCCGGATTTTTGGACCCCTTTCGGTAAATCGGTCTATTTCTCAAAGACTTAACTGGATCTTGATAGTATGATGTTCTTGTTGATGCGTTCATGTCTTCCACAAGTAGCTTGCATCTGTAGAATGGATAAATATTTGTGTCTGAGTTGAAACCAGAGATTAATAATTGTTATTTAAAGGTCCTCGACTAAAAATGCGTATACATGTTTCCAGACAAAAGAGAAGATTTTTACACGTTTGAATATTTTGACATATTTCCCCTTAATTATCTCCTACTGGGTTTTGGATTTACACTATGCATCAACGGTCGAAGTTCGACCATTGGGCATCTTAAATACTATTTATGGGATTCAGATTTATTCTGATGGGTGGAATGAATGAGAGCAAATCAGAGCTGCATATTGCTGGAGCCGTTAATAGTTCGTTCAAATTAGTGTCAGGAAAAGCGAAACATCTCCTGCCTTAGCTGGGACAAGCATATGAAGTATGCTTCTGTCAATTTTAAGGTTTCAATTGAAGGAAGCGCATCAGATATATCAAAAGAATTCCACATATAATAGCCCTTACAGAATTACCTGCATGCTTTACCGATAAAACCGGAGAACAGGTATTAATGTTATGTTCTGCTAGACGGTGCTTCTGCGTTATTTACGATGTGGAACTTCTTTGGTATTTTTTCAACAGATTTTGTCAGCTGACTTTTATCAAAATCGGTCTTTTTGCTTCTTATTTGTCAGCTAGGGTTAAGTATTTAGCAAGACCGAATACATATAAATGCAAGAAAGGGATAAAGGACCCCACTAAACACAGTTAAACATCACGTAACAGGATACTTCGTCACAGCATGACAGAAGATGTTATTCGTAGGGCGTGTTTTATTTCTGAGGAAATGAACGCACAAACGTGGAGTAAATGCTTCGAAACAAAATTGTCACCCACAGTACAATGAAATTTAAACTTACTAATTCTAGCTGAATGAAAACATTTCAGCAATAAAATAAAGATGAAAAGATTGTACATGCGAACAACCATTATTATTTTCGACTTTATATTTGAGTGTAAATTTCGATAGAAAATATTGTCTCTAATTATAAATAACAAGTACACTTTGCATGTAATTAGGTAATCTATTGAGGCATGTCTATGCGCTGGATATTGCATGCGATTTCATGGTATGCCTTGGGGAAGTACCAGCCGGAAAACAATAAGTCGGGCATTTCACTGCCCATACACTCTAGACTTCATACCGTCAAGCCAAAATGCAGCCTTAAACTTTTTTGGCGCGGATAAAAAAATGAATAAACTGGTTGCGTTGGCTCTTGTTTAAAATCCAATTGACAAGAATTTATGAGAACGGCAAGGAATTCGTCGCTAGATAGCCCAGTAGCTTCACTACGTCATATGGAAAAAGCTTCAAACCTATTTTTTACTGATTGAGGAGGAATTCCACTTGTCGATTTTAAGGTACTAGAGAAGAAATACGCACTGAACGAGTTAACGGTCGACACTTGATCATCAACATAGACTAGTTTTGGGAAAAGTTCACATAAAGAGTTAAAGAAAATAGAAATCCTTTGACCCACCTACAGTCAGGTATTACCACCTGAAGCACTTTAGAATGCATGCTTTGGAAATGGCTACCATATAATCTAAGCTTTGTAACTGCGGTCTCAGATGCTAGCTTAGCAGAGCAGTAACTAGGTAATTGTAATAACTTTTCACTAAAGCAGATTGGATGATTGGAGTGACCTGACCTCATTTCCCTCTAAACGTTCTTGCAGCGTTCCATGGCAGTCGAAAGGAGAGGCGGCCTGCCGATCCAAAGTTACGCAGAGAACGGCGGCCAGCTCGTAGGCCAGATTATCAGAGAGTTAATGTGGGAACTGCAGGAGACACTCATGCAGCTGCTGATAAGTTCAAATAACCGCACCCAAAACTAATGGCAGTCGATCGTTGTTTACTAACTGTTTAGTGCCTGGTGGTATGAGACTAGTTTAGAGAAGTTAGTCAACAAATGACAACTCTGATGGATTTTTGATGGTTGATGGTCAACTCAAGTGGTATTTCATCAGGCAAACTGTCTGTTTTCCTGTCAGTAGCATTTAATTTCTATTCGAAAATGCGTTTCAGAATTTCAATTAATAATTCAAGACAGCTTTCACTGTGTTTATGTACATACGTATATTCTAGGCTGATAAACTGGCTAAATATCTGAGAGATGACATACAGGTAAATGTTGAGAAGGCCTTTTTCAGTCTTTAAATCGTGAACTGCATATCATTGGAAGAAACCTAACCCATTCAGATAGGTAGGTTGGCAAATTGCAAAAGCATTCAGAACACCGATGGTCATTATTTTAAGTCGAATCCCTTGTAGTTGGGTAACATGGTGGAAAACATTTTGGCCAGAATAAATTGAGTTTTGGTTTTATTACTGATGCAGGAAGTATGATACGGTCTAAAAATGCAGACAAAACAAATAAAGCCAAGGGAGACCGGAATGACCATTTCAGACTTACTTGACATTGGAACCCAAACAAACCAAGCCCATTTTGATTTTGACGCTAGATTTGTCGGTTATTTCTGGTCACGTCCACCACTTCCTCATTTAGCAAGTTGCACATTTTCCTCTCAGATGCAGTATTTTCTACTACGAAAAAATTGGTTTCCACGTAAATCCTGAAATCAAGGTTTCCAGAGCCAGCAAACGTTCACTTCTATGGAGGTGTGAAGTAGTTTCAGTACGTCCAGACAAATGCCGTCGTATATCCCAGTCATTTGAAAGATAAATAATCATGGGTGCTTCAATACCTAAGAAAAATTAAAAGAAACATCAGAAAGTCTTTTCTGTCAATAGGATTTGTTTCACTTACGTAGTTTTAACAAACACTACCTTACTACTCTTCATTCGAAAAAAACGTTACCAATGAACTGAAGTACCCATTTCTATCCTTAGGATCCAAACGCAAGGGTCGTCAATGATACTTCTCAATTGGATAGTCTGCATCAATGAAGGGTCTCAGACTGAACATCGCACGAATTTTGTTAAATTTAATTTGGTGTTGGGTTTTTTTGAGGATGTTCTAACTGCAAAGTTCATTTGAAAACTAACATTATTTTAACTGCAAAATATAATAATTAAATCTTTGTTGCATAACTGAAATGTAATTTTCTCAGAATAATGTGTTGGTGTTCCCTGTACGTTTCTGAATTGGTTATCATATCATTCCATCTCACACAAATGTTGGAGGCACAAGTTAGACAATTTGAACAGCCGCTTTGTATACCGACCTCAGCAACCACCGTGAACATTTCGTCAGCTTTTCGTCAAATAAACTAAAACACTATTTTTGCAACGTACAAATAAAAACATATGCCTCCCCCGAAGAAACCGAGGGAAGAATGGATGAGTTCATGAACCTAAATGTATTTGAACTGACGTTTCGGAAAAATTCTTGTGGTTGATCGTCCTGTCGGTCTTGACTGTTTCAGCATTGTCGCCTGCCTGGTATTATAACCCTGCTCAGTGCACGAACGTTAAACCTGCCTGTTCGTTGCTGATTTGGCTTGACATATCCACTTGCTTGATATTTGTTCCTTTTGCTGTCGTCATATTTTTAGGCAAGCCAGCGTGTGTGGTGTCCTGATCCTCGTCCGCCAACCATAAAACTCTGATGATGTAAACGAGAGGGTTTCCGAAATGTCAGTCCAAATATATTTCGGTCCATGAACTCGTGCTTTCTTATTCGCCTTATTCGGGGGATGATGAGCTCGATAACATATTTTGACCTCGAATTTTCACGCATATTATATATATATATATATATATATATATATATATATATATATATATATATTAGCTGAAAAACCTTCTCATGAACGCAGCAGATGCTTACAGAACTAGTCCGTGTTTATGAACCACCGTTGCCGTTTAAAAGGTTGTATCGAAACACTGGGGAGCAATAACGGGAAGCTAGCTTGTGAAAATAGTTTGATTTGGGATTTGTTTAAAAATCAAAAACGAGCCTCTGGTGGAGCACCACCTGGGTTGGGCATGACTGGTCCATGATGGTTATTGAGCCATAAATGGTCATTTCAGTATCCCTAGTCTTTCTCGGCATTGTTCGGCTGCCTTTACTACTTGTCACCTTGCGGTCGCTAAAAGGGCCCGAGAATGAGTCCTAAGGCAGAAAGGGAAGAGGAAGACCCTTTAGCGATCGGTGAGCCTTCATTAATGAAAATCAACAGTTTTTCAACGTGTCTGGCTCAGGTCTGTCTTCAAATTCATTTATAAATTCTTCGTATCGACATGTCATTCCTTCCGTACTTCAAGCCTCATTTCCTATCGATGGTCACACCCGTGTGACGGCATAATTTATGTTTATGCTTCTCATGACTTGACATATGCTTACCTGTGTTAAGATGACCTCTTCAAATCGCTTTCAAAAATCGCAATAAGAACAAAAATAAACTAGGAGGATATATTGTGTCAGAGATCACACAATAACGTATATCGGACTGCCTGTACACTTATTTAAACGTTCCAAGCCATTTCAACACATTAGCATGAACTTTAATTTTAAGCAAATTCAAAACGAGAGCATGTAGTGAAAGCTGAACTGACAGCCACATCAATCTATGCAGCCAGACAAAATGGGCAAAACTAACCTCTTCCGCGATTTTGGGGTGTCCTGAAGCAACGGTGGGTTTTTGCATATCAGAAAAGTTAACTAGGTGTCCACTGGCTGCGATGTAAATAAGAGGGACAGATGAGGAGGAAACTGGGGTTATTTTGATGGTAACACGTGGCGTAGTGTGATATTTTGGCTGCTTGCTCGGCTGGACTGCCTCGGCTTCATAACCAAATGTTAGAATGTCACGATCAACGATGTTCACAATGTACCCCAAAGCATGTCGGGTGCTGGTCGGTGGCTTATGCATACATCAGCCGACACGAGCGCCTTCAATCCCACGAGTGTTAGCGTGTTGTGTGAGGTTTGAGCGGGTCGTAGTTATTATAATGAGTAATGGGCTGAAGTCGTATAACGAGGTACAGACTCGAAATCGCTGACTTCGCTATCTTGGCGCAATGTAGGGAGGGTTTAAGCGATAGCTTGATACAGACTCCCAGGTCCTTTTGGACGTCCACTTCTTTCAATGGTATGCCATTTAGTCGGTTAACCGTACGATTCGAAGGATTGCTTAACCGGACTCGTATGATGTTGCACTTGCTCTCATTGAACGGCAAGAGTCAGTCCTTTGACCATTTTTCGAATCGATTTAAGTTTGCCTGCAAGTTCTCTTCGTCAGCCTTTGTTTGAATAATGCGCCAAAGTTTAGGATCATCGTCAAACGTGGCAATATTGCAGTCCTGTTCGCTGGCTCAATCGTTGATGTAAACAATGAACAAAAAGGGTCGAAAACAGAGCCTTGGGGAACACCACTCTCAACCTCAAACTTGGCCGAATGTTTGTCACTGATATGGACAGTTTGTGAGCGGCCGATAAGAAGGTTTTCTATCCATCTCAGAAGTCTTCCTCTTACTCGTATGCGGCTGAGTTTATAAAGACGACGGTGGTGCAGTACGCTATCGAAAGCCTTTTTGAAGTCGATATAGGCTGCGTGCACCACATTTCCTCTATCGACTGCCTCAGTCCAACGTTCTAAACAGTAGACCAAATTTGTCACGCAGGACCTACCTCTACCATTCTATGGAACTGCAGTAGTTGTTGCTTAATTATTTTTTCAATCATTTTGCAGTAATGCTGACTGGTCGATAATTGTTTGCGGAGACCCGGCTTTTACCCTTATAGAGCGGCGTAATCCATGCGGATTTCCAATCGGCTGGTAGACCTCCGGTCTCGAAGGATGTTTGGAAAAGCATGGAGTGGTATTGCCAACTCTCTGGCGAGCTCTGTCAACATCTTGGCCGGTACTGCAGCGGGACCCGGCAACTAAGATTTCTTTAACCCTAACAGTTCCTTCAGGACAATAGCCTTTGTGAATTGAAGAGTCTCGACTATTGTATCCACATTGAAAACATTGGCTAGGTAATCGTATGTCGTTTCCTTTCTGAAAACTGACCGCAAAATTCCGAAAGATTATCAGCCTTCGCTCCGTTTTCAGTAAAATTTATAACCTTGGCGGTCCTCAGCAGGGATATGGGATCCTTGCTCCGTGTACTTTGCCTGAGGTAACCGTAAAACAGTCTCGGGTTCACGGTGGCCCGGTTCAGCAGGTCCACGTCGAACTCCCGTCTTGTTCTTACCATAAGGCCTTTGACACGATTTGCCTGAGAGTTGTACGCATTTAGAGACGCAGGACTTCCGTCCGTAAGCTATTTTTTCCACCATCTCCGTTTTTTGTTAATTTCGATTTTTAAGGCCTGCGTAAGCCATCGTAGTCTGTTCGTCCACCTCTTTCTCAAAATCGGACAGTTATTTTCGAGGAGCCTGTGCAGACTTTCCCGGAACGTTCCCCAGTCCTCGGTTATGTTTCCAAAGAATAAAGGTTCCCACTGAGTGCGCGTGAGTTTGGCCCTCATTCCATCGAAATCGCCTCGCCATATCTTCCTTCTGACTGTTGTGAGTCTTTCTGGTATAGAAAATAGTGAGTTATCCCATCGCAGTACAACGTGGTCACTTTTACCTAGCGGCGGTAGACATGACACTTCGTCAATGCTCTCCTGCGACTTTGTAAGAATGAGGTTCTGACAATTGGCCTGTTGTCCTTTCGCGCACCCTTGTTGAAAAAGGGACATGCTGTGTGAGAAGTAGCTTTAGCGTCGTGCTCAGAAGGCAACCTTCAAAGGCTAGATCAGAGGTATGTGCGCAGGCCGAGCTCCAGTCGATGTGATTTGCATTAAAGTCACCCATGATCAGGATATCCGACCGTGTAGCAATCTTTTAAAGCTCATATAGCAGGAAAAGCATCGGCTACGGGGTCTCTTCTCAGTGGACGGTAGACTATCAGGACATCTAGACTTGATGAACTTGGCACTTTTATAGATAGCCATATCGCCTCGGAAGTAGACGCCAGTTTTTCCGTTTTTTCTAAAACTTTAAGTTCACTTTTCACATATGTGAGTACGCCTCCTCCTTGATGCCCTTTCCTGTCTTTTCTTAACAGTTGGTAGCCAGGCATAGTTACCTCCCGATCGTCCACGTGTTGGGAAAACCAGGTTTCTGTTAGGGAAATTATATCAGGAGATAGTTCACAGACATGAATCTTCAGCTCGTCGAGCTTCGATAATATACTCTGTGCATTTGTATACATGAATGTTAGTTTTTGATTTGCCCGGGAAGTGCTTACAGTCGGGCAGGAGCCCTCCTTTACTGGGTCGACTGCCTGGTCATCTGGGACGGGCCTATCTAGGGGGAGAACAATGGACGATGGATCACTTGGTTGTTGTAAATAAACAAATTTTGTTCCCCTTCGCTGAGCCACTGTCTCAGTTCGGTAGCAAGTTGACGACGTTTTTTCCGTTCCACAGTTGAGAAGTCCTGTTGAAAATAAACTCCAGGGTTGGAGTTTTGTAACTTAAAGCGCCCATACAGAATGAGCCTGGCTTCCTGGCTACTGGTCAAGATAACTTTTTGAGGTCTAGGATGCGTTGATTCAGATTGGCTTTCTGGCCGTTTTCCAAAGCAGAAGGCTTTTTTCAATTCAATTGACGTATTGGGTTCCAGCATTTTGTTCAGAAGTTCAAGAAATTGGTTTATCTCTTCGGAATATCGGTCTACAAGAGTTGTAGCTGTTGGTTCAGGTAGTCCCTATATTAGGAAGCCTTTTTTCCTGTCGGTGGCATTTTTTGTGCCCACGAGTTTGTCGTCCACTATCTAGTGGGAAGCTTTCACGCTGCGCACAAGTGATGACGGAGCGGATGCTGCTTTGCTATATGTTGGCTTTGTTCCGGTTTCTTTTGATTTCGGCGAATTCCAAGACTTCGAAGATTTTGAATCGCAGGTGGTAGTTCCGGTTGGGGAGTCAATACCACCGCTTATGCTTGGTGCGTTGATCACAGTATTTCCTGTGGTGGACGAGGCAATGGTCAAAGGCCCTTCTTCGAGTTTTTTGAGGCATCTCTCGAAGTCGGTTGTCCATTAGTCTTTCCTTCTTGATGTCAGATTTGCGTTTTGAAGGTTTTTGTTTTAAGGCGGATTGTTTTTGTCCTGCGCCATTGCTACTCGTTGTTCGGTAGTAGTAGCAGCTGCCAAAGTTGTTGGGGTGCTCTTTGTTCCAGTATCAATCGTTTTGCTTCTAGTAAGTAGCTCAGTGGACACCTGTGTGACATCTAATGCATTAGAGTTGCCTTTAACGCAGTTTTTATTTGTCGATGCAAGTGAAAGTGCGAGTCCCTGGAAGTAATTGAGAAGAATTAGATGCGATCGCTGGGACACGAGCTTTATTCGCCTGACGTTTTGGATTCAAACTCGAACCCATCATCAAAGACAGTATCTGGTAATTCGTACACAGGGAGTTGCAGTATTTATTGGATGCCGTCGTTATGCTACTACACGCCTACGGTAATTAACAGTTAATTGCCAAGGACGTGGTCATAGCACTAGTGGTCGTGGGCTCAATCCCGGCTTGAGGCAACACTATTTGAATTCTTCTGAGGTGGCTTACAAATAAACGAGTGACTAGGTGTAAGTTACACTACAAGTGGTTTTACACAAGCAGTATATAAATGATCTACTCCACCTTTTTGAAAATTGATGAAACGCTTTGGAACGTTTTCAACTACGTCTCCGAGTGGAAGTTGTTGACAGTATTTGTTAAAACGAGTTACTCGATATAAATTTCAAAATCAGTTATACAGAATATAGATAAGAAACGACTCAGTCTTTTTGTAGATACCCCTCAGAAACCCTGACGAGCCGTTACAGACTGGATTGGGCTGGTAGGCTTTGTAGGTCAAGCCAAGATTTCCAGCAGGGTGCTCGATTTGAAGAACAGTCATTGTCGAACAATTAGGGTATCGAAAGCAACTGGACAGAGGATTCAATTAATTGATTCAATAATTTGTTTCACTTAATGTCTGTGGACTGTTTGTTTCAGTGCAAGGACTCGATTGAAATCAGTCTCTTTGCTGCTTAAAATTTAAACCACGCGGCATATCTGTATTTATTATGGAAAGTTCCAAAAAAATCCTCCATCGAAAGAATATTGTTGCGGCTGGATAATCGCACATAAGATTCAACCAAGAGACATGCTTTCAATTCCAGATTTCATTTCTCAAACTTTCCTTCAATTTTAACAACACTCACAACATGAACCTACTTCTGTTAGTGAATATCATTCAAGGAAGATGGTTGTACGGTGATAAAAATTCACACCGATTTAATCTTTCTTCCTTCTCCGGCAATCGAAATGTGAGGAATTTGAACGCTATTCTTTTCGTACTTTGATGATTCGAAAGAATTTATTGACCTTTTTTAAATTGCCATTAAATGAATTTTATTTTTGAGTATAAACAGACGTCCTCTACGATGAAACACTTTCACAAGAAATTGCCCATTTCATATAATCTGGGTTTATTGTATTATAGGTATTTTATTAAATTATTTGCCAGGTTTCAATACACAAACCTACGCTCTCTTTACTTTTTAGATTCTGCCCACCTTAATTCATTCAGGACGCCCTTCATCGCCTCTCTTTATTGAATTTTAATTAACCACCTTAAGTCCATTTCTGTTCAAACAAAAAGCAAATAAAGATGACAGCCACGTTGTTCAAAGTAAGATGCATCATTCCGGATACTTCTTTTGATAAATTTAACAGAAGACTTGTCTCATTTAGTTTTGCCTTCTACTTGTCAAACACCTTCTATTCTGCAAATCAGTCAACTGTCGCATCCAGCCAAAGGATTCGGTTAAATGATGGCTGCAAACTGTGTAGCCTGCCGAGAAATTATGCTTTGTAAGTGACTACGGCTACAAAGTATGCTCGTTCCCGTACATACTTCACAACCCTTGATTTTCTTAAATGCTTCAGGCACTTTTTGAACCAGTGATTTTCCAGCCCCACTTATCAGAAATCCTACTTAGGGGATTTCCTTTTGAAGGAATGCTATTTCCACGTTCAATTTTACGTTATAATCAATGAGATTTTCAATGCGCTTGCCAAGCCTCTCGAGAGTTCCTTATTCGTTCTGCCCACGGCCAAAATTTCATCCAAGTGGGCAATTGCCCCAGCTACATTCGTACGCTTGGGGTCCATAATTTGGTGAAATATTCGTGTTGCCATTTCGAGGCCGTAGTTGACAAGCATATAATAGATAAACCGTCTTCCTCACTGCCTAATTAACTGTTGTTATGCTTATGAGAGATCAATCGATGCGATAACTATTCCTCTATCCGAGGTCGCTAATGTGTGGCCCACCTTCGTCAGCGGGTTATGACACTATTCTAGCGCGTTGGTCGGCCCAGTGTAGAAGTCTGCCTAGAGCATTAATCTGCCTTTAGGGTTCTTGAACGCAATATCCGATGTAGTCCACACTAAGCAGTTTGCAGGTCAAATAACGCTTTTCTACTGTAAACCATCGAATTCTAACCCCACCGCTCCTTGAAAAAAGTGAGACCCATCGACTTCGTCTGAAGACAGGCTTATTCTCGGGATTCACCCTTAAACTCAACTTCGTTTGTGTTCACATTCTGAACGCTATCTTCATCCAAGTTGCATACTCTCTCTTCAGATCTTCTTTTGTGATGCTTTAACAGCAGGATGTTTCCCCGAACGTTCGCAACCATAAAATTACCTGGTAGATAGTCTTGTGGCTAAGCAGCTCGTTTTTGGACTGCGAGATGTAAATATCCGAGAGATGGGATTGGCTCGAAAAGGATATAGTTGCCTGCAAGACACCCTCAAAATGCTATGGTTTCTTGTTTGATTAGACTGTGCATATTAGATATTAATTTCTCATTATGCGCTTATGTGAGTTTTAGATCGTCCACATATAGAAACGTTTTGGCTGTGGTTGATAGGTCTTGAATACACATGATAAAGGGAAGGAACATAAGATAATGTCCTGGAGTACTCCATTAGTCATAGGAGCTGGTTTGGAGACCACATTTCGAATCCGCACTGCAGGATACGGGTTTTGGATGTAGGACGTGAGAAAGCCAAATAGAGGGGGCCAAATGTCTTGACTTATTTGCTTTATTATAAGTCTTTTTGGCGGACTCTGTCAAAGGCCTTCTTTGTTTTCGTCACCTCTGCTGCTGGAAATGAATTTAAGAAAATTGAGATGACGGGACTGATGTGACTGATGTGACTTCTCATATAGGTAGGGAGTTATGAGGGAGGTATGAGGTTGGCGCTTACCAATTCATTTAGTATTTGATTGTTAAAAGTGTTTCTAGGATATTGGTAATTGACGTTGTTCATTGGATACCAAGACAGTTTTGGATATTAAGTCGGCTACCATTTTTACTGATTAGCAAAATGCTCGAGTATTTCGATATGTCTGGTAAAGTTGCATTTGATTAATGTAACGAGAATAGTTTTGGGGCATATATCATATGGTAAAGTATGCATGGGTAATTATTTTTTTCCTATAAAAAGTAAACCTGGGTAGTTAGCTGCGAGCGTCTTTAACAGTTTCTTCACTAAAATAGATTGCATTAAATGTACATGTCGTTAAATCGGTTGGTTGCAGGATCGGTTCTTCTTCCACTGTATATTTGGTGCATAAATATTAGTTGAATAGATTCGCTATTTGGTTGTCGTGTGTCCCTACTTGTGCTGAGTCAGCGATCATAATTTGAGGCCCTGATTTTCGGTGCTTATTCATCTGGTGTGGTGCATACGGTTGACATCGTCGGACTACGACGGTCGAACTATCATATAGGCCAGATATCATTGATGAGAATATCTTCAGGTTGTTCCCTCTGGTTGGTGTAGCAACTATTTGAGTCCACTTGTGAAATGTGATCTTTGATAACAGTTCAGCAGGTGTGACGGGGCTGAGTGCTCGATCTAGTTTATTTCTGGAAGGTCTAAATTATCTGTAATTATCTTATATTCAGTGTTTATGTTTGCCAAATTGTCCATTAGGTGGTTAAAGTCTGTGTCGTCGTAATAATTTCTGCTTGGTGAAGGGGAGTAGAGACGTCCGATTAAAAGGTTTTGTAGGTCTGAGACTGTATTGTAGCAAAACACGCTACCCAGTGAAAGACTCAGTTGAAGTATCAAGAGTACTTTGTTCAAGTACAGATTTGATGTAGAGCAAGTATCCTCTGCCTCGTCTGTAGAAGAAATAATTTACGTTTAAGAGTGACACATTTGGAATGAATAACATTGCTCATGTTTCTATGATACAAAGGGTGTCAGGTTAGAAATGTCTACAAAGATCCTAGCTTAAGACATCTAACGAATTAGGAATCCCGCATTCCTAAGAGGGCTACTTGGCATTCCGGATATGGACGTGGAGAGCTGTGGTGATAAAATGATTTCTAAAGTTATTTCGATTGTGTGATGGGCTTAAAGAAGGAAATTATGTGATAATCGGAAATTATGATGATGTGTATGGGTTGAATGTACCGGTTAGGTCTCAGTTTCGGAGGTGGAACAGCTAGGTGGTAATAGTATGTATATTGGGTTTCAGTTAGGAGAGTTTTTGGCCTAGGAAATTCATCGGATTCTCATTAGGTGCCACCATGGTTGAGAAGTTAGAATATTTTGGATTATTCCTATGTCATGCAAGTAAATGTGCAGGAGTTTATGTCCTATTATAAAGGCTTATTCGTTTTCGATGAGAGTATGAAGTACTCGTTGTTGTTTGATCGACTATTTTGAGCTCCATTGGACAGGGACACTAATTGGGAGGGTAACCGGTTTTCCTAGCTGCCTTGTGAAGATTTCCAGAGACGTTAGAGTTTGCATTTGCTGCATAGTAGATATTTCGGCTACTGCTTGATCATTTTATAGTGTTTTAGAAAAACTTATATAACTATCTAATATTGGCTAGGGGCTGAGTCTAGAGTCTGGATTCTGTTCTAGTGACGCGCTGTACGTGAGGTTCTGTTCTTGTGCCATGCAGTGCTCAAGCTGCTTCTTTCCTTTCCTAACTGCTTTAGTAGATGTGTGTCTACGCATAAGAGGTAGGTGCTGGAGGTTCAACTGGGGGAGCAGTATGCTGATTATCATGCTTATACCAAGTGTCTTTGTTCTGAAGTATACGTCATTGCATAGGTGTCATGACATGACATATGAAGGATTTTAGGTTGTGTATAATTATTTTCGTTCAGGGTTTTGTAGTACTAGATCAGCTTCTGTCTGTGAATAGGTTTAGCAAAACTGGCTTAATTTTGCTTCTTGAGGGAAACCTTTTGTTACTTATCCAACACAGAAGGCTGGTTGTAAATAAGACGTGTCATGAGTACGGGAACCAGCACAAGTGAGGAGGCTTAGTGGACACAGCAGGGTATATGGCAAAGCGGGAACGTCATAGGCTGAAGGGTGACCAGTCAGAACAAACGTGGCCTCAGAAAGATTTTGTCTTTTCCGACCCACGCTGCCTCGAGCTTTGTGAATGCTGTTTGAAAATCCGTAACCTCTTGCAAATTAGGTGATTCGAAATAACGTGCCAACTCTCCTAGGTAGGTTCGGAGGAGTTTCAATATAGAGTTAACGTCTAGTGTACACATGGGTGACACTATCGGAATCAGTTCAATATAATCCTCAAATACCTTAATCCATTGTAACTATGAGGCATTTGAGGGTTTTGGAGCGTTTTTCGACCAGAAAGGTAATGGTGTAGGCAATAATGAAGCCATGTTCGTTGAGCTGCCTCGCCAATGTTACATATCCAACACAGATGGGTGGTTGTAAACAAGACATGTACTGAGGACGGGAAACAGCACAAGTTAAGAGTCTTAGGGGACATAGCAGGGCGTATGGCAGAGCGAGAATGTCATATGCTGAAGGGTGACCAGTCAGAACAAAGGTCGTCTGACCGTGCGCATATGACCTTGAACGTTGCCTTGTCGCGCGCGGGGGCGTCATGTCCAGACCATGGGTGCCATGCTCTTTTGGCGGAAGTTATGCGGTGGATAAGGCCACAAGAGTGTATAAAGTTTTGGAATGTTGGTGTTTGGTTAACAGTGTGAGAACTAGTACGGATATTTATATTAAACCTGAGTTTTAATCTATGATGAAAATAATGTATATGATCGATTTTATTTGTGGTACGCTAGTTAGGCCGTTTTTAAAGAATTGAAGTCTACTAGCGAGTGTAGAATCGTAGATAAATGTTCATATTTCTCGATAAAGTTCTACAAATGTAATGTAGCTCAGAGATCTAGTTTATCGGCAGGAAATTTAGCCATAGATATATCTCCTGATATAAGAATATATGAAGTTTTGGCTGGTTTGTTCACATGACTTCGAGGCTCAAGTACCAAATAACATGACATATGAATTGGGATCATAATTAATGTCAAATCTATCATCATCTTCAAATAATAACCAATTTTAACTTACCGCAGATTCAGAATTTGAATGGTTGTTCACAGTCAGGCTCGCTTTCGTGGGCATTCTTCCTTTTGTGGCAAAATCATTGTGAAAATCATTATGAAATTGCTGACGCAGTACCTCGGGCAGAATCACCTCCTCTCCGATGCCCAACATGGTTTTCACAGTCGTAGGTCCTGTCTTGCGAAACTGCTTTTCTCCTTTGACCATTGCTTCAAAGTATGTGACGAAGGCAAATGGTGCACGCCATCTACATTGACTTCAAGATGGCCGTTTACAGCTTTCCTAACCAAAACCTCCTGCATAAACTGTGCAGGGTTAGGTTTTCGCGGGAGCCCCTTTTTAAGAATCCAGAACCCTTTGACTGGGAGGTCCCAAAGAGTAGAAGTCATAAGCCAGCAGTCGTCAAATAAAACCGTGGGGAGTGTTTTACCGAGGGCTCAATTTTAGGTCTCATGTTATTCTCGTTTTTATCAAAAACTGTGTCAGAAACCTATAATGCGATATCATTCTGTTCACTGACGAAAGAAAATTGTGGAAAGTTATTTAAAATGCGACAGACTAAACCCATCTGCAAATAAACTTTAACAGACCAGAGAACTGGTTAAGGCACTGAATTATGTCCTTAAAATTTAGTAAATGCAACGTTACTCAACTTGGAAGCCATAGATCCTCCAGCGCAAAGATATTCTTTCTCAGCAGTACACCACTGAAATAATTTGACAGTCAGAAGGACTTATGTGTGCGGATTACTTCTTAACCCAAACAAAATCTGAAAGACACGAAGGTGGTTATGTCTATATCGCAACTCAAGAAGGGGAGACTTTTCAGGGGTTAAACAAAGATATATTCTCCAAAATATTTGGAAACATCGTGCTGCCACGCGTAGAATACACAATAAAGGCATGAAAACTTTGGACTGTCAGTGACTGTGACAGTGAGAAGGTTACAAAGGCGGACGTAAAAATGGCCAAAGGTCTAGGAACAATGCCCTTTGAAATCAGCCTGTCAACCCTCAACCTACTTCTCCTTTCCACAGTCAACAACGAGGATATCTCATGTTAAACTTTGCATTATGAATGGTCTGCACAATTGCTTCCCAGAGACTTTTTCGCTCAGGTTAACGCGCCCACTTTGTGCGTTCATCCGCTAAAACTACACAGAGGTAAAGCAAGGATCGAACCACGCAGGTTTTTCTTTTATAACAGTGATTGCAGCGTGAAATTCTCTACCTGCGGATGCTGTTCTCTCCGCGTGTGAGAATTCATTTATTGGCAAATTTGGCACACATTACAATTCTCGATTTAGTAGCTTTAGGCTAACTTGCATAAAAAGACTGATAACATGTAATTATATTACTTGTTTATGATTACTTTTTAAAATCGGTCGAAAGCGGCTTACTTTTCGCAAGCAATTATATAAGCAACCACTTTTTGAATTTTCCTTGTGTATCGACGCTACATCTTAAACACTTTGTAACAAATAGAGGGGTCAAAGGTGTTTGCCTAGCATAACTTTAGTAAAACTGAACTGAATGTAGACAAAAAGTAGCAGGCAGAACAAAATATTTGAAACAGGCATCGTTATAATGCGTGTCAGGTGATGAAGTTACGCAAAATAAGACTGTCGTGAACAAACTAACCACATCGATCATGAGAAAATGGTTAGTCTCCTTCCAAATGAGTTCATGTTGCTTTTTAGTGTCAGTTTCCCTTTACTTCTTTTCTCTGGGAGCTGGCAGTCAGGAACACCGTTGATCGTCTTTAACATAAATACGATGAAATGGAGAATCACCGCGGACAAACCCACGTTCTTTGCCAGTTGTAGTTCTGTCTCAGGATGAACAACTCTTATGACAGAATAATCTACGAACGGGTCCTTCGGGTCATTGCTCGTTGTCCATCTTCACGAGGTGGCTGCTCTATCGCAGTTGCAGTTGCATCAGGATGGCGCGCATGCTGAGGACACCAGTCCCTTCTGTGACTGCCATTCTGTCCTGTGATCTCAGCTTAGTATTATCTAGTGACAACAGATTTGGAAGTGATTGAATATCCTGGGTTTGTTGTAGACTACGATCTAGCTTGACGCTCCATACAGGAGTATCATCAAAAGGACGGCCTGACACATATTCACTTTGATGTTCATGTCGTGGGTTCTAGCCGCAAAATGAATCACCAAAGTAAAATCTAACCATAACTCGGCTATCACAACCGTTAATAACAGATACAGTATGTGCCCTATCTCATAATGGCCTAAATTTCCAGTATATATTCCAACGTGGTTTAACGAGAACTGGCGGTTTCTTCTTCCGTGTATACATTGTTTAAGATGCGTTTCACTCAGGCAAATATATTTTCATTTGATTGCGCTGACAGGGAGGTCACAGGACTAAAATATTTCATAAGCTGGTATGCTGATAGGCCAGTCAGTGACTAAAAACTTAAATATAATTATAAGATTAAATCGTAAATGTACCATTGTATGCATATTATGAGGAATTTCCTCTTTTTAAATTTCTTCATAAGTATTTCGGGTGTTAGAGTACGATGAGTTTCAGATCGTCCTGGAAATAGTGGTAAAAACATTACGCTTCCTTGCGTTTTCTGTCTATTGCCCATAAGTGTAGATAATGTTGTATATGCTTATCAAAATTTAAAAATATGCTATCTCTTAAAGACATTTACCGAAATAGTGAGTTCTGAGACAGTTTTTCTAATGCAGATGGCTGTTTGGGTCATATTTATAGACTCAGCCAAACATTAAAACACGTTGCTGAGAAGAATAAACGCCAACCAAATAATTCAGAAATTAATATGACTAAGATCGATTTAAAAACTCTCATAATACGTTACCTCAAAAAATCACCTCAATTAGATATTGTTTTTTTGACGAATGTCTTCTTACTCAGCCGTTTTTCAAAATTAAGTCAAGGAATTAATGTGGACGTTCAACTAGTTTTTCGACCTCATTAAACATAAGGGATACGATGTCTGCTGAAAATGAAATAACTCCCTTAATCCTTTCTATTGGAGCGTTTTTCGCTATACTTGCTTGCTTTTCGATCCATTTCTAAGATTGCAAATGCACAACCGAGTGGCCGAATTTATACTTTTTAAGCTTTGAAGGAATGTCAATCTTCTGCTCCTTCCGTTTCGATTGTCCGTCTTCCTTAATAGTCAACCGCAGACAGATATTGTCTGGACATTTTTCGCGTACGGCGTGACAGAGAAAAATGACGGCATGTGGCGGCTTTTCGTATATATACTTGTTTACACTCTCAATTTTCGGTGTGGTTAAACAAAATATACATTCAAGTTTTCTCCTGAGTTTTGTTTGGCATTAGAAGCTATAAATTTGCAAAACCGAATTTTTAAAACTCGATCCGTCCTTGTTTCCCCAAAAACAATGTGATTTCTAATATCTCCATTTGGTTGATTTTCTTGAACGCAAGATCAAATTTTCCGTCCTCTGGAGGGATATATATAAATAATTTCTAACTTGTATTAATATTCCTTTATAGGAAAATGCACACAATTAAGAAGGTTTGCTCCAGAAGATGCAATAACGTAGGAAAACACCTGGAAATAAAGAAACGTTGGATTTGGCCCAATTTTACCCAGTTTTTCTTTAATAAACAGATCTGAAACGAACTTTACCTTCGTAAACAGCATTTTGCACCTCAACTCATTACAAAACACAATCAACAACCTCAAATGTGTGCCAAAATACCATCTTAAATTTCGAGGAGGACATTTCATGAGTAAGCAATCTACTTTACCTCTCAACCTCGGATACGTTGCGCATGATCTTACCAATTTATTTCAATCCTGCGACATCGTGTATGACCTCTAAATAACCTGTTTCGTTGAAAGAGAGCATATTTGTTTGCTAGTCTGACTGTTTTAAAGAAGATTAAAGAATACATGCAATTTATAGCCAAAAGGCAAAGAAAGGAATCTATACGTTCTTTTCATGAAGAGGAAACTAACACCTTATATCGAGAGAATCTTGAGAAAAATCACCCTTGCACGTGACGGCGTCGCAATCACATCCGGTTTTCGTGCTCCTCGGACATTCAGCACTGACGTAAAGCATACTTTTATCTCTCCTAAGAAAAAGCCAGTTAATGGATGTCCTGTATGAAACTCCTAAGAGTTACTGCTATTTTGGTTTTTCTTTGAAGAAGAACTCTGCTCCTGGAGATTGGTAACTTCGTCCAAATTAATATGCTTGAATTGTATTACTTTTTCTTTCCTTGATTACAATAAAACTATTATCATTTCTTTCCCAGTTATATTTCAACATCCAAGGCATAGTTAATTGCTATTGAAAAAGGATAGTGTTCTTTAACAGAATTTGGTTTGTGGACTCATCTCTGCTTTCGAATTCTTTCATTTGTACATGGTAATCTGGGTACGCTGTTAACTTTGAACAATGAGGTGTTGGGTGTTTCCGATTCCTTCACTTGTCTACTGTACTTTGGCAACAACGCAGACACGGGTCGACATATTTTGTGGTCAAAGTTAATCACGAATCCTTATTATCCTAGAAGTTGAAGACAAATATTCCGTAACATCATCTACGTAGTCATGCACACGCGTGCTAATATTAACGGCTGCTGCAAGTAATTGGCGCAAATAGAATTATTACAGATAAGTTTATAAGGGTCATTGTTTATGTGGGTGCTGCCTGGCCAGCCTAAGGCCACTTGCAATATTATTTTTTCGCCCTTAACTGGAGGCTGATTTGCGGTGACTCATGACTGTCCGAAATGATGAACACACCTTCTTTTGCTTAAGTCACTACATCGCGCAACACTGGGTTGGTAGTTCATGGCACATCCTCATTAATTCTTGTTCTTTATACCTGGAAAGAAAATGCTGTCTCCGGCAGTAAAAATGGAGAAGGGTCATGTAGGGCACATCCAACTAAAAAAGCCACGTACATCGCACAACCGATCCGCTTACGCCCACGAAGCACCTAACCGTCTGAAAAAATTATGGAGGTCACGAGCTGCATTGATTTTGATGCAATATAAATAACTAGCGAGGAAACTCAGATCACATGAGCCCGCCAGTAATGGGCTCTGGTGAGCTTAAACTTAGACAAAAAGTATCAGGCAGGTCGAATTATTTAAGTCAGCTATGGTCATAGTACGTGTGAATTGATGAGACTGCCGGTGTGAACAAAACTCACCGCATCGATTATGAGAGAAAATTCCGGGAGAAGTCTTCTGCCAAATGGGCATATGGTGTTGTTTGATGTCACGTCCCTTTACTTATTTTCTCTGGGAGCTGGCAGTTGAGACCAATGAACAACCTCTTCAAATTAAATCGATAAAATAGAGAATTACCTCAGATAAGCCCACTTATTCCTGAAGTTCAGACTCAGGACGTAATTCACTTTTGACGGAACAATCTATCAACGGGTGAAGTGAACACCAGTTTGTTCAGCAATGTCAGAACTCACAGCCTAGACCATCCTGCAAAGCTTGAATTCACTAGTCATTGAATATTTCAAACCAAAATTGTGACTTTAGCATGTAGATTGTACCTCTGTCGGCATCAGGTGTTCACAAAAATTGCTCAAAAATCCAGAAATGTATTGAAGAAACGGAACAGTGCCAGGATATGTAAGAGTAATACGCAGTTGGACTGAGTCTGTTTAATACGGAACCAATTTTCGTTTTATCTTTTGATTCTTGCAACGATAATTGTGACCGCCATCTGAGCATAGAAGCGTCTGAATGTGCCTATACATCACACTGACGGCTTGTAAAGGAAGCTTATACAAAGAGTTGTGAGAATCATAGCCCGATATCCTAAAACCCTCGAGGGCAGCTCTTTTGGGATATATCTCCGCTACTTTCTAACTCAAAGAGGGTCAGCTTTCGATATACATTCACCTTTTCCTACAGGTTCGAATATTTTTTCTGATATACCTAATAGATAATCAAAAGCATCTGCCAATAAGGCCATCAAAATCACCAGAATGAATGTGTTTAACCCCTTTCGTTAAGAAATGCTAATCAGTGTAAACCCTTCAAACTTCCTTAAAACCTGGATTCGGTCGCCACGCTTGTATAAAACTGTTACCAAAAAGGCATCTGCGAAACAGAAATTCGGTTGCTCTACGATTCAAAAGATATTTATTCTGGGTTCAGAAAAAATTGTCTGAATTCTTGATGCAATATTAACAAGAATTAACTTTATATACAAGTAATTCATTTGAGTCTGGGATCTGTTATCTCATAAATCTATCGGATTAATCTTAACCACCGGTAAGTCAAATACATTCAAGTTATATACCCGGATTGCCAAATGTAGGCCGTTTTACCATGATCAAAAGTTGAATGTTCATATAAATGAATTAGCCTGATTTATATTTAACACAAGACATAGCTAGCCAACAAGTATCACATTAAGAAGAGAATTCTAACTGAAATGAAATTCAAAACTAATATTTTTCAACATCTCACTCCAACACTCTCCGTTGTTATCGAGTACGGAAACACGCCGCCGCCGCCGTAATTTATCTACAACTTTAGCTACAAAATATACAACCTGGTGACAAGTTTTTGATAAACCAAGAGTTAGAAGAGGCCACGTATACTTACTACGAGGACAAGTCGTATAGTCAGAAGAAGTAGATGCGAGTTGCTTGAATCATGGTTTACAGTCCCGAAGTCTTTTAACAAGCGCAACGACCTACCCAACCCACGGCGTCAGGTAATGAGACCAAAGGACCCACTGCCGCAGCAATAAACATCTGGAGTTGTTTATCGGATCTGGTGCAGTTGCGGGCATATCAACTACGTCGGAGAAACCGGAAGACTGCTTCGGACGCAAATTGCCGAACAGGTGGCAGCAGTGCGGCGAAATGATACCAATTCTCAAGTCACGGCTCATTCGGCGAGAATGGGCCACAAATTCAAGTTCGACGAAGCCAAAATTCTCGCAAGAGGTGATAATAGCGTGAGCCGCGAGTTGCTTGAATCATGGTTTACAGGCCCTCAGTCTATTAAAAAGTGTTATTGACTACCCAATCATATTCAGTGTTGAGACTCCGTTTGGCCAGAGCAATCGGCCACTCGGGGAGCGCTCAAGCGAACACATTTTCCAACGCCAGTGCCGGTAAGCCAGATGGCCGGGCAATGATCAAGCCACCTTGCAACACGAGTGACGAAATTTAAACGGATACCGACCCGCATGCTGACCATCAAACAATTAACGCACCCGAGCGCAGTCGTTATCGCTGAAGGGGGAGCCGTTAGTTGCCGTAGGCGTGCAGTAGCATAGCGATGGCATACTATAAATACTGCAACTCCCTGTGTTCGAATTACCCGTATCTGATACTGTCTCTGATGCTGGGTTCAAGTTGGAATCAAAAACGGCAGGCGAATAAAACTTTTGTCCCAGTGATTGTATCTTCTTCTTTTCAAGTACTTCCTGGGACTCGCATTTTCGCTTGTATCGGCAACTCATAGTATATATATGCCACTTATGATAGGTCATTGGGGACTTAAAGATTAACTCGAATCGAGCCTTCCTGGTTTTGGCGGTATAACCGTCATACAAATTCCCCAACGATTGTTCCATAATAAAGAGAACTCTATAAAAGGTTAGATTTTAAAGTAGCGAATTAATCTTCAGGTGACATCTGCTAAACGTTGTGAATAAGAAACCACTTAAGGTTAACAATAGTCAAGTTTCCATAAAACCTGCCATAATGCAGCATTTAACCTAGGAAATGTTCAAACGTGATAATTGTAAAGGATTTCAGAAGGCGATATTTTAAGATGATATATCAGTGGAATTTCCTTCCAAAATAACTGATGTCGCTCCCCTTTCATGAATTTTCACATTAGTGCATACACACAATAAATTCGAATAAAACAGTCACTCCATGAATGCGTGTACCTTCGGCCAAAGAAATGATAGGAAACAGTGACAGCGACATGCTAGTGTGGAGCAGTCATTTCTGACTCATTCTTTATTGTTAACGTGCCATTAACCATCTTCATTAATGACTTACAATTCAAACTCATGGCCTTCAGTAGTGTGGAACTTTTGTGGAGGTTCAAGGTGTAGGGTTGTTCAATTAAAGGTTCCACTATAAATGTTGTAGTAGATTGCCTCATTTCCATTGTTTACTTAGTGACTATGCCTAATGATCCCCAACCGGTACCCAATTCTTATCGATGGATCCGCTAATCAAGGCTGCACTTGATGGTCAACTGCCGTAACTGCATCCACCGGTGGGCTAAACGAGACCCAGCTATCTGGCGTTGTGTGTGTTTACACACCCAATATTCCTGCAATCTTGCTCTCTTCCGATCCCTCCTCCTCAAAATACCCACTTTCCAAAAGTACTATAGATAAGGTAACATAGAGCTCTGTAGGCGAAAAAGGCAAATTGGGTCTCTCTTTGACTAAATATGGTTGTACCTCTTGGGTTGACGGCCATCCGGGATATCTCAGTAGTCATATAAAGGGACAGCTGTGTTGCAAAACTCGTGGCCAAACGGTAAGAAAATATAATCTAAACAAATGGTTCAATCCCATCATCTGCATGACGACCGTGACTTGCAATTACAAAATTCACAACCCCAACTCACTGACGGCTAGAGTGAGTCAGCTCACTTTTTCAGCCTTGCAAATTCATGCTCATTTTGATTATCCAGGGCTCAACCAGCTGACAGCAATATCATTGTCATTGCCGATCGTCAGTACACAAAGGTTCATGTTTAACCCTCTAAGATATAAATATAAATATATTTATTTATACTTCACAGATGTTATACCGTACTCCCGACATAGTTACTAGCTAAAGGCCCAGACACATCTTTCGCCCAAGACTCTGCTGCTGCGGGACACAGTAACCAGCAGTTTGGCTCCTCAGTGGGTCCCGCAGCGGTGGCTTTGCAGTTTCTGATTTCTGAACACCAGAGAATAATGGGGCAAATAATTTCTGAACTTATTTAGTGCAGGACATGTACCAACAATTCAGGTGATCTGGACATATATATATATATATATATATATATATATATTGCTAATAGAAGCAAAGATGCGCATTCCCGGACATAAATGAGAAGTATAGGTGATCACGGTAACCATGGTTATATTTTCCTGACGTTTCAAAATCAAACAAGATTTCATCGTCGGAGGTAGGTATTGTACCGCACCTCAAAGTATTTATAGGTGGTTACATTAAGATTAATACGAAATTGCTAAGGCTTTCAAATTTGCATGGAGTGGCCGGGTGGGGGATGGAGATTCTCAGTCATTAGGCTGCTTTATGAGGAGGGCGGTGTTTCACCCTTGGTGATCATCCTTTGCCTGTATACCAGGCCCGTGGTGGACTGATGGCTTGTTCTCAATCTGGTAGGGGGCTTGCGTTCGCACGTTGGCAAAAGTCGTCAGTACCCCCCTCGACCGAAGCTGCCACCCTAGGCTGTTAATTTTGGTTGTGATCGCACCTCCGTGTGTTTTCACACCTGCCGGATAAGTGTTTAAGCTGGCCGAGGCGATAACTGTTCCTTCTTCGGGTCTGGGTTGTATTGCGATTGCGTACGTGTCCGCCATGGACTCACCGATGTTCCTATGCATGTTAGGCCTATTTTAATGTTGGCTATTTTGTTCATTGAACTGCGTTCGGAGTGCTTGGTCGGCCGTAGGGAAGCGTAACAAAACGATTGATGGAGGTTTTTACCGTGTGCCAGGCCTCAATTGTTTCCTTTGCCACGCGGTCACTTCCCCGACCCAGAATTTCGGCATTCTGGAAGGCGAACCCGTGTCCAGAGTTTGCGCAGTGTTCCGCCACCAAAGAAAATGGGCCCATCCGTTTTACTGCCCTCATGTGTTCTCCGACTCAGGTTTTTAGCTGTTTCCCGATCTCTCCAACGTAGTTCACTGCGCAGAAATTACATTGAACTCGGTATATGACGTTTTTTGTTTCACCTCGTAGCAGGGGGGGGGCCTAAGGTCTCATAACCACATATCGAATGGTTGACTCCGGCCGGTTGGCGATGCCGATCCCCAGCGGTCTTAGGAGACGGGAGACCACCTCCGAAAGGCCGTCAATGTATGGCAACGCTCACCATATCTTTTGCAGTACGGTCGCTGGCCTTCAGCCTTACCTGGACTGTCTGCTGCGTTCGATGACGTTGCGGGGATACCCGTTGGCCACGAAGAGGGGTTGGAGGTATCGCAGTTCTGCTTTTCTTGCGGCTGGCTCGATACAGAGTGTTTCAGCCCTTTTGTATAGTTTTCGAACACAATTTCGTTCGTGGCATAACGGGTGTTTGCTATGGTAGCTCAGGATTTAACGGGTACTGGAGGCCTTCCTATACACCGTCGTTTTTAGGTCCCCATTGGGTTTTCGATAGATGAGAACATCTAGGAATGGCAGCTGGTTATTGACTTCCGCCTCCATTTTAAACTGGATATCAGGAAAAACAGAATTCAGGCTGTTATTAAATTCCCTGACCACTTCCCGCTCAATGACGACGAAGGTATCGTCGACATTCCGAGTCCAAAATATTGGTTTGTAGTTTGCGAAAATCAGGGTCTTTACTTATTGGATCACTGCCCCTGCGATGAAGCCCGAGAGTGACGATCCCGTTGGCATCCACTTGACCTGCTCGTACGTTGTTCCTTCGAAGGTGAAGTACGTCTTCTAGCAGAATTTTAAGAGTTGGATGAGATGTCTCCGTTTCACCGTTTCGTCCGTCTAGTTGTACTTGCTCTAGGGCAGTTCGTTGATCGTTTCGACTGCCAGGCCTTGTGGGATCGATGTGAAGAGACAGGTGACATCAAGTGACACCATCACCTCGTCTGCAGTAAGTTGCACTTCCTGGAGTTGCTCCAGGAATTGAGTTTCTGAACAGACCGTCGTGGTCGCGTCCGAGGTAAGCGTCCACAAATTTTTGAAAAGCCATTTTGCCAGATGAAATTTTTGTGCACCACGCAATGGCACGATTAGCCGCAGGAGGATACCGGCCTTGTCTACTTGCGGTAGTCCGTAGCACCATGCTGCGCCCGTGTCTGTTGGTTTAATAGGCAGTCGTACTGAATGAGTAATTTCCTTGTTCGTTTGCATGACAGCGATTGTCTAGTCGGTTTCCGTCACAAGTTTCTTCATTTGTTCATCGTCACACGGCAGGTACGCCTGTCGGTCCTCCAGTAAGGCGTTGGCCTTCTGGATGTAGTCGGTCTTATTCAACACTACCGTGGAACGTCCTTTGTCAGCTGGCAGAATCACGATGCTGGTGTCAGCTCTCACTGTCTTGAGAGCACTCTGTTCTGCTCTGATAATGATTGCGCGTGGTTTGTGCGCCATCACCAATGAGGTTATCTGTTGCCGAATAAATGGCTTTGTTTCGTCGGATTCCCCGGTTTGTTTGAGAATCGACTCGATGGTGCGTATGAGGTTTATCAGATCGGCATCTGCGATATTAAATCCAGCTTCATGACTCAGCAATTTTAATTGTGCAGGCGAAAACTGTTTGGAGGACATCTTGTGCACCAGGACTTCGTTCTCTTCTTGAAATTAATGGGTTATATTTTGCAGCTTATCCGCCAGCCCCACATCACTCGTTGCTCGTAGGTCTATGGCCCATTTATCAATCACCTGCTGCAGCAGCCTGACTCCGTCCTCGCCGATTAGTTCGGCGCACTGTGTAACCGCTTGGCTCAAAACCCCGTTGTATTTGCGCAGTCGAAGTTGGCAGCCTTGGAAGAATATTTTAGTCGCTATCTCACAATAATATTACCACCTATTATCGAGTATAGAAGCAAGCTTTGAATAATAATGGTTTCTTAGGCAAATGAACGTTGCCAGCAAAGACAAAGTGACTGGACTGACCATTTTCGGTTCATTATCCGTAATCAGCCAGTCATTGTCAACCCAAAGTGGTACACCACCCGAGGTTTTTAAACCACTAATTTTCGATTGGAAGTCTAATGCACTAACCCTGCACCACATTAGATTGGGTATGACTGACTTATGATGGCTAATGAGCCCGAAATTCCATTACAGTATCCATTTTCATTCTCGGCAATGTTCATCTGCCTATGATACTAGCCATTGTGTGGTTGCCAGCGGGACACGCAAATGCTCTTGAAGACAAAACCGGACGCGTGAGTTCCATTAGTTATCAGTGGGCATTCTTTAACAAATATTGCTCTCATTACTACTCGTACCTGTGCTGTCATAAGGACCTAGCATACATTGCGAGCATATATCTCTCGCTGTGTGTTGGCATTTTATGCATACTGCGGTCTAATGACTTTTGGCTAAAGTTCTAGTTAAATGACTCCATGAGCGGTTTCGATGCTAAATTCCCACAACCGTCACTCAACTTTCGACATCAAATTGTCAATATTTCGATTTAAAATACGCAAGAATGTTGTTAACGCCTCTGCCTTAGCCTAAAGTTGTCTATTGTATAAGACAAGATTTTCCATGCACACAAAATAGAGCGCCAACGTACAGGCAGATAATATTGACGAGACACAAAGAGCAGGACATAAACAGGCAACGTGGGCTTCGGAAATTTTATCGCCCCTGTCTGTCAAAATCGATCTATTTGCAAAAAGCTAGGACAAATAATCGAAAAAATTTATTCAAGAAAAATAAGAGCTTGTTTGATGTTAATTTCGTCGAAAATTAATCCCTACCCTAGAGTAAATCATACGAATTAAGCATTTTCAAATTAATTTGACATATCTAGGGAAATCTCCGACAAATTTATCAGACATAAGGCATTACAGTGAAGCATGCATAAAATGCCAACATACTGTGAGGGACATATGCTCGCAATGTATGATAAGTCCTTATGACAGCACATGTACGATCTGCATATTTTCATGTAGTACATACACAAAAATATTTTATATGTGGTATTAATGAGAGCAATATTTATTAACGAAGCCCACTGATAACTAATGGAACTCATGCGTCGCGTTTTGTCTTGGGGAGTACTCTCTAGTCCCGCCAGCAGCCACACAATGGCTAGCAGATGAACATTGCCAAGAAAAGCCAACGGATATTGCAATGGAATTTCTGGCTCATTAGCCATCATAAGCCAGTCATACCCAATCTAATGTGATGCAGGGTTAGTGAATTAGACTTCTGATCGAAATGTAGCTGTTTTGAAACCTCAGGTGGTGCACCACCTGAGGTTGAGTATGACTGGCTGATGACGGAGAATGAGCCGAAATGGTCAGACTAGTCGCTTTGTTTTTGCTGGCAACGTTCATCTGCCTACGAAACCATTATTATTCAAAGCTTGCTTCTATACTCGATAATAGGTGGTAATATTATTGTGTGATACAGAGAAAAATATTCGGCAATATGTTCATCCCCCATTAGAGGTAATCCCAAATTGCGTGTACAGGTATATAGGATTTGTCAGGTGGACAGAATATAAACACCAGCAACTAGACAGATTCTATAGACTAGACCCATAAAAAGCAGCATTTATTAACGCAAATAGAGATTCGAACTTACTTTAGCATCCGTTTGGCCTAGATGGCCTCGGTGGGATTCGAACCAACGATCGCAATGGGAAGGCTGTAACACAGCCAATACTAGCCATTTGGGTCCAGTTACCCACCCATCCTACTGCAACATTTGGAATCCAGCAATTCTGATACAGAAAGCTGACTGCCCAAGGAGAATTTCCCAAGCATTCAAGCCAGAATCCACCAGATGACTAAAAGGCACAATTAAGTAATAAGGGTGTTATGACGCATTTAAATAATTAATTTGACTCAACCGATAGAAACCCGTTTGGTCTACTTGGCATTTAAAATCACAACACCTTGACCCAAGTTTGACTAAACTCACGACTTTTGGTGCGACCTCGACTTTTGAGTGGCTGGAGCGTTGGCTGTTCGCTAGCCTTCCTCTCGCTGTCTTTACTTCGAATCCCACCGGGACCTCCGAAATTTGCACAAATTGGGCAAATGAATTGTTTTAATCTGTCAAAACCACCTAATTACTTAGTTGCGCTTTATAGTCATCAGGTGGATTCTAGCTTGATTGCTTAGGAAACTCTGCTTGGGCAGTCAGCTTTCTGTATCAGAATTGCTGGATTCCAAATTTCGCAGTAGGATGGGTGGGTAACTTGACCCAAGTGGCTAGTGTTGGCTGTGTTACAGCCTTCCACTTGCGATCGTTGGTTCGAATCCTACCGAGGCCATCTAGGCCAAACGGATGCCATAATTTTACATCATATATCAAATGAAAGCCGGCCTTATTTGTTGACACAGCTATCTGGTTGAATGACTCTGATGAATAGTGAATTTTGAGTAACTAGGTTCTAATCTCTATTTGCCTTAATAAATCCTGCTTTTTATGGGTCTAGTCGATAGAATCTACCTAGTTGCTGGCGTTCTATTCTGTCCATCTGACAAATCCTATATGAAAGTGCACGTATATTTAAATTTTCCCCAATATATATATATATATATATATATATATATATATATATATATATATATATATATTATACTTGAAATATTGGCTGATTTCTAATTTTTAGAGAAGATTGGCCAAATATTCAGGCAGCGAAGTCCCAAACACATTTAATGCTGTCCTACCAGCGTCTATCCAGTCCTTTAGTATATCCTTATGCTTAGTAACAAATATTTTCCTCCACTTGTTACCTTTGATATATAAATTTCTACAATAGTCGGAAAGCCGCCAAGAGAGATGTCCTTGAGTTAACGATTTTTGGCTTTTTAACGGAGGCCATACAATTATAGCCAAAATTCGGCTGTTATGTTACCCAGCCATGGGTTGCAATAGGAATGACCGTTCTCCTTCGCTGATAGTGTAGCTCGCCTGTTATTACAATGTTCAGCAGCTGTGTTTATAGCTCGTTATTTAGTTTTAAAAATGAATACCCCTTTTAGCAAAATAATTCAATAAACATAGCGCCAAATTGTATTTGGTGACCAAAATGAGAAATGTATTCGATGAATGCAATGTGTTCAAAAAGCATTCAAATAAATTTACGATATAAAGTTACGTTACGAATAAGGAACATATTAGTTTATGAATTGTTGTGAAAAGGAAGAAGCGCAGTGCTAATAAATATTAATAACGTGTTGGTTCAAGATTATATGAAAATTATAATCTGTTTTATGCTAAAGAACACACAGTTGGGCCCAAAATGAACCTGAGGCTTTGGACACCATCGGTTGTGGTTTATTGAGTAGTTTTCACGGGCACTGATTATCAGTTCATAAAGTGAACACTGTACACGTCTTTGGCTTGTATGAGGGGTATGCTAGCAGCAGTACTTTGAGAAGGTGGTGTGCTCGCGTAGAATAAATACTGTTACACGCAGTTTTTCCTTATCTCTTTATAACGCATTTATTTCGAAGTGATGTGTAAGCATTGTTTCATTATATTTACCACCTAATTTTCAACACTTGATAAAAAGCATCGACTTTAATCACACTTGAGTCAAGTTACCCGACCCAGCCTACTGCAACGTATGGAATCTGCCAATTGTGATGTAGTAAGTTGACTGCCCAAGCAGGATTTCCTAAGCAATCAATCTAGAATCCATCAGATGACTACCAGGCACAATTAATTAGTAGAGGTTTCTGACAGATCTGAATAATTCATTTGACCTAATTGTGAAAAATGTGGCGGCCTCGATGGGATTCGAAACCCACGCCAGCTAGGGGGAGGCATTAGTACAGCCAACGCTCTAGCCAACTGAGCTATGAGTGTCCCACCTTTGCTCAGTTGACTAGAGCGATGGCTCAACTAAAGCCTTCCCCTTGCTGGTGTGGGTTCGAATCCCACTGAGGTCACCGACTTTTTATCGCTGTGTTAATTGAATTATTTAACTCTGCCAAAATCCTCTACTAACCAGCATTGACTTTATATTTAGCCTGGATTCCGGTCATATATGCATTGAAATTAAACCTCCGATTGTTGTCGACTACAAAATTTATATAAGGTGGGCGATGCTTACTGCGTAAGCAAGAATGAATTTTGAGTTTTATTTTGATTGACGAGATATTAGCCTCACTTTGGAGGACGGTACAAAATGTCACGCTTGAAGCTTGTCTTTATCAAAGGCAAACTATGATCAGTTTTATATCGGCATAGAGACAAACCTCAGAAGTATAAAATTGGAGTTTAGATCTTTTGCACTACGTTCTGCCTTTTAGTGTGCCATGCAGGGAATCGCATTCAGATGACAAACAGTAAGCGTGGTGATAAACATTGAAATTTCAATAAAGTTTTCGAATCATTTTTCTTCTCAAATATAAGGAAACCTCGTCCATGTGAATAAAATACTTTCATTATTCATTCTACATGGTTATGGATAGATTTGTTTTTGGAGCAATCTTTTTGAGAAAGTTCATCATCATTTAAACCAATTCTGAAATATCCTATGGCCTTGGTTTTATTCAAACACACGAAATTATGGGAATTGCTTCAACTTGAGCTGAAGGTTTAAGTTAAATGAGCTAAGGGACCCTGTCCAGAACTGTGATTAACACCACGTCACCAGCTACTGAAACGTATGAAATTTACCAAATGTGATTTAAATATACTGACCTTCAAAGCAAACTTTAATAAGGATTCCGTATAGAATCCACCAGACGATTTTTAGACTCACCTGTCGTTTATTCAAAAATAATTTTGCCCAGGAAGTTAAATTATGCACACAAAACGGCTAGCATTTTAACAACAAGTTTGCTGTAAGGTATAAACCAAAACTGACGCAATTATTTTTAACATGTAAATATGTATAAAAATTTTATCTTTGACGAAATTATGAGAGGGCCTGGTAAACAGTTTTTTGGAAAAGTAACAGTCTCATTTCGATGTCTATTTATTCCATTCTGACCGAGTCCGCATCAATTCAAATGGATGCTTGCACCCGGTGTCTATCGCCATATTCCCCGCAGCCCAAACCATCACAAAATACCATCATCATGCCTGCTACTTAAATCTGGCAGTTCGTATTGCGCTGAATGTCTGTTTTGTTCAGCTAAATCGGTCAAAACTCACATTTATAGGATTTTGCAAAGCTTCCATCAGGAATTTTAGGAATCTAAATAAATTTTGAGTTTACAATCTCAATAATTATGCTGTGTATACTTATGTTTACCCTGAACGAACATTGTTGTACAACGTCATAAAATTTAGTTTTATTAGGCCTACAAACGCGTCGTAAATATGTTTATCCCAAGGGCCTTGGTGTATTTCCAGCGTCATCTTTTGAAAACTGTAATTTATAAGACATCCAATTTAAACACATATGCTTGCCATTTTTCTCATGAATTTACTCTCCCACATTAAATTGTTAAACATGCTGATTTTGGTCGAGAAATGCCAGTAAATGAATTTCGAAAAAGCTTTCCTAGGGAATTCAAATAATTAACTGCCATTTTGCCCAGATGTCCAATATTGGATTCCATAAATTACATAATTATTTCTTAGTCAAACAGCGGTTAATTCCTTTTTAAGCTCAAATATACAACATTCACGCATTCACCTTCAAAATAAATAAAATTTTAATATCATTTGGAACAATTAATGGGCATGGCCTAAGATACTACTGTCGGGTAACGATTAGCCAATAGGCCTACAACGCGTTGACACCCAGTCCACGGCGGAGCTGTAAGTTTAGATCGTTTACACCCGTTGGTTACCACCCCTTACTTGCTTGGTATATATAGCATTTTACGGTAGATCTGGACATTACACAAAATGCTCCCTTTTTTAAAACCTCAGAAAATTGCGTCTTCGCCCGCCCGCTCTTCAACATTTTTAGATTTGACCGCCTCCGTAGTCATAATCTTCCAGCTGCTCTTAGGTCTTTCGACCACACCCTTCGCCAGCCAGAATGGAAGTCAAAATAACCCAAAATGTGAGGGACACCTACGGAGAACACATCAATGCGACAGCAATGCATGCTTCTCAACATGCAATCGAGAATCCTCCCAACGACGAAGACAGTCACCAGGATTTCGGTAATATCCTCGAGTCTGGATAAGAAAACACGGTAGAAGGTCGTCATCCTGCTAATTCCTTCCTCAATCTCTCTAAAGTCGATAAGTTTTATTTATATGATCTGAATAAATTAAAGTCTATCAGCTTCGCTTCATGAGATTAACTAGGTTAGATAGGACTTTACCTACTGATGAACTTTTCCAGGGCGTCTGCTTGCGTGCAAGATTTCAAAGAAAGCACTCTTATGCAGTTGTGACCGACACGCTTATCCTTAGGCACGCTTACGTAAAGGTCTGACCAGGTTTTCAATGTTCGGTTCCTTTTTGGCAGTCAGTTTTTCCAGGTGGTCTGATATAAATGCAAACAAAAATAACACTCTTGTTCTTTAAAGCATCAGCACATTCCGGATTATTGGGTGACATTGCAGAAAATATCCCTATACAAACCTGGAGCGCATTTGTCTAACATATTCCCAAGATTATGGGTGACCTATACCTTTGCATATGATTGGTCAGAATCGCCAACTATTCATGAAGTCAATGCCTGTCTTTTAAGAGTGTTTGAGAAGTATGGAAACTGAATATGAAGAATAGTTAAGTTGATGTAATTGTTTCGATTGGTTCACACCAGATTGCTGCTTTGCACGTTTCGAGTATGTAGATGCAGATGCCTAATTTTCAATAGGCAGACTGTGACAGTGTTCTTAAATGCACTTCAAGAGCTGATGTCTAAGCAGTTTGTACATTTTCACTGTGAATTTGCAAACTTGAAGTAAAAAACCTTAAAAACTAGCCTCTGTTAGAAGTGACCTCATAAGGAGTATAAATATTTCCATTAACTTTCGATAGATTTTATAGAAATAACGGATAAAAATATTGCACTCATGCAGACGATAGTTAAAAAATAACGTGTTTTCTAAAGATTGTACATGAAAAAGGCTATCTTTTGATTTGGAAAAATAATTCAACTTCCTGAATAATATTGATCACTGCTTAATGTTATACTTACGTTTGGGGTTTCAAAACTGTGCATATCCTATAGTTTCCATAAAAGGAGAGCGATATATTTGTCCACGTTTATGACAGGGCCGTACGTAGGGTTCAGAAACTTTTGCCCTAGGATCATGCCGTAGACTTCACAAGCAGCAATAATAAATAAGCAGATAGGATATTTATCTTACGAATATCGCATAAGTACAAAGTAATAGTACCAAAACTTGCCTTCTCTTCAACTGAAAGTTCTGACGAATACTTCACGTGCTTGCATTTTAGCACATGATCGAATATTTGTTGTGCAGATCTTCTACCATATATCTGAATTTATTACCGCCTGAAATGCCCATTCGAAAAATGTCTATTATTTACACAGCCATTGTTGGAGACTTCAGATACTATTTTATCTTTCAATATTATTTAAGTAATATTTTTGGCTTTGAACATCACAAGAAGAATTATTGTTTGTCATAAGTAATATATTTTTCCCTGGAACCTTTGTTCTGGTGGATGTAGCAAAGCTAAACAAAATGAGCAGGGGACCTCACGGGGAAGAAACTGCTGACCGTACCTCTCCGTTTCTGACCAATGACCACGGAGGCGTTTTTAATGACTCGTAATTTGGTCACAAGAGACGTTCGTTGACAATTCGCATGATGGTGTCATACGATAACCTCTACTTTCAGTAAACTAGAGGAAGCAGGTTAAATGACGATGGCATTTATCAAGAGGAACTGTGCATCACAGGGTTGACGGACGGTAAATATGCAAAGAGTAACTCGGGGTAGAGTGTGGTGTCTCCTGTATAAGTATTTCCAAAATGGAAGCATCTGCAGTGATAGACATCATAAAACAATAGTCTGGCAGCGCTACTCGAAGTCTAAAATTTAAAGAGAGAGATGACATGAAATGTTACATAGAAAGGTGGACAGGATCCGAAGGAGATTAGATCAAACTCATTTGAATCGTAATGCGGAGTGCAAAATGAAATGGATCAGGATGCAACAACAAAATCATAAACAGAATGTGGAAGAAAACGCTAGAAGCTTACATTCCCCAGATGCCATGTGCATTTTCGTAGCGTAATTTAGAGGGAACATCATCCAGCGCAAATACATATAGCATTCCTCTATCAAAGGAGTTGAAACCCAAGTTAAGGAAGCCTCAATGTCCACAAGAGCATCTTCTCCGTAGAGCCCTTTACTTGTAAGCACCACAGATACTATGATGCATAATCATCAATGATGCCTCACAAAGAATCACAGACGAGCTACACAGGGACAACTGCACCAATAACGCAGCTGTCTCGCTTTTTTCCAGCCCACTGTGAAGGAGTTAAATTAGCAGTCAACGATGACCAATCCAAAGGAAACAGAGTAATGTTTGGCAAGAGCAACTGATTGATAATTCAGGACCTCTCAGAGGAAAAAAACGAAGCGATTCCAAGTGCTTCTCGAAGAAATGCTGCAACCATCGAGGTAAATCAACATCCGAAAGGCCTTTTTTCTAGAACACCATTCAAATATCAGTCCGCAGACATGACCATGACCCCTAGAAATCGTCAAAGGCAGCGATTAACTGGTGCACCTATCCTTTCTATTTGTTTAAGACTTAAGTGTTCCCAGATGGGTGTGTTATTTGATCTGGACTACTCATCCATTGAATAAATAAAGCGTAGCGCCCTCAATGGCTTCAGAGACGTTCCTCACATACGGCAAGACACGAAGGTTACAGGTTATTGATAAAGCTTATCTTAGGTCCTTGTATGAATTTGCTACAAGCATTTGTTTATGTAGCAACGTGGATATCCATTGGCGCGGAAGAGGCGTCATAGGGTGTTACGTTCTCGCAGTTTCTCGACCTCTGTGCTGCAATTGGTTTGGATGCAGTAAAAAAGCGATCGAATGCAACTGTGTTTATGCGACAGGGGGTGATTGCTGTTGTAGGTAAGAATTATATCCGTATTCGTCTTTATTCAAAACACGCCAGTTGGGGGTTCCGTTCTCCTGCCTTGATATCTGAACAACGGGAAAAGGGAGCATTTCGTCCTCTTCTTCCTCCATTGTGAATTAAAGTTTTGGGCAAATCGAGTTCAGATCCCTTTTGAAGCCCTTTTTCAGATTCTCAGTGTAGGATAACAAAATTTTCGTGGATGGAGCTCACCCAGAATTTCAGCTTGTGTAGCTGGAAGACCCTAGTTTCCAGTTGTTGCAACACGGCCTCCACTAGGTAGGCGGAGATCAGTGATAACATCGGAGCTCCCTGGATTAGCTTATTAACATGGCTGTTAACGTGAAGTACACGTGTTTGCAGTATTCCAGTAGCTCCATCGCGTGTTCCCTTTTAAACGTTTTCCCCTCTTTGTTGTAAATACTCTCCAGAAGGCCGTGGATGACCTTCATCGCTAAATCCTTTTTTTAATGGATGTGAATAGAGATACAACATCAAAAGATACCATTAATTCGTCCGGGGCGATTGTGCCGCCTCACAGTTTTTCCAGGAAGTGCGCTGGAGATAGGGATGTGCGTTCTGAGCCATCTGTCAGCTTGTTCGAATGCATGAGTTAGGTCGTCTACCGTATACTGTATATTCACTGAGTACTACGTTTACACCGATCCGTTAGCTTTCCGAAGCAAACAGGCTTTGTATGGGTGGTGGGGGTCAAAAACAGGCAACTACCTAACTTACCGGTCTGCCTTGGGACTTACTCTAGAGCCCTGTCAGAAGCCGTATCGGGCTAGTTTTTAAGGCAGAATGACATTTCGTTTTGTTAAACTGGCTCGAACAGCATAGCAACTGTATTTCACAACATATCTGTTTCTACATATTTGTTATAAATTTTATTCATATGAAATTTCGAACAGTTACGTTTTTAATAAATCAAAATTAATTGCAAATCCACTATTAGCCGGATTTATGGGAAACGCCGACCACTCGAACTCTGATGTGAACGCAATGCCAGCACAAAACGGATACGCCAAGAGTGATCCTGCTCACTTTTTTAACGCTGAAGAAATAAAAAATATTTACAGTGGATCTGATGCAAATTCTAAATATGAACTTTTACAGAACGATTTTGAAGGAGGCAAGAATCGGGTTTCAAACTATTCAGAAAGTCCTGGGGATCCCATTGTATCAAAAGATATGTAAGTGTCATGAATATGTTTGCCTTTTCCAGTAGTCACCCAAAATTGTGCTCTTTAATGTTGTATATCATGCTTTAGTCCTTGATATCTCTCCATAAAATTTCGACGTACTTCGATTTGGCACAAAAGTGGTATGCGAACGCGAAAAGCTACGTAATCATGTGATAAATAAACGTCTTTTCTTGCAAAACACCAGTGCTTGGTGTTGGAGGATTATAATTTTTTGCGAGCCAATCGAAATAAAGAAGGAGGTTAAATGACAATAGTTATAACATCAGAATTTTTGTAGAAAACCGTCTAGTTAACAAGTCCGTCGGAGGTTACAGCCTCCACGAAATGGATGTAGGTAGCAGTCGTCGTCATACCCAACCAAACAGACCCGGAGTAATCACATGTTTTTTTACTTCACAAACAGTAAAATAAGGGACCCAGTGAGGATTTCACTGTCTCTGATTAAGGTCCGTACTACCGTGACGTGTCTTGATTCCTAATTCCCTAGTGTCTATAAAGCATTTTCAAGCAAGAAGGAGAGTGCATATGAACCTTGAAAATGTTTTAGTACTCAGAAAATATTTTAAATGCATGTCAAATGAAATATTGCGCTGGCGCATCACAACTATTACCAAATTAAGGAAGGCGAACAAATGTTACCTTTATGATGTCTATGCAATATGGACGTTAAGACGGCGTCTCAGGTGTCCAACTAGATAACATTTTCTATTGGGATATTATGGTATTCAGCTCAACACTCGTAGTCAACTTTTTTCATTCTTTAACGCTTTCAACCGATCTCGGCGTAGACGGCGACAATTTAATTCATCCCACAAAATGAGGAATGAGATGCAAGGAAATACTGAGGCTCAACAGGATTTACGTTCACCTTCCCAGAAACCATTTGATCGTCATGGCCAGTCTGTGGATGATTCTAGAAGACGTAGTCAACGATCAGTCACGTCTGAAGAAGGGCGCATCTGGCCGGAGGGAGTGATTCCGTATGAATGGTGGCCGGTGTTTTCCAGTAAGTGTACAAAATATGCTGGCTCAGTTTACTAGGAAAGCTTCAGGTTATTTGATCAATTAGAATAACAAATGTATCGTTGGATTATCGGGTTTCTGATATTATGCAGCCATAGTAAACGCTGCACAATTCAATTACCCCACATGTGTACATTATGCATGCCCTGGAATTATTCTGGATCAGGCGATTTATGGAGATTACATATGGGAGGCCTAGCTGGAATGAACAGTTTTAAGAAATGATGGGTGCGTGATGCGTATTACAACAATGTGCCTGCAACTAATAGATAACTAACTAATAGATAAAACAACTTACAGTCTAAATTCCCTGCTGTGAAAGAGAGTGTGGATTCTTAGAACATCAAAATTACGTTTGACTGGGATGCAATCTTTTATTGTGCAGACAGCAAATCAATTTCACACGAAAATGATGTCAAAAACATCCATGGTCTAATACATCATTATCAATGTGCATTAATGGAATTGTCATGATTTCTCTATTAAAAAAGCAAATTGTTAAAGCCAGGCCAACAGGTATGAGCGGCTCCAGCTATGTGGATGCGTCTAAGTGCAACGAGTCAACCCAGTTATTCAGAGGGACTATCCTCTCAGATTGTCCGCAAATCTGTCCGGACGAAAGATGCGGGTCATTTAGTATTCCTAACGGCATAAACTACTAATGGTCAGATATTTAGAACTTGAATTAATAGCCATTATGACCACTTCGGATCCCCTGTGTTATACTTCGGAAATTTAACGTTCAGGGAGTGCGCTATGCTATTTACAATCACTATCAATGCCCAAAAATATAAACACTAGTAAGCGGTAGAGGGGTTAATACGTTGTTTGACCATGTTCGCAGAAATTATTAACAACATTCTAGCCGTGTAGATTTTTATAAGTACATAGTATTGGCAAATAGTAAATGCTTTGCTACTTTATTGAATTTTCGATTATGCTTTTTATTTCGAGGTGGGTCACTTACCTACATATGTTTTCTTACCGCCAACTTGACATAGCATGTTAACTGTCCTAGTGTAGAATTGAAACCGGTGGTTTTTAATGTAAACAGTCCCATGTTCTATCTACATCGTTTTCAGGAAATACAGTTTTCATTTATGGGCAAATTGTTGCCATTTAATTTTTTATTGTGGTTTTGTCCCACATCAGATGACCACAAATCCAGGAGACGTTGTCAAGTCGCTTCGCATTACAGAGAGTGAACAGTAAGTACAAGTTACTAGTTGCTGGCGTTGGCAGCCGATGCCGATGAGGTCGAGGTAATCTGTAGCGCCTACGCACTGGTTGTACGCGGAGCGCTGCCATAATCTGGCAAAATCTCTATTTGTAGGAGAAGACAGAAGGCACCATAATGGGGGATTTAATGTGCACAGAATGCTGTTTTAGTCAGCGGTGGCCACTGGCGAAGCCAGGGCTGGAGTTGACTGCGTCCAGCCGCGCCTGTCCAGTCACGCCTGATGGCTGTTTAAATAGGTCTGTGAAGCAACTTTTGTTGTCCAAAAGATGTGTACTGCACTACCCTTGCTGCGTCGGCCGAGGGGAGAATATTCAAGTGTCGCTTGGGTAGCCACGACTATATTTACGCACGTGTGAAGTCGGTCTAGGGCCTGCAGGTCAGCGAGTCTGAAACCACTCGGTAGTGAGAATTGAAAAAGGACATCAGACCTAGTAAGGCTAGCGGTCGGCCACAAATGTACTGTGATTTCGCCATTACTTCTCATTTACAACAATATCCAATGAATTCGGAACAAAATTTCAAAGCATTATACCGGGCACCAGTGTAAAGGCTTCGGGCTGCCTAAAAATCCGCATTTGGGAAAGAGTCATGCTATTACCATTAGGTGATTTCAAAAAGGTAAAATAGTTACTTGAGTTCGTACACAGCATGAAAAATCTAATTACTATATAATATTCTTCCTAATAACCCACCCGTAATAGCTATCTCAAGCTAAATTTGCATTTTTTATCAGAAAACCTACTATTTTTACGAATGGTTATATCACAAAAGAGATATGACAAAAGTCAACTGTAATGAAGACCCAACAAGGTGCCTTTGTACATTCCCAATGGAAGAGCATGGTATGCAATAATGCGAAGTGGTTGCGAGACAATAACTCCGGTTCAGGCGGAAGCTACTCTTAGCAAATCTCCAAGGTCCACTTCTAAAGTATAATACCACTCCGTTATTTTAAGCTGGCGCTCCTATCACTAGCGTCAATTTACTTAACGAATTTAATTGCACTAAAAAGGGCAATAACTGTTCCCTAATTACAATAATGACGGTAAGCTATTATATGCAATGAGAGTTATGAAACGTACAGGATATAACATTTGTCGTCAACTTTTTTCGGAATAAAAGCAGTTTATCTGGTAATTTGCAAAGAATCTTATTATATAATAATAAGATCTGATAGTATATAACTTATTCTGAAGAGTTAGGACGAAACACGTTCACTTATTTAACAGTTATTGTCCGTTTCATAAGGTCCAGTGCACAAACTTATTAACATATATTTGTTACTATGATGGTAGGTATTCTCTGATTTATTGAACTATTCCGTTTCTCAGATAGACCCAAAGTAAATGGCGGACACTGTTAAATCGTATTGAGACAGAGGGAGACGAAAAGCAAAATAGCACGACATTATCTGTGTTTTGGCTGTTTGCTTTTTATGTGTTGGGTGGCTTAAGGATGTGGGCGGTTGATGTAGATTCATGTGGCTATTCCTCAGAAGTGCTCCCTACGGCTGGGTACAGATATATTTTAGGCTCTGAGCGATGTCACATGATCTAGTATTATCTAATTCCCCTTGAAAAGATAAAGCATCTTTTTACTTTAAACTGGTATAATTTAAGAATGTACAAGACACGCTCACGAATGGCATTTGAATTTACGGCAAGCAAAAGTTTTATGTTCTGTTTTTCAGACAGACGTTTACGATAAAACTATCTCCACTCTCTTGATATCGCATTGAACCTGAATAAACTCCGCTTTATAATAATGGGGAGAATTATGAAACTGCAGCCAATATACTGTGCTGTGCATTGTAACTATCTTCATAAGATATTTTTAAATAAAAAGCTTATTAAATCTGTAAAATAAGGTTTCGAAATTAAGGCTTAATCGACCTTATAATTTATTTAATTTTTAAAATGATTTATGGCACACAATTTCGAATACTGATTTTATTTTCAAGGTTTTAATAACTTCTAAAGGTTCTCAAAGTGTTCGATACCTCATCCCATTTACACGAATAACGTTTCGTAATATATAATTCTGAGATGCAAAAAAGCACACCATCAGAATCTTCATGCATAAAACTAAATTGATGCTATGTATGTAACGGCGATGTTAGGTGCTATTGTTAAGAATGTTTGGCAAATTGTGGAATGGGTAAATGTTTTTGCTTTCTTTGACCCTCTTATATGCCAGGATGTTTGAAGAACGGGCTGCTACATGTATTGGGTAGCATAATTAAGCGTTGTGCAAATGTCAGTCAGAAATGTCCCAACATAATACATTTATCGTTAAAGTCCCATTCTTTAGGTGAACGGTCGTAAGATTCACAACATTGGGACTAAGCACAGTGAGCAACTCACGGCTGTGGCCATTTACGGGTGATCCTGTTAAAACTACAGACTATTGGTTGTTTAAAAAATCACAATCAGGCTTCTTTAGAATCTCTGAAGTGTGCGATTAGAAGAATTTTTTATATTGTTGTGTGCTATATATTTGGTAGGACTTGCATAACTATAAATATTTCAAATATCTAAAATTATTTTCATTAAGGTGCTGCCAGAGCTAAAATTTTGCAGGCAATGCGAACATGGGAGAGCGTTACGTGCATCAAATTCGTAGAACGCGAACCCCACCATTCCTCTTACATTGTCCTTGTGCAGGCAAAGTGTGGGTGAGTGCATTTTAATCCGGGCATATTAACCAGGTTGATGACAAAAGCTGCATTGACTGAAAGCGAGCAAGTGTGGATTCAGATATAAACCTTGTATTTTGAAAAAAACACGACTGAATCCTTTAAAGTTATTGAATAGCCCAAAGGACAAATATTGGATAATTTGTAACCATTTAGGCATATAAATCTCCTACCATTGAATAGCAAAATATATTGTCATGCTGTTCCAAACTTTGCTTTTGATTCTTGCGTAAATTCAGTTTTCCAATAGTTCGTGTAGTTCGAGAACAAATGCTGCCTTCTTATCAATTCCTATAAATGCAAGTTTTCCAATCTGGCTGACTGGGCATGCATGCTTTCTAGGGGAATCGCGTAATCTCAAGAGGCCTATCGAAGCAACATGATTACACTATAAGCAAGTAACGAGGCAATCCGCACCATGGTTTGCGCATTAATTTATTTGTAGTGATAGATACTCGCATTATTTTACCCCATTCTGTATCTTTAAACCCATCGGCTTCCGATGTTAGACCAAAATCAACCTGACCGCAGACGGGCTAGGCCACATTGTCTGATTATTTCATGTCTGAAAGGCCTCCTTTATAGTTTATACTGTTGGACCCTTAGTGGTAACTATGTCCCCTTCGTTTTGAATCATTCCAGGCTACAGCTGATAGCGCGTCGGATTGGGTTGAAAATTCATTTGGTTATTTACAGTGAGTAATTATGTGTTGAATAGGAACGGCAACAAGTTAAATCTCCACTGCCTTTCTGATGCCTCAGTGTCTTTGTAGCGACAAACTGACTTGGCGTGAAATCAGGTGCCGTAACTCCAGCGAGACAAAACTTTAGAAAAGTAAGATGCGCATTCGGGAGTACACCAAGAAGGACCTACTGTTGTTTGCAGCTCCTCAGGAGGACCTAGTTATAATGTGGAGACATTTAAATATACTCCGTGGTGTGGATCTACCATTTAATACATGCAAAATGCCATATGGAGCATCCGCTTGTTGTGATCAGCTTATGGCAGACGACTGACCATTCTGGGGGGGGGTGAACTGTCAGTTTGCTTTTTTGGACAACACAGTACTTAAATTCACAAAGAGACATCCCCTGTTATTACTCAGGCAGGCAAGGCACAAGTAGGCAGGTTCGGTTACAGCAACACCCTTTTCTCTGATCAGGGTCAGTTGAGAAAATTATAAATAAGGTATATTTTCAGTTGAATCAAACGTTAGGATGAGGGGATTGGCTTGCGTCAAGCATCAGAATTGACAAATGTAGGGAAAGTGCTTTTTATCCCATACAAATGTAGCGAGCGACTCCTCACAATGCGTTTTAAATTCTTTGGAAACAAATCGGTCAAAAGTATCGGCACCACTTATATTTCAGTGACAAGTCCAATGATGTAATGCAAATGTTCTGCTAGTTTCTGAAATTCCTGCAAATCTCTGTAACATAACCCGAATAACGGATGGCTTTCAGAGTTACTGTGCTGCGTGCCGGCTTGAAAGGTGTGATTGGTCGTGGGCTGCAGAAGCAAGTAATGCCCGTGCCAAAACACACGCAGAATACAATATGCTCCGCACTACCATCGTCTTCTCATTTCACGGTGATGTCCTTTCTCGTTCATAAACCTAGCAAGCAATACACTGCCTGATCATCAGGAGGCTTGTCAACCCTAAAAAGTTGTGAAAAAATAGTCTGTTTGACAAACGTTTTGCCTATGTTCGATGTTTATACGGCAAATAAAATGAAGAAGGTAATATGAGGAGAAGCTAATAGGATGGAATCTGAACACAGCAGACCTTTAAGTGATCTGTCTTACAGGCTGTACACCAACTCACAGCATATACAAGGCCTGTAGTGTGAACTTATGGATAAAAAATGCACTACAGCGCACGTTCTACGCAACAACTATCTAACTACTGACACGCGCACACTAGCGTGGTTTCGCCAATGGAAATAACTTGTACTGTACCATCTCTCAATTGAATCAACCACACCATATGCAAAAAGACAATGCTACCACCACAAACACGAAAAGTATCTTCAATTTTCAAATTCAATTAAATCAGTTACTGCTGGTATGCCAGGCGACAGGTGAAGAGAACGGGGACACTAACAGGAATGGCAAGTACCTTCCGCCTGTCGAATGACACGCATGGAGAAAATCAAGCGTAGCAGTTCGACAATCAATATGGGCAATATGGCAAACAGCACCGTAGAGACGATATGTAAGTAGTCAACAGCTTGAGCGTGCGGTCCTATGACCGGTAATTTCAACATGTTAACGAGAAGTTAAAAGTTGTGTGAACCTGAATGACATTTGATAGTCAAACCTGTTTTGATCCATTTGTCTGTAAACTTAATAGGCCGCAGTTTTGGTTGAGGATGAAGGTACAGTGGTCAAATAATGACTGTACATGTAATTTGAACGTTCAGTCTTAGTGTCGAGGGAATTGTTGTTAACGATTATGTTAAGTGTTTTATGAGTCATAACAACTTTCTCATTGCGGTGGGTGTGAGAATTTTCGACAACAGCAAACCAGAAATGTTGCGTGGCTTTGCTGGGATAAAAAGTGGATTGAGCGTCATTGGTTACGGTATCAGAAAACGTACATGTGAATATAGGAAGGGGGTAAATCCTACTATGTCCATTAAAGTCGGTTCTTGCTTTTATTGCGCGTCGATAGTGGGGACAGTGGTTGAATTTTGACATTTGGTACAGTGTTTAATGAAATTTATACGTTTCGTGTATGTGCTTTCGTCATAATCTCGTTCGTTTGGCTGGTTTTAATAAGATTTGTTCCCGCTTTGACAGGTGTTCATCATGCCCACCTGTGCTGTGCAAGTACTTTCTCTGTCGTTTGACAAATTTAAATGCATTTAATGTAGGTTGGTAATTTGTCCCCATAAAGCATTCCCTCTTGGCCGTTTCAGTCGGTGCAACTAGCGATGTCCCCATATGAGTATCTGTGTGGCATGAAATCCTAAACAGCATCTAAGACAGGATTGTTTCAGTTTACTTTGAAGCTGCATCTTTCTTAGTAAATAAATGTCATTTATGTCAGTTGAATCTAGCATCTGAGTTTCCAGGAGCCTTCCTTGACACGTCAAATTTCATATCATACTTTTACACACTAGCTCAAAATCGTTTATATGGGCCCCGGACAGATCATGGGATTACAAACGTCCCTTCCTAACATACGCAATTGAACGCTAAAATCCAAGGATCAGCAAGTTCAGTTCAGTTCAGTTTTATTAAGGGAAATATAGGCGAAGCCTATGAGCTCCCTATTGATGTCAGTGACACTCTAAATTAAAAAAGGCTGACATATAATGGACGTTGGACAAAGGGTTATCTCCCCGACACAAATGCAGGGCATCGGACAAACAATTATATAATAATTTACTCAAACATAGGGAGTAGTATGTTATATGACGCGAAAATTGTGGGTGGGAATATGTTTCAGGAAATGTGTTTGGTTCGGATGTCGTGGTGGTACTTATGGCTGTACTGGTCAAACTTCCGCTTAAAAGTGTCAACGGATGGGGACATGATTATGTCGGCCGGCAGAGCATTCCAGGCCTTAATCACTCTGTTGGAGAAGAAGAATCTTCTTGTGTCGAGTCTTGCACCCGTCACACGTAGTTTAATGGGATGTCCTCGTAAAGTAGTGGTAGTGGCCAGCTCAAAGAAGTCGCCAGATGCAAGGCAACAATCCTGAAGCCGCAGCATTCGAAAGACTTGTATTAAGTCGCCGCGTAGCTGTCTATAGTCCAGAGGAAACAGATCAAGATTAGACAATCGTGTCTCGTAAGGCAGGCAGCTTTAACCTTGAACAAGCTTGGTTGCACGTCTTTGGACCATTTCAAGGGTTTTGTGGTCTTTGACAGACCACGGTCTCCAGGCTTGTATGGAAAATTCCAATTGTGGTCACACGAACATTCCGAAGACCTTATTAAAGCACTCTTTGTCGAACTTTGCAAACGCTCGCTTAATTAGATACAAGCTTGACATGGCAGATTTTGCTACTTTTGAGCAATGGAACGATGGCTTCAGTGTGGGCGTGATCCATACTCCTAGATCTTTCTGAGCCTCTACCTCTGGTAGCGGTGTGTCGTCCAGATAGTAAATTCTCTGGTGCCCGGAGCTGGTTCTGCCGAATCGCAGAATATTGCACTTGGTAGCATTGAATGGGAGGAGCCAGTTGTGCGACCATTCCTCGAGTCGATGCAAGTTCGCTTGTAGATTTCCTTCAGCAGCTGCGTTGTGGATGACCTTCCAAAGCTTTATATCGTCAGCAAACATGGCGGTGTCACAGTCCAAGCCACTTACGCAATCATCAATGTATATAAGGAAGAGGATAGGGCCAAGGACGGAGCCCTGAGGAACCCCACTCTCAACCGCCACCTCCGCCGATTGTTGATCGCCAAGACGGACAATCTGAGATCGCCCAATCAAGAAGTTTTCGATCCACTTCAAAAGCTTGCCCCTTACCCCAATACGGTTGAGTTTGTATAGGAGACGTTGGTAAGGCACGCTAGCAAAGGCCTTCTTGAAGTCTATGTACACTGCATGCAAGTATATCCGTGCCTTAAACATAACAAAAACGAAACCCAAAACGTAAAAGTGGCCAAGCCCAACACATGCCCTGCCATTAAATCAAACCCATAACAACAACGTAAGTGTAATTCAACTCCTAAATTTATCCTGATGTTAAATTTCGAAATCTAACCATAAACATGCCTCATACTTCCCTGAAATTTAGGGCAAAGCTACCACTAAAACAGGCGGTAATTGTACCCTTACATAGTCGGAATAAGCGATGGCAAATTATGTCGGAATTTTCAAAGGGATTTGCAGGGCTTGGGCAGATTACCCAGATCTCCGCACCACAAATTATTTGTGCCAGGGAGTGCTGACCGTATCACTTAATTGTATGCCGAATAGTGCATTATAGTGATAAAGATTTTTCCCGTGCTTGCATACTCTCCTCGAAAACAGCTAAATTAAAATACACCGTTATGCTCGAAAGGGACTTTTGTATTTCCAATCCTCTAACAATTTGCAGATAAAACGTACTTTTAAGGTATATACAAACGCACAATACTTCCCGAACTCTAAAACTTGTTCTATACCGTTTGTATGACTAGAACTATATGAAACTTTATAAAAATTTATCTACTAGGGAACTTCATAGCAAGGTATATCAAACACAGGAAAACAATAACATAATCTCATCTTCGATGGTCTTCACATTTTGCGCTTTTTCGATGTCTGTTGTTATTTATCCTTCGAATGTGCCATGGTAAAGAATTTATCTTTAGTAAGGTCCTCTTTTGTCGAACTTGATCTGCATTGAAAAGCACGACATGCTCATGGGCCCTGATGCAACGATATCTGTTATTTGAACAGGAGATTTAAGAAGAAAAATATATTCCTGATGTGGTTTGTAGAAAGGTTAACATCCCAGGGATATATTTAGTTCAAGTTCTTAATCAGAGAAAGTTTAACTATTTATAATTACCGGTAGGATTCCCAAAAGACCACATAAAACAGACCTTGTGTATTTATAAATAAATTTAGATGTTGTGCGTTTGTGGGTCGTCGAGGCGAGAACGAACCGCAAACAGTTTCAATCGGTCCGGGTTGCGAGCATGTTGGAGTAATAATACACGAACTGGGGCATGCTTTGGGATTTTGGCATGAACAGAGTCGACCCGATCGCGATGGTAAGTTCCCTAAACGTTTTCAGAATTTTTTCTCAAGTGTTACAACCGACCATCAGGCATTAGCATGCTCTGTAGATGAAAGTATCATATTTTGATTTGAACCTTGCATTATCATCATCAACTTCCGTTGTTGTAAACTAAATATGGGACGCTGAAAAAATACGGTTTCATGAAAAATATTTCATATATTTTCGATGCTTATCTTATTATATTTGCCTTTCTATTCATTGTCAGGCTACGTGGAAATTCTTGAAGAGAACATTGTACCCCAAATGCGGTTCAATTTCGCCAAGATGCATCCTACTCAAGTAAATTCGTTGGGTGAACCCTATGACTTTGACTCAATTATGCACTACAGGCGCAATGATTTTGCTATCGCTCCCAATTATGAAACGATAAGGCCTTTAATATGCTGCCCCTATCCAGAGTTTGGTCAGCGACTTGAACTGAGTCATGGTGATATTAGACAGGCGAACCTGCTCTACAGCTGTCCTGGTATGTCGTAGTTTTATTCACACAATCATCAGTATTTCACTCTGAGAAACCTTTGATCCATTTGTATGATTTCAATTACCCTAAAAGCCAGAATCGACAGTGTTTTGCAGTATTATGCTTCCGCTAACAGGACCTATAAGCGACCATTATACATGGGTTTCCACTGTGTAGAAACAACTGTCAGAAAGGTGTGAGAACCTACCTCAGCCCAGGTGGCAGAATCGGGCATGAATCGCAATGATGCATATTTTACATTTAATCGGTTGGGTAGAAATGGCTGGCATGTATATTTAAGTGCTATTATCATTTATCCTTGTATACCAATGAGCTTCATACAGAGAATTATAATATTGAAGGCTTATTGTGTTTTGTCGTATGTCAAACTGTTGCTACAATATCGTTGTCAGTGATAGAGGTCAATCCTTGCCTAAAGAAAATAGCAAGTGTTATGAGCAACTTTTCATATTTAAATCGACGGTAAAGTGAATAGATTTGGGGACCTTAAGTAAGTTCAACCAGAGTCACAGTGGGTACCTCATAAGTGAACTTTATAAAGCACGTCAGCACTAAGATATACATTGCAACCTTAGAGCACGTTCAACTGCAATAATACAAACCACGCAAGTTAGCCTATGTAACTGGGTTCAATTTTTTACTGCACCTTGTATTGATTTAGCTTCCTTAAAGCGTTCAATGCTTTGTTTAAATGACATACCCACGTAATTATTCATCTCAAAGCAGCGGCCTTATTGCTGACGTAAACTACTGCCGGAAAAATTGCAAATCATCCGTAAAAGTAGCATAATTCTATATGCAATTTTACTTGCCACTCTAATAAACATTTAAAGTTGACGTAAAATTTCGCTAAATCTTTAACTAGGGTGATAAATGCAACGTTTAATCACAAAGCACATTGTCCACTTCAGAAATAATCATCACATTGCCTACTGATGCAATTTCATATTGCTCTGTAGCGCATTCAAATACACTCTAGCTATGACAAAGGGAGGAAGCATTAAAGGAAAAACTTTCACTTCCCATTTTAAACAATGGCTATCCGATGTTCTCGTATATCCCTACTGATAGACCTATCAGAAATGATTAATAACACACTAGAAAAATTTTCAGGCGAGTTATGTTAGGGAAACGGAAAAACATGTTGCAAAATAATTACCGAGCAAATCGACCGCAAAGACAAACAGTTTTGAATGAATAGTCACTTACAAAATTGAAGCCATATGTTCGCCTTTGAAGATCGAGGTTCATCTGCTGAGGCAATTATAGTGACATCAGAATGATGCTCGAAATTTGGTTCTTAACGGCACACTCAACCGCGCCATAGACTTGCATCCTGTCATCAGGGCAACATTCATAACCCGCGAGCCAGTTCTGTCAAAGAGACCTTTGGTGCGCAAAAGCTTCGAGCGGGAATAATAGTAGGTTTTCGTACGGGAAAGTAGAAGGGATACCTTTTAAAGCTCCCCGTTTCGGAGGGTTTGGGGTAGCGAAGCAGTGGAATTTCCGATGACTAGTTTAATGGTTGTCGATACGGGATGAGAGCAGAACTTATGGAGCTGATTTTAGAGGTGTTAAGAGTTTCAGTTGTTGTTTGCCATGTCTGGGGAGTGGGTTACTAGACAGTGGCCTGGCATGAATAAGCAAATGTTCTTAGGTCGTGACCGGTAGTCGTAGAGTTGAGAAAGCAGACCTTCGTAATGAGCATCCAGATGGACATAAAGGTTGATGCTAATCGCACAAGAGTGCCAGGCTTCGGGAATTCTCGCGTCTGTTTAGTGTTAGCCATCGCGATGACTTTAGTTTCATACCAATTGAAGGAATGATTGCAATCAGGGGTGTGCGCAATCACGCGGGACAAAGGTCACTTCGGTGGCTTGTGAGTTTATGTTCGTTAATGCGGGTCCCATGTGTTCGACCGGTGTGACAAGCTTAGGTGCAAGAACTGCTAGCACATGGAATGCAGTAAATGAAATTAGTTAGCGTTTTAGTTGGATGACGGTACCCACAAGGACACGTGTCTGTGGGCAGCAGAGATTTTTGAGCCCGTTTACTCCTCGGGTGACCGCTTCAGAAGCGATTGCATGTAAGGCAGGGAGCGGAATTTCTGCTTCAATATTTTTCCACTAAAGTCGAAGCTTTATGATTATCTCTGGTGTCTGAGAACGTCTTTCACGAAGCTGACCGCGTGTTCGTCAAACTTGAATAACTGAACAAGTAGGCGATTACTTTACTTAGTAGATAATCGCTGCTGCAGCAACGAAAGGTCCAGTGCTTCTTTTATGGATGGCTGTATGGACGCTAACATAATTAAGGAATTTGTTGGGATAAGATCCTTTTCAAAAAACGCTCGTTATAAAGCCATTATCATTGCGTTTTGGATATTCAAGTCAAAAACGGGAGGATATCTCCTTTTGTCTCTTCGCGAGTACGCTGGATAGCCGCGAAACCGCAATTTAGGTTTTGATGCCACCGTTAATCATTTCAGGCCTTTATGAAAGGAAGTGAAGCGTTTGCCTATTGGAGCCGTAAGGTCAGCCTGAAATAACCCCATAACATTCTCCCTTAATTCCCTTTATACAAGTGCTGCGAGTAAGTCGGTACATGACGAGCCCATTTTTGTGTTCTTGGTTTATTGATTAGTATTCCCATCAAATTTAAACGAATTATTTTCACAGAATCTAAGCATTTGTAAAACGCTTTACATTGTCTTCCAGGTGTCGCATTTCAGTCCCAGTTGTCGGGGCACGCGGTATTGATTAAAACGGGACAACCACATCTAACGATAGAATACATTAAGCAGGATCTACCTTAAGACCTTGAATTTCGTGAAAACATGCTTACGAATTTTTGTCGCAATACTGCGATCCGTCGTTTAGCTGCTCCATGTACCTGTATAATAATTTGACGATGTTGTAAGTAGATGATACAATAAATTGAACTAGGATCCTCTATTGCACTTCGGCCTCGGGCACCTTTGGAATGCCATGCGTATGTGCGATAAGGAGGTTCTTGGAAGTCATCAATTTCGAAAAAATTAGCTACTCCATGTTGGGTCATGTAGAATCCCACTATCTAGCCCTCCTATTTCTAAGGCATGGCAATTCACAGCTGTGAGTCCCAAGGCCTCCAAAATCGGTGCATTGATGTCTGCCTCATCCTCTAACGACGACCATTGATCCAGTCGTCGACAGTCCCAATAAATCACAATCTCTTTTTCCCTCCAACCGATGAAGCCGTAGCAGTTCTCTCAAACTCTTTAATCAACTGTTATTCTGCGCCAACCCTTCGTAGACACCAATTGCCTGTCTGTCTCTGTCTATTCATTCTTGCCAATCGATCAAGTCTGACAATTTCAATTTTTCATCTATTCCTTTTCTCTGACGACAGGTACGCGTCACTAACTGGAAATTTAGCAGGAACAACTCAATAATTCAAGCTAGACTTGTCGCTTTATTTTACCATCTCGAAATAAACACTCTCCAGCTTTTTAATGCACGTATATTTATTGATATATATACATCTAAATATATATGGATAAGATAGAATCCACAAAGACAATGGAGACCGAATTGGCCATTTCTGGCTTATTAGCCGTCATCAGCCAGTCATACCCAATCCCAGGTGTGGATCACCCGAGATTTCAACGCGCGGCCTTTGGTCATTGAGGTTAAAATTGTACGATTGAGCTACGGGCCTGTTGATTAGTCAGTTGCGATCGGAAATATGAATAATTATATTGTGGGGTTCACCGCTCTGGTTAAGTAACGCGTATGTTCCGTTGTGCCTTGGAGCTCACTTCAGAGCCCTCGCGGGCAGTCGCATGGCGACATAAGGTTTTTATTGATAGGGTGGAACCGACAAAGACAAGGGAGACTGCTATGGCCATTTCTGATTTATTATTAGCCATCATCAACCAGTCATACCCAATCCCAGTTGTGGATCACACGAGATTCGAACCCGCGACCTTTGGTCATTGAAAGTAACATTCTAAATTGAGCTACGGGCCCGTAGTTTAGTCGGTTACGATCGGGAATATGAATTATGAGAGTGTGGTGTCCACCGATCTGGCTAATAAGCCAGAAATGGCCATTCCGGTTTCCCTTAACTTTGTCGTTTCCACCTTATCGATATGTACCTTACGTCACCATGCATCTGCCTGCGAGGGCTATAAAATGAGCTCTAAGGTACAACGGAACATACGTGTTCCTTAACCAGATCGTTGAACCCCTCATCGGTGTACTTGACATACAAGTACAAGATAGGATAATCTCTGGTGAAAAAGGTTTACTCATCAGTACTTTCAAACTTGTACTAATCTGCATCATCGGATATAAAGAAAATTGACCAAAACATGGTTAAATATCTCTATATTGCCCATTCCTGAAATGTTCACCACTGGCTTTTTTCATTAAACCTCCTCTTATTCGCAACTGGCTCGGTGCTGTTGTTGATGGAATTGGTGTCTGATGCTTATGGCTCGGACCCTGTTAGTGTCTTATTTCCGATTGTTTTATAGACTGTTCATGGCACCTCATCCTCGCCTATGCATATGCACGTAACATCTTAAAATATGCTTGTACCATAAAGATAGAGGGTAAAAAACCTAACTCTGAAATCTTCCCTCACCCTACGTGAGAAACATCTTCAAAGCGATTGACTGCTTGCTAACACAGGTAAATTTAGGTATTGGAGACTGGCAAAGACAGCTATCCACCACTTACTCATGCAGTCCAATAGTTTATTACCACCTGTGCACACGTCAGACGTCATTTGCCGGGTCAACTGTCCAAACTGTCTGGCTAACTACTGTGGCGTTACTGACAAATGACTGAGAACGTGCATGCAAGAGCATGCTTTATCTGTATATAGTTAATGAACAATCAGTATTCAAAGAAGCTTAGTTTCGATGTTTGGTGGGCATTCACGGAAAAATTTGCGGAATATGCTTGTACCACACTCTCTCTCCCTTGTTTCTAAATTAAGAGCCCTCATATTTGACCAATTAATGGCAAATCAACCGAGCACGAGATAAGTATTTCATCACTGTACGCCATCTTAAGCCAGCTATACATATATGAGCTTCAGAAACCTGCATTTCAAACGTAGTAAGTAGGCTTTCTAAAATATGGCTGTGCATTTTCCATATTTTTCAGTTTACAGGTGCATAAATATTTCATATTTTCACGCTGCAATATTTACGGTTAAACATTTCACTTTTTTAGATAAGCAGAGCTAAGTTAATTTATTTTTTTAGCATGTGGACGAACATTGCTAGAAGATTCGGGCACCATTGCATCCCCAGAAGCGAATGAAGCTGAATCAGGCTTCAGGCAACAGGAAGCAAAGCCGGCATCACATCCAGTTTCAAATCGTCAGAAGTACGCAAACAGTGTCTCAAATGATCATAAGTCAATTGAAAGAATAATGTATGAAAACAAGTTTCCTTCCATGTCTGAGGCTTCTACTTCCAGCCGTGATTCTACTAATCGGATCTTCTGTCAGTGGAGAATTGTAGCGGCCAAAGGGGAACGAATACACCTAACGTTTACGCACATGGACATGCTTCCACCAGCTTTTAGGTCACATAAAAAAACTCGGACCCCAAACAATTCGCATAACTGTACCAAGCAGTATGTCCAAGTCAGGGACGGATATTCTTCTGGGTCGCCACTAATTGGTAGGCTGAAGTAGTTTTTTATGCTACTTATCCTCTCTTTCTTCTGTTTACTGTGTTTTTTCGATTTGTGCTTTACCTTCCTTTAAGAATATCCTACTTTTTATATTTTCTCTGGTGAGACTTCCATCCGTAGAATAATATCCATTTCGTTCATTTTTCGCAACAATTATGTAAGTTCTAGGGAAGCGTATATGAATCCAGAACCGTATTTGCAGTTATATCCTTCAAATTTTCATAACGATTAGTCCTTAGATGGGGTTCTTTGAAATGCGAACTTTCCAAACCGGTTTGCACATGTCCATCAGCGATGAAAGGGAGTTTAATTATATGAGCCTCCCTGTTTTTTTTTTGGTGCTTAAATAAGTCAATGGAAGAAATAGAGTAGTTGTGAAGGTGAGGAGCCAGGCCATTTAAAAATATCTGACCCTAATTGAGAAACATAAAAATGCGCATGTCATCAACCGAAGCATAGAATACGTGTTATTTAGGTTGACGAAACATCTTTCAGGTGTTTGTCCGTTCTCAAAAATACTGCGATAAGTCTGTGGATGTCTGGAAAATGTGTCCCCCTCTACGTTGTAGTCATTTTCAGTGGCCTTTACATGCAACCTGTTGATATATTGTTTCTGAAATCTTTCGTAACCAAGTAAGCGGAAAATATGTTTTGACTCAATGAAAGAACTAAAAACTATAGTCAACGTAGGCTATTCTTGTAATCTTCATGCCCCACGACCTCCATTTTTCTATGCTTTTTACATTGTTATGTTTTGTGTTTTCTGTCCGCCAATTCTGCGTGCCATATGTCCGATGGTGAGTAGCTAGGTGCTAAAAGTATCCTCACCAAATCTTAATGGTAAAAAAGTGATGTTTTGTGTAAAAAGACAAAGAAGACTCGAATGAAGGTGTGTGCCTTTTTGGATGGTCGTTCAGTCATACCACAATTTCCTGTCCAGGATAACAGTGGCTCGGCCAGCGTCTCAGTACCCAGCTGGTCAGAATGTCCTTTGAGATTCAGCACACAACCATGCCATTATTAAAACTTTCAATGGATTTATCCCTACGTATCAGTGGAAACTTACAGAAGCGTTACCTGTTTCCTATATAAACATTTTGAATCACCCCTTCGCCTAAATTGGGCATCATGGGCACAAATGTTGCTTATCATTATTTCGTTTTTCAGGCTTGTAAGTAATGAGTAAGCATTTGTCCAGTAGTAGCTTCCGAGACCAGCACGGTTAAGGCTGCCAATGGGTTGAAATATATTACGGATTCAACAAATGCATATTGCCGATAAATCTATCTAAGTAGCACACCGATGCTACATTCATATGCTTGTAATACGACGAAAATAATTGTGACCTTGTGTAGTTACGATGATAAGATTTCATAAAACTGCGATCCGAATGCAGATATCGCAGCGTTACGTTTGCCCTCTGTTACAATCCCCAGGTCGCTACTGCGGAACAAACCTACCATCAAAGCTGGTTTCGGTAAGCTCAAGGATGCTGATAGAATACAAACAGTTCAAAGGTCGAGGAGGCAGTGGATTTATTGCAAAATACAAAAGTGAGTACGCAGTTAGGATTTGAAATTAGCTTAAATGCTAAGTGGCTAAGTGAGCGAAAAGCGTCAAATAGTTATAATGCACTATTGCTGTCAGTATTCTATATTTTTCTCCTTAGTAGTTACAGGTAATACGTACCTACTTATGCTATTTAGACAGGCCGGCTTAGTCATGGTTTGTTCAGTAACAAATTGCGAAAGAGGCTGTGCGTTAAGGGGCACCAACCTTGCATAGTACTATCATTGTAAAAGCTGACCCATGCACTAATCGACAGTTTGACACTTTTAATGCAAATAACGTTATTGGTAGTAGTACCTATATATTAGCGGATTGGATTTAGGAAGGGTTTTGGTTTTAGGATAACGTTTAGCGTGAAGCTTATGTTGGGAGTGCCAGAGTTTCGGCTAGTTTTAAGGGTCACGCTTAAGGTTGCTATTACGTTTAAAGGTTGAGGTCAGTAAAAGGGTTATGATTTTATACTTAAGTTTATATATATTCTTGTGCTTAGCATAAGGGTTTTAGCGAAGGTCTAAGGCCTAAGTTTATGATAAGGGTTTATTTTTCATGATCGTGTTTAAGGGCCAAGGTTTGCGTTTTATTTGAAATTAATATTTTGAAGCCATTTTTACGGGTTTATGTTAAGTCGCAAACACACGTATGAGAGGTTCTGTGTGGAAAACTTAGTCACAGGTGCCAGTCGTGCCGTCAGTTGACCATGGGCAGCTTATGCAGACAGGCATAATGGTCTCTATTCTAACTGGTAACATGGAATTACCATTTTGAAATTATTTTATTTTATCTTTCCTTCGCTATACCTTTTTTTGCTTTATTTGCTGTTTTTTTTCACTAGATGAATCTTGTTTTCATGCCTTGGAGTTTTGGTTGCGTAAAATTTGACCTGTTTTTTCGGCTGCGTGCGCTTATTTCTTACTGCCAATCCGGTTCTTCGTGGGTTTTTTTTTCAAAGTGAGCAGTTATAAAATGATGACTTCTCCCACTTCTTTTTCCTTAACCCAGGAAACCTCTTTTACCTCTAGTCACGTAATAAAGGCCTTAATGTCTTTCACTGTATGGGTAAAAGCACATACAATTTCGATAATTCATTGTGTTTCATTTTCATCTGACGAGAAAGGTTATTCCTAGCAATGGTAATGAACGTCAGAGGACAACTGATTTATTTTCATTTTAAAAAAAAAGATTCAACTTGCAGTTTATATTGCATTTATATTTGGAAGCAACGGACTGAAAGTCTTGCCATTCACTGTTCGTCTTGAAATACAAAAAGTGGTTTTGCTTTATGAGTTGAAACATCTCCTTTAAAATAAAGCCAAAAAGGCAGGAGATTTAGAAGACTACTTGTGGGAGTTTAGCCATTATCAGTCAGCGGAAACCGAGGTTAAAGGCTGCAAATGTCGTCACCGAGGGGTATCATGTCAAGTGCTGTCTAGGGTTTAAACTTTACCGAGGTCAGTGAGCTCCTTATGATTAGGTTAGCAAATATGCTAACAAAAACAACGAACGCGCCGGGAATATGGGTTTGCGACTTGAACTGCTTTGTCATGACACTGAAAAGTTACTCTATTCATTATCCCAGTATGAATCTTCAGACGCCTCTGGCCTTTATTTTTGTGCCTTCCATGCTTGACCAATATTATAACAGCTCCGGATACACTTTCTATGGCTTGCCCGTTTGCTTGTGGTTTTAGTCTCCCTACGACTGATTTCTGGCCGATCGTGTATATAATACCACCTTTGAGGTAAATGTATTTGAAGCAAGGTCGACGGACCTGTTAGCTCATCACAATATTCTTTCAACGAGTGTATGAGTCTCTGTATTTGTGTCCCTATTAAGAAGTTCCTTGTATTGACAGCAGCATTTCCACAAAGATCTCAGGATTTATTCCCTTATTCTGAACTGTTTTACGCATAGAACACTGCAAAATATAATGGCTGTTTGACTACTGGTCTGCAGAATTGTGCAGGCCTTTAGGTCTGAATACCATGGTATCTTGAACAAGTGTAGCGTTATTTAACATCCCTATCTCAGTTGCCGGCATCATAGCTACACCTTGGCCGACCGCGTTCAAATGAGGTTTTGATCAAATTAATTATACGATGATTATTCTTTAAGTACAGGACATGCTCGTCTGTTTTTCCCTCATTTCATGCGACAGTTCTTATCTTCCGTTTCTCTATGTTCGTATTTATGGCACAACTTAAACTAAGCTTCTTACCATTTCAAAAGAATGGAATTAACTGTTCACTTGAACGAATAAGAAAATATTCGTTCAGGCTATTTATTTGCTTGGGCATCAAATAACACAAAACTTGTAGTTATATATATATATATATATATATTTATATTTATATATATATATATATATATATATATATATATATATTTGTTTCCCATTTTAGTTTATTGTGGTGACTACTTGAAATCAGACGAAGGCTCATTTAACAGTCCCGGTTACCCCGATGTCTACCTTCCAAGCAGACAGTGCATTTGGAGGATCAAAGTGACGGATGGATACTTAGTTGAGCTCACATTTAATAGTTTTGAAGTAAGTTCGAATCTGGTGGTTGTAAGAGTATTCAGTTAAATTGACTTCAACGCAGCACACCGTTATCAAACACAAAGATATTTTGATTATTTAACCATTCATGCATGATTTTTCATCACAAACCTCGTATGCTCTGCGAACCCAGTTTTCATGGATAGTCGACCACCGCGTCAGACCGCTAAATCTCCAGCTTATACACATGTTAGCTGACGTGCAATTCCTCTGAAAGCGATTTTTGGTCTGCACATATTTGCGATTTTTGATAGATAACTGTCGGAACTGAAAGGTTTTTGTTAATAGAAGCAGAACAAGAACAAGAAGTGAGAAACTACTACAGGTGAGTCATGATACCTATCAATAATGTGTTAAAGTGTTCGTTAATTAGTACTCAGAGGATAAGAAAAATTCACTAGCCATAAGGTACAATTCACTAACAGCACGTGTACTCAGATTACCTGATGTCAAACCGGATGGTAAATGCATACCATAACAAGTGGTTAATATTCTGACCAAACTTTATCATCAGAAGATAAAATATTATATAACTGGCAACAGAACGTTGCGCTTTTATTGCAAATGAAGGCAGTATCAAAACGAGGAAGCAGGCGAGAAATAAATACTGACATGCCTTGCTATATGGCCCTATTTTATGGACACAGTAAAAGGGATTGTGTAGGTCATTGACCAGGTACACCGATTCACCAATAAGTGACGTGTCGTAATAATCCTCTAAAAATCACCAAAATGTACATCCATGGAGTGTTTGCATATCTATGAAGAATATCCAATATGGTGACTGACGAGTCCGATTAGAAACTGTTGAGTAAAATTATACACTTACCCGCAACAATGAGTACGATATCTGGCGTAATCGTTCAAGGCCCCGTTGCCTCAATATCATTCCCTCGCATATCCTGCGGTTATAGATTCACTGCCCTGCATCTATTCAGCCGCTATCTTCTTAGATACACATGCGTCCAGACAGAAACGGCTGCCCACGCGCCATCTGGGCACGTTATCCCTCAGGTTATACAACCAAGGTCACTAGACAGCCCGCCCCTGGCTAATCAAAGAAACCAATAGGACAAGACTTGATCTAGACCCCACAAAATTAATAAAGCAGCTGCCGTAACTTGCCTCATTCACAGTGAGTACATGCCCTGACCTCGTCAGTGGCCACTGTCGCCGGAGAGGGCAACTTAGGTTTTTGTGTACTGTCCCTTATTCTGGTACCTTCTGTCTTACAACAATATAACGTTGGTGGATTGATGCTCATAGCGCTCGCCGTACACCAACTTCTTCGCGCCACGACATTTCTAAGCTTATTGGTGACAGAACTAGGAGAGGAAATGTGAAGTCAGTGGCCGATTTCATTAAATGATAAATATTGAAATGCGTTTTAGATTAGGAATAATTACTAAAGTGGAATTTTAATATTTACTAACATGGAGCATCATCTCAAAATATTTCATAAAAAAACAGGGTGCAGGCTTCTGTACCTCACCAGGCACAAAATGGCTTCTTAACAGTGCGTACATTTTCGATAGTTTGTCACTGAACTTACAAATGCAAATAGCTTTTCGAAAACACAGAAGTACAAATATTCTTCCTTGTACTCATGTGAGAACAGGTAACGTCTTCTTCAAATTGTATACTCATGCGAGCAATACGTTTAGGTTTTAACAAAAGGTTTCCAATTTCGTAGATTTTTGAGTCAGATCTGCCGTTTCACTTGCGTTTGAGTTTGTCAGTATGCAAGGTTTCCCTCAAAGGTGGCGATGCCATAAACCTTGCATAATTAAATTTACCACAAACGGCTTGGAAACGTAAATTGGCAAGTTGCAACCTGGCAGGATTAATTGGCCCTCTGCAGAGGCGGAGTCTGTTCACAGTAATTTGCTATTAGACGGCCTTTATGTGTGATTTCAGCAGCGCAAATTTTTCCGAATATGTCTGGGGTGAAAAATATTGAGAATATCATGCGTATGGGGACTGCTTTATCCAACTGCCTGTACGCCAAATATCTACATCTTCATCACAGAACCACAGCGAATAGAAAGGAAGAAATTGCTGCTGCATATTTTTCGTTAATTATTAATGGAATCACACTGAAGCTGCGACTGCGCATAGATCGTGTAGTTTTACTTACTTTCCATGTTTGAAAAAGCTGAATTACATTGTTTAACAACCCACAGATGTCGTACCCATTGACTTATTTTCTCGCTTTTACCACATTCTAAAACATTTTCGTAAACACAAGAAGTGTGTCAGAGTATTTTTCCTTAGAATGCGCCAATGGACTTCGGTTCACAACCGACGTTTTATGACATGGTGCGTGTTATGTCCATATGTATTATTTCGGGATAAATTTCTAGGTGCAAGAGGCGGCTTGTGTGTCAAGAGGCGTGCATTCTCATGTGTACAAATCTGAACAGAATTCGAGGTCAAGATACCTTATCGAGTTCATCATCCCCGCATAGAACGAAGAAGAAGAAGAAGGCGTGTTCGCGAAACGAATTGTATTCTTACTGACGTTTCGGACAATTTCTCATTTCTATCATCAGCGTAGTGTGGTTGCTGCTTCGACTAATCATTCTTGGCGCTTGTCTCGTGTGAGAGACGTGCTCATTACAAACACTTTGATCTGCTCGTTCACTGCTGACTTCCTTTGACCTCCCGAGGTTGACCACTTGTGGGCTTTGCGTGACCTTTGTACCTTTTAGGACCAGCGTATTTGTAGGCCTGTTGGCCTGTCTCACGTCAGTCGGTGGACTGATCAGTCGTTGCTTTTCGCGTGAGTTTGCATTGTTTTTGGGGCGCATCTTTGAGGCAGTGTTCATTGTTAGTAACGTGGCCTCTGGCTGCAATCTTTCCTAAGTTATGGGCAAGATAAACGGGCAACACATTCATCTTCATCAAACGGAGTGGCGTTCAAAATTTTAAGGCACTGCTGAATTCATTCTTTCCCGAGAACCCGTTTAATATGGAAGAAGAAGTCAACAATCAGTTGCCATTCCTCGACGATCGAGTGGATGAGTTAGCAGACAGGATGATAACGATAAATTTATACCGCAAAGCAGCCAACACCAGGCGCACCTTTCACTTTAGAAGCAATTATACTGTTAGCCACAGTCGCCGTTGAGCAAGAACTCCTTCTAACGCGTTCAAACATATTGTACTGGCAGGAAGTGGGAGAGTACACTTCATTGTTAAAACCAAACGATTATCCATTCTAGTTCATCCGTAAGGTCCTTAAGAAATTTCCTTCGGAAGGTTAGAGTGGAAAAGTGCCCGATTTCTCGCTCACTATCCCCTACTTTAAGAACGTAGCAAAGGCGACAGCATAAATTTTGAAGGTATTCGGACATTTTGTAACTAAAAATCCAGCATCAATGATCAGACGGCAAATCATGAAACCCGATGACCTGCCACATTATCTGAACGATCAGCGGCGCTTTACAACATGTCATGCAAAATTTTGACTTGGGGGTATGCTAGGTAATTGGACAAACACCTTGGTACAAAAATTGCATTAATGCTAGCTTGCAATTAAACGCAAGAACGAACTGCCTTTCGTCTAGCTTCACATACAACAGCTAAACCACGGTATTACCTTTGAGAAAGTTGATGGAGTCAACCGATCCAATGTTAGGCTAAACAGGCTGATGCTCAAAGGTTGGTTCTTGACTTGCCCACCCAACTGAGCTACAGATTTGCATCCCGCCTACCAGGCGCTTCGTACACGGTTCAGATCACTTATGGCAAGGCCAACAGAGGCGATAAGCAGGGTGAACCGGGCGCCTGCGCTCACGGAAAATAGGGGCAGTGGCAGCCAGCGATCGCGTGACCAACGTCAAACAGTGCCTCACTGATGCGCCTGCTAGCTGGAAAGCAACTTACGCTAATAGAAAAGAGTGACCAGTCCCTCGATTGGCATGGGGAAGCCTACATGTGCCTACATCTACGCTGGTCCCACAACGACATAAGTCACGCCAGCCCAACAGCTGTCAACCTTTCCTAAACACTAATCGTTTGTCAACAATAACCCTAAAATTTAATCCAGCGTAAACACTAACCGAAAATCCACATACATATAACAGCATTTGGTTAAAATATTAAGTATAATATATTTATAAGTAATGCATATAATGTAATAAGTATTCTCCAATTGATAAATATACTGAATGCCTCTTATGATAGTGCATACGGTTAACCTGCGAAATCTGTCTTTTCGCGTTGTTGTGGGCCGGGTTGTGCATTTGTTTCCCAATTTGTGTATTCATTGGAGGAAATAAACGCTGTAGTAATAAATGCGGTTATAATAGCCTTTAAAAAATTATGAAATTGTTGCAACCTTTATGACCAAATGACAATAAGAAACTCTTTTCTAATTATATATTCTTTAGCTTGAACAAAGTTCGAAATGTTTCTCCGACCACTTGGAAATTTACGGTGGTGCATCGCAGCGTGCACCCAGGCTACGAAGGCTATGTGGGTATGGCACACAAGTTCCGATACTTTCAACGAATAACGTGATGACAGTTGTTTTTAAGACAAACAATAAAATAGAAAGACGAGGATTTGAAGCCAAATTTAGGAAGGGTAAGTGCTTTAGAATCCACTTATGTTTGATTACACTCTATGCATGCCATTCAAGCATCAGAATGCAGCAGTTACGCCTACTCATAATGTTTTCTTTAATGCATATTCCGGAATGCTATCCACACGCGCCCACTTTAACTGGAATGTTTGAGTTGATTTATTTGACAACAATGTCTCACAGCAGATTAAAACCATTAGCTTGTGTGGTATTTGGCTGTCCGAACGGCCTGGAAATTAACATTTGCAAAATGTTTTTATGCGCTCAAACATTTGACTAAGAGGATCCCTCTTTCATGTTTTCATCTTGATTTGTGATCAAATAAATTCTTAGGATATCCCACCGAACGTGTTTTTGTCCATTTCAATAAATAGTTTGTTTTATTAATGTTGTTGGTTTAGGCAGGTACTCAATAGTCGGATGGCATAATTTCCGTGCACCGGCTACAGCCTACTTCTCATATTGATGCCAAAGAGTGCGACAGTTGTGTGACGATAGGCAGACCAAAAACTGTTGATGTTATTTTAATCGAAGTGTTGTAGTAATATTTTTAAAAGTTCAACGGCGTTTGTGCCCTTAAGCCGTATTATTTCGAACGGTTGTGATAAAAATTGCTCTTATGGATGTTGGATTGAATTTTTACAATCATAACCCCAAAGAGACAGTCTGTTGCCCGGTAACGAGCATTTTTAGTAATCAAAAATATTTACTTGAGAAAAAGAATTTGGCAAGTGATGAGCTTTTGGGTGCACAGGCTAAAATATTTACGCTTGAAACGTATAAAACGATTAAGTTAGTGCGCAGGGAACTACCCAAGGAATCATCATGAACACCAAGGCAGTCTTGTGCCCCTGGCCTGGCAGTTATTGGTGGAAACCTTGCAAGCACGGAGTCAACAATAGGTTTTTTAGCACGGGTTTGTGAGAAGGTAATTTTGCCTATTTAATCTGCAAAACTCTTTTGAATTTGTAACGTGATTTGCTGCATAGAAATTATTTGAATATCCTAGCTTCCCCAGCCAAACTTGACAGTTGCACAACCACGAATCATGGGTGTGAACACAGATGCGTGAACATACCTGGCGGCTATGAGTGCCAGTGCTATGAGGGCTACACTCGTCGTTCGGACCTTGAAAGTTGTGAACGTGGGTTATCTTTGCTTTTTCTAATCGTGATTTTCCAGTCTGAATACCATCTTTTCCTAACTTTACTTAGTAGAACGATAAAACATAAATGTAATCCTTAAGCCAAATATCATTATAATGTGCGAGAACAGTGCTGTACGCGTTACGACACCAGCAATGGCGTGTTGTTGATTTGAGCGGCAAATTTTGTCATTGAGTTTCAAGCATAACCGGATATTATTTGGTACATAGGAATGTGTCAAGGCATTTTAGGCCATAGGAAACCCTAGGCACTACGATGTTCATGACCGATTCCGAGTAGAAAGAGAAGCTGGATGCCATTTGAGATGATGTTGCACTCTATACATAAAGATTAAAAATAGTGTTGGAATAAGTTGGCCACTAGACGAGGGCATGATTCTGGCGCTACGAGAGTCGAAGTCCCGACTCATAGTGCGCATGCTTCGCAGCGCATTGGGAGCGAGCAGACCTCAGTCGGCCGTGATGTTGATTGGTCGGTTTGGATAGGCGTGGTTGGCATAAAACCAAACTCCTATTGCTACGCGTGTGCAAGTACACGCACGAAGGTACACACGAAAGTTTCAGAGTTGCAAGGGGCAAGGTGTCCCAAAATTATCTGGCATAAGTCCTTACCACGCGCTTCTTAGAAGTTGCGCTGGATCATCACGGGGGTTCGACCAGGGCACGGCGGGCGCTTCTGGGGATGCACAGCCATAGCAAATGGTACATATGAAGTTTTGTCGTAGCAGGTCAAGGCGTGGATTTAAGCCATACCAGTGACCCGTGCCCGATTCTGCCTCTGGTGTTTTGACTGTTTTGACAACGAGACCTGGTAGGTAACGCAGTAGAGTATGCGGTATGTGCCCCAAAAGTCTACTTTCATACGTAACTAATGCATGTGCAAGTTTTCTTCATCCAACCAATCATGCTCTGCAACCCGTGGTGAAAGCATCAGCATCGTTCGTAGAATATTTGTCGTGAAACGTGTTGTGCATGAAAGCATATTGATTCCTAATTAGGAAGCAAAAGATAAACAGGGCTTTTTGAACGTGTCTAAAGAAAAAATATCACTGAGATTTTCTTATGAGAACAGCATAGGTCCTCCAATCCAATAAAGATTTACGATAGCCTGTGGTTGGTAGAGACATTTTGAGGTATTTTTTTTAATATCTCCTGATAGGGACTAAATTAACTTTATAAAATGCCAGTCCTAAACCGACTGTTGGTACGTCGTTAAGAGGGTACTGCTGCAAGTGAGAAGCAGTCATATTATGAATTATTTAAAACAGCCTCTTAATTGCGCAGATTTTAAAAAAAATACCACAAGATAAACTGTAAGCTTATAACCCTCGGGCGCCAATATATCTGTGCAAAACAGTGTGTATGAAGTCAACGAACATGCTGCTACCGTTCATGGAAATCGTGCGCGAGCAAAGAAGGCACGCATCAGTTCAAAAGCATGAAGCCGAACTAAAAAATCATTGCGGTATATAACTTATTTTGTGAACGTAGATAGAGGCATGGCATTTTTGAATTGTTCACGTCGGCTACCGCATGGGACAGAAAGTAATTAAAAATCTGGTCCGCGTGAAGTCAAAAAGTGATTTGACGTCTGCTTGCTGCGAGAAACGGACAGAAATGCGATCAACTTCAGTAACTGGCATAAGCTTATTTCTTATTTTCGCGAGGATTTTCGAGAAGTTATATTACTTCACATATACGTCAGGACAACTTTAATGTGCATCGTGCCTCACTTACCGTGAGATATTTCGTTTTATTCCAGATCGTCCTGTAAAATTGGATAGTTGCGAAACCACGAATCACGGTTGTGAACACGACTGCGTGAACATTCCAGACAGTTATCAGTGTCAGTGCAACGAAGGCTATAATCTAGCGCCAAACAGAAAAGCATGTCTACGTAAGTTATAATTCATACTTTTTAAGGTAATTGGCGCTTAGCAATCAATTTTAAGCCGAAATACGAGGATTTAATTATATTTACTGCAAACTTTGCTTTATCAAGCCCCGCACAAAGTCACTCTCAATCATGCATTCAGTACATTTTCATTTTATGGTTTCACCTGTTTGCTCAATATATTTTTGTTATTCTTCCTTCCAGCTCTCATTTGAAGTATGATAAATGTGCATTCTGTCTGAGTTATCAACAATAACAGAATTTGATTCTTTTTGATAAATAATGATTTTGAGTCTGAACTGAAACAGGCTGGATTTTCCGAGCTTATTAATTCCTCAATGTTGTGTTAACGCACTACTAAAATACTGTGTGTTTTATCTCATCAGTCGTGAGTTTAATCTCATTCACTAAACCACTATATAAGCTCCTCATCAGACAGGACGTTTGGATGTATGGTGGCTCCACAGTCGCATGTCAGTGGCGTTCCGGTAGGCCAGTATGAACTTTGTACTTTTGGAGTCTTCGGTTTGGAGAATTGGTAAAAATTCGAGTTGTTCAGATGGGATCACTTACGTTCGGAGAAATTGCTTCACACGTACGTAAAGTGGAACATTTGTTTAGCTAATTTGTTTGTTTAGGCGCACAAACTACTTGCGCAACTAGGCAGAGCAGAATGTAAGTTCTAATAGGGATCGCCAACGTACCTTTTTCTCAATGCGTGACACAAAGATGTTTTGTGAAAAATCAATGTTTGTTCAACGGGTTTTAAATACTCTAGCGAATTCTGTGGTATTCCACTAGTTGTCTGCTGTTTATTCGAGTTATTTTTCTATGCCAACTTTGACGATTGTTATTTGCGATTTATTTTGCTTATTATATTTTGGCATGTAGCGTGCCTATGTGATGTTTTAATCACACAGACAAGTAAAATTGAAAGTTCGCCTTATCTTTCGTAACACCCTGTGCATATGATGTACAGTATTTCTAACCGAGGAATGCAAGCGACGTGAACCGTATGAAGTATGCGCTTAACAGGTAGACAATAAAGCGATTAAGATAAAGGTTGTTCCGGTGAAAACGAGGTTATGGTCGAGTATACGCGTTGTGTCCTCTTACACGACGTTCGTTATCACCAGTATCCCAGCTGGCGGCTGGTCCGATTGGGCTCAAGGACATTCCAGAACCCATGTTTGAGCGTCGCGCACCTTATACTTTGACACTCATCCACGTGAAGTAAGTTTTTTCCAATTTTCATACGGTTTAATGCATATGCATATTTGGTAGGCTCTTTGATATATACTTTGAGCACAGAAATTCAGAGATAATATGAGGTGGTGATTTCACCGAAGTATTTCTTCAAAACAGCTAATTGCGGTGGCTACTTGAAGGGGAATAAAGGAACCTTTACTAGCCCCGGTCACCCGAATGAATACCCCATCAACACCAAATGCATATGGATAATCGAAGTTCCCGTTGGATCTACCGTTGTCCTCACATTTGGTAAATTCGAAGTAAGTATAAATATTTCCTCTGTATACAGTTGTTTCTAATTTTACTATTATAGATTGTTTGCAACCCCATCAAGTCAGTGAATGTGAATCTTTCGCTGCATTGAGCTGAAGCTGCATTTATAATTTTTAATTTTCTTGCAATACTGTCTAAATCATTTGAAAAAATTCATCGGTGGTTTAGAGACAACTTTATAGAGAAACGTTAAGTATACCACTGTGGTTTACCACTTTTCACATTTGCATTTCATAGGTTGAGGAGAAACCTAACTGCGAATATGATTTCGTGGAAATATATGATGGACCTTCGGAGAAATCTCGCAGGCTACGCAAGCTTTGTGGGAATGAAATACCAGCAGCAATAAGGTCGACGAGCAACACGATGACTGTGAGTTTTTTCAGTGATCGCTCCAGGCAAGAAAAGGGATTCGCAGCCAGGTTTGCCAGCGGTAAGCACCTCCAAACGAATTTTTGGCGAATTCCATTTCATATGTACAGTTTTTTGGATTTTACACGTAGTAGGAAAGCTCCGATTACTGCATATTTTGTAATACATTTGACACAATTTCCTCAGAGCTACGTTTTAAATTTATTTCGCGTAAATACTATCTCTGTCACGATTAGTTTACATTATTTGCTAGTGCGAAAAATTTCTGCAAAATCAGCCTCAACATCAAAAGGTTGAATATGTTGCATTTAATGTTCTATGTTGATAGTATGCAATTACACATATTAGCAATATGTTTTGCATTAATACTTGACGATTTAATCTGTGAAAATAGTATCCGTATATAAAAGAATTGGCGCATTCCGAGTTTGTGAATAGATATATACTGAACTGTTAATGCTTTATTCTGTCTTCCTTCAGCTTATCGTACCCTCAGCAACATATGTTACCAAAACGCATACATGCGCTCGCAGACTGCATAGATGGAGTTATTAGGTTGTTGATAAGCACTGCTGGAATAAGGGCATTCAGAACCCCTCGGGCCTTTAGTCACAGTTGAAAACTTTGTACTTTGTTAACGTGGTGTATAGCCTATTGGTGAAACAGTAATTACACTTCGAATTTATTACGTGAACACAGCTGCAGAATGAGCAAAGCCGAATGTGACTGAGACAACCATTGTACTATAACCCATGCAAGCCGATACTCGGCCTTTGATACGAAGCCGGATGCTCTGGTCAATGCAGATCAAGTCCACCGCTCCTTCCATGTGCAAGCAGCCTGGTTTTATGTCAGTTGCATTTCTTCTACTCCGGAAAATTACTCGTTGACTGCCTTTTCAGTAAATTGCACGCTGTTGTTCGCCAACGAATTCTTATGCGACTTTCCATCAAACAATGGTGTCGGAAATCCTGAACTCAAGGTTTTTGGCCTCAACAGATTGTAGTTTTGGGAGTTAACGAGGGTTTGCATAGGGGCATACAAGTGCAACCATGAATGGAATGGGAATGAAAAGAAGACATAAGAATAGATTTTTCTGTTTGCATCATTTTTTTATTTACGTAATTCTCATAAAGAACATCTGACAGTACATTAGCCAAAATACGTTAGACATAGACTAAAGCATTCATTTCTATTACCAGGTCGTCAATGACAGCTCTGAATTGGAAAGGCTACATCACTGAAAAACCCTGCCTACACACTCAGCATGGTTTTTGCAAAATCCTAATTGGTGTCGGGCTTTTTGCAGGTGATCTATCTGGAAATTTAATTTGACAATAATGATGGTTGGAACTGGGAAACATAATACTTAAATGTTTAATACCTAACCTGCATGCATTGTTCTAAAAAGAATGATATGTTGATTGCCTGAGTTCTCATTGTGGTTCGACCTGCTTCTGTCGCGGGCGATTATTTATCTGCCTGCGAAGTGAAACTCGTGACCCATTGCGTAGATGTGCGCAGCCACTTATGATAATCTAGCGACCGTCTCATAGCCAACTTATTTTCGTGTAGGGGCGACTTGGGCATGGGTCCAGTAGGATCGAATAGACCCGATGATCGTTTACGCACGGGACGCCAGCCACTACACCTGACTGCTCATTGGCATTTAATCGGTCCTTGAGTTTCATGACCATTCTGCGCATGGTAGTTTGGGTCACCTCTGACGCGTTCTTGATGTATGAAAGCGCATCCCATACCATGGGTACTGCTTCTGCTGGGTCCTCGTGGGTTCCCGAACAATACACGAAACAAGAATACGCTCGCAGCGTATATTGTTGATAGGATCACACAATATAATTGGACAGGACGTTTGATCGGATAATCACAAACTTGAGCACAGTAAATGACACAAGAAAGTATGCGGGAAAACACTGCAAATAGGCACCAAATTACCAGTTGTTGATTGTGAAAATACCACCTATTTTCTAGGTACATAGGGGTTTAAATAAAACAATGGAGTAAAGAGCGAGAGCCGAACAGACCATAAAGATGCAGTCAGGAATATCAACACAACAACACTTCCGAGAATTTTGGTTTACGTGAACAAAGATTTAGCCGTTCATGTCAGAGAAATACAAAACGTTAACCATTCGCCAAATAAACGCGGGTTCCATTGACTCTAATGCAAACGGTAGAGATAGTTTAACGGTGTATCGTGCGTATGCTGAGGTGTGACCCGTGACGGAGTGTTACATTGTGGCTGCTAGTGCAGGAGAATGGCAGCTTAATAACTGAGTTCGATTGTCGCGATCAATGAGGTCCGCAAAATACCCCAAAGTATGGCAAGTGCCGGATGATGAGCTGAGCTTAAATTAGCTTATATGCATAACAGACTTGCGTGGTATCTACTGCCCTCTCTCTTCCCTTACCGACGTAGGTGCATTGGCAAGGCTATACTAGGTTGATTGGAGACAGTATGGATCTCAATGGCTAACAAATCTAAATAGCCTCTTTATCTGATATAACCTTGTTCCCGCACAATGGACCGGGCTTTCAGAACAAAGAAAAAGATCTGGATCCAAGTTAATTCGACACGCCAAAGGGGCAACATTTAGAATGAGCCACGAAAACCTGAGTCTCTGTCCTCAGTTGATCAAGATACCCTGTCAATTGACCGCGTTCCAAGGTACAAGTTTTGTGTGATGTAAAAGCTTCTAGAAGCTCCACTAGCATGGTGATACGGCCTAACTCTCTCTTCCCTCGCCCGCGTACCAGTCAAATACCCGATATGGTTAATCAGATGGTTGTGGGATTGAGTGTAGTAACTGAAATAGTGGAAATATTTCATCAAAGTGTGCTGTGCAGACCCTGCTTAGGAAACAGGTTGCGCCAAAAGCATGCTTCCCACTGTCGTGAGTGCTGCATTCTCTGTTCGTTCGTAAAATGTCCGCAAGTGAACGACCAGGCTGATTTTAAGGTACACAGCGGTGACACAAGATCTTGGTAGCTGCCAATTTGGTCGCGATTGCGGTCCTGCTGGTGGTGGTGACGTTGAAGCCGTCGAAATGTGCGGCTGACCAACAAACGATAATTACTAAATCACATGCCATGGAAGACAGATTATGTGTTATGAGCGTCTACGGGTAGCTCAGAAAGTGGTGGCCGTAAGCTGGTTCTACAGGCGCTTGTGTGTGCATGTCTGCCGTTGAAATGCTCAGTCCAAACGTCCTAGCGCGTGTTCGCTGTTGCTCTGCCTGAGCAGTCAAACAGCAAAGAAGCAGCATCGACTGGCTTCTAACTCTCGCTCCGCCAGAGCCAAGTTCAATTTGGCCCTAGTGACAAAGAGACTAATAGCAGGGGCAGATAAGGCGGTATCTATTACGATCGTGGAAGCGGACTACTAGGGCGCATTTGTAAGGTTTTAGTTGTGGGGAATTGTTGGACGAACGAGGTGGGTTTTGTGGATTGACTTTATGGTTATTGCCACTGTCGTGGTTGCGTCCCCAGTAAATGAAGCCCATCCGGTGAAAACCGTGTAGCTAGATAGGTAGGTAGGTAGATAGCGAGGCCAGTTGATGTGGGTGAAACGGCTGTATGTTCAGGACCTTGGTATTAATTCGACAGTCTCATTACGATGAATAATCAAGTTGGATTTGAAGTTGCGGTCGTAATGGGGACATGCTCTGCTGGAATCCGCATTGCTTGCCTTGGGTGGCAGGGCGTCAAGAGTGTGCTTACTGGTGATAGGTATGAGAGCGTTTGAAGTCCATTTCATTGTTTGAGCAGAGCTTGTGGTAGGTTAGATGGAGTTAATGGTGGACGGCGGTGGGTCTTCGGTCTTTTCCTTGCAAGTAGTGGTGGTGGTTGTGGTGAAAGTGGTGGTGATGTTGACGTTGGCAGCGATCTCACAGTCATGCCTCACTCCATTAGTGAATGCGAATGTTTCGGAGACTGTTTCATTGTCCGTGACGTGCTCTATTATCCCACAATGCAACTGGCATATCACGTGCGTGAATCACCCATGAAAACCACATATTTGCATTCATTCGCAGATTTGCTCGCGATTCACAATTTCGAAGATCTATGTTAGATTATCGAATGTAGTCTAGAGAATGAAATTGTAGTTTCTCACGCTTCTCTCGAAGTAAGCCGGTCGGAAGAACATGTTGACGGTGTCGTCAGAATCTAAATAGACCCTCGGGAGGTCATTAGTATAAAGATCGGTTCACAAAATTAATGCGGAAGCAATCAAACATTTTGGCGCAATGCCGATCAAGTAAATGACTCGTTGATTAAGAAGAAGTATTTACGATCGCTGGGGCAAGAACTTCATTCACCTGACGTTCCGGATTCCAGCTGAAACTCATCTTCATAGGCAGCATTAGATACCGGTAATTCGTACAAAGGGGTTTGCAGTATTTATAGGATGCTGTCGTTATGCTACTGCATACCAGCAAAGATAAATGGCTCCCACTTCGTCGAGGATGACTGCCCTCTGGTGCTCTAATGGCTTGATGGCCGGCATGCTGGTCGACGATGAAGCAATTTGTCCAACAGAGGTAATCATTCTCGATCAACTGGGCCTTTTATTGTCATAAGTATGCAGAAAGCGAACATTATCGAGCCCGTGCAATATTTGGATTGGGCGTCCCCTATAGTTCCCGTTCTCAAATCTGATTGTACCATGCTTATATGTGGCAATTACAAGCTGAAAATCAACGCAGCATTTAAATTGGCTTCTTATCTACAACTATTTTTCGAGGACCTGTACGCATCTCTATCGGGTGCTCAACAATTGACAATTGTGAATCTAAAGCATGCTTACAACCAATTTGTTTTTTATTCCGAATTACGAGACGCTCCAAACAGCAATAAGTACCGGGTTTAGTTCGATACATATGACTCTCATTTGGGGTAATTTCTGCTCCTGGTTTATTTGAATGGTTGTTTGGTAGCCTCATGAAGTACATAGAACACGTTTGCCTATATCTTCTGAACAAAGTCGTCTAGTGACCCAAACATACTGCAATCATGTTTAGAAGACGAAGGTTTCAAATTCAGGAAAGATAAGTGCCCTGCCTTTGCAGATTGGGTGGAATAAAACGGCTGTAAAATGGATTAAAATTGGCGTCCACCTACTCGAACTTATGCTCAAAGTCTGAAAGATGGCTCCACTCCCCAAAAATATTCGTCAATTGCATGCATTCGTTGGGTTGATTGCACAATTTAGTCGATTTAGGAATCAATTAGCTACAATTCTGAAGCGCCCTCATCAATTACTTCAAAAGAATCGCTGTCGAAAATGGTCGGAGGTTGAACAAAGTGCTTTTGAACAGGCAAAGGCAATCCTTACCTCCTTTTTTGTCCTGACTCTTTACGGCCCCAAAAGGCATATCATACTCAAATGCGATGCCTCTCTGTATGGCGTGGGTTCGATTCTCATTCACCGAATGCCTTCTGGGACAGAGTTGCCGATCGCCTTCGCATCAAGAACTATGTCATATGCGGGAACCATCTATGCATAGCTGGATAAAGATGCCTTAGCAATAATGTTTGACCTACATCGCTTCCATTTATATCTGTTTGGCCAACCCTACGAGCTTTACACTTTAAAATTCCCTCGTAAGTTTTTTGGGTGAAAAATGAGGGATACAGCGAATTTCCTCGCTGATACTGCAACGATCAACACTCACTCTTTCCGCTTACGTGGGTAGTGTAAATGTAGTGGCTGACATTTTGAGTAGGCATCCCATTGTCAACGATAGCGCTAACGGAGCACCTGCTTTTGGGACCATTAATATTTTATAAACCTTAGTCAAGGCACCCGTAACCTGTCAACGAATTAGACAGTGGAGAGCGAATGATCCTGTCTTAAGTCGGGTAAAAAAGATCCTTACAATCACGCTGGCCATCCTCTGCCTCCCCTGCATTTCAGCCATTCTACAGCCGTTGGAAGGAATTGAGTTTACAAGATGGATGCGTACTATTGGGCAGTCCTGTAGCTGAGGCACCACGATAGTTCGACCGTCGATTTGGACGATGTCCACCGTATGATCCACGGAAGGGTGGTGCAGGGACGGTGACTTACGCGTGATAGTAGACTTGCGCAGCATCTACCGCAATCTCTATCCTTCTCCGTCACCTATTTCCGGTGTCAAGACAGAGTCAAGAAGACCGGAGATGGAAGAGGGCACAGGTGGCTGGCGCGGTCGGGACCCTTAGGTCCCAGCAGCCCCTAGGCGTGCCACCACACCCCCCATGTTCGGAATTTGTTATTGGAGCGCAACCCGAATAACACCTGCCATGCCCTTCAGTGCAACAGACGGAAATGAAAGCGTGATAGGATGTGCACGCGTGACCTCGAGTCTTCTTGCCTAACGGAAGTGTCTACACGCGACTCGAACACGAATCAAACTGGCGTCAAGCCACAGTTTAAAGAAATGAGGGACAGATGGTAGAACTGGCATCCGATGATAGGGGAATTTTGGGCCGACAGAGCAGACATAGAAAGGGAAGAATTTTGGAATTTCGAACTGCCAGCAACGCTTTATATTGATTATGACGTCCTAAGGACGAAAGATCTACCGGTTACACAGACCAAGGACCCCTCATACTCCTACCCCGCCCAGCACTAACACAGGGGCGTAAAAACCATTGACGCCGCAAAAAGCGCAGCGGTCATAAATACTGCTCTGAGAAAATTGCCTAGCATTCGTAAACCTGTCCAACGTTTTTAGGACGCAAGCTTTTAGCACATTTATTCTATATATTTTATTATGTTTTCTTTTTCTCCACCACGCTCTTCCCGATGCTGTCCACTTTAGGACGGAGGGCTACAATTTATGCTGCCTGCACAGTCTAGACATCACGCCACCTCTGCACAACAAAGCAACTTTTAAGGTCGTGTAGGCACAGCAACCAAATGTGTCATGGTCACAACCAGTCGTCAGTATGCAAAGGCTCGTGCTTTATCTCTTGAAGAAGATGAATAAGAAGAGGGGGAGTTCATGGATAAAATTGTATTTGTACTGACGTTTCGAAAGCCTTCTCGCTTCCATCATCAGAGTATAGTGCTTGCTGCTCCTGGTGGTCTTGAGTTATCCAGTCTAGCCGCGTACCTCATATTATATTCATGGTGGACGCGTGAACTTTGACCTGCCCGATCGGTGCTGACTTCCATAGACCTCCCCGAGGTTGAACGCCGGCGGGCTCGCGTGACCGCTGTCCCCTTTGGAGCCGTCGTAGTTTAGGCAAGGCAGCATGCCTGTTGGCCTCCCCCACGTCAATCAGCGGACAGATTAGTCGTTGCTGCTTTCGTTAGTTGTTCTCCGTTTTACGGGCGCATTGGTGAGGCAGTGTTTGACTTTGGTCATGTGACCTTCGGCCGCCACCCCGCTTTTCCGTGAGCGTGGGCTCTCGGTTCCGTGTGCTCGTTTGCCTTATTGGCCCTGGCCGAACTGATCCGAGCCTTGTACGAAGTGCCTGGTAGGCGGGATGTAAGTCTAGAGCTCGGTTGAGTGTGCCAGTCAAGAACCAACTCTCGAGCACTAATCTGGCCATCTTCTCATTGGCTTGGCCAATCACCGTCATTTTCCCAAAGGCGAAATCGTGGTTCAGCAGTTGTGCGTGACCATAAACCAAAGACAACTTGTCTTTGCGGTTGATTGCAAGTTGGTGTTCATGCAACCTTGTGCCCAAGTGCTTGCCTGTTTCACCAACATACCTTGCATCACAATTTTGACATGGTATGCTGTAGACCACTGCTGATTGTTCTGTCACTGGTAGCGGGTCTTTGGGCTTCATGACTTGCTGTCTGATGATGCATTCTGGTTTATGAGCCATGCCGATCCCAAAAGGTTTTAGGATTCTTGTAGTCGCCTCTGAAACGTTCCTCACATAGGGGATTGTGAGCCAAAACCCAACGTAAATCTTAGCCGACTGTCCTTCGCCGATATGGAAAATTTGCAAGTGGTCGACTAGGAGGTTTTCTATCCATGTCAGAAGTCTACCTCTTATTTGTATGTGGCTGAGTTTATAAAGAAGGCGGTGTTGCGGCACGCTATCGAAAGCCTTTTTGAAGTCAATATAGACTGCGTGCACCGTATTTCCTGTATCGACCGCCTCAGTTCAACATTCTAAACAGTAGGGCAAATTTGTGAAGCAGAGCCTGCCTCTGCGGAAACCATGCTGAACCTCGGAAAGCAGATGAATATGCTTAAGGAATTTAATTAGTTACTGCTTTATTATTTTTTCAATGATTTCGCAGCAAATTGCAGTAAGGTTGATCAGTCGATAATTGTTTGCGGAGACCCGGTTTCCACCCTTATAGAGCGGCGTAATCCATGCGTATTTCCAATCGGCTGGTAGACCTCCGGTCTTGCGGGATGTTTGGAAAAGCGTAGAGCGTGGTTTTGCCAACTCTCTTGCGAGCTCTATCAAGATCTTGGCAGGTACTTCATCGGGACCCGGTGACTTAGATTCCTTTAACCCCAAATTTCCTTGAGGACAACAGTCTCGGTGAATTGAACGGTCTCGACTATTGTATCCACTTCGAAGACATCGGCCGTATAATCGTATCTCGTTTTCCTTTGTGAAAACTGACCGGAAAAATTCCGAAAGATGATCAGCCTTTGCACCATCTTCAGTAAGGTCTATGTCCTCAGCGGTCCTCAGCGAGGGTATCGGATCCTTGATCCGTGTATCTTACCGGAGGTAACCGTAAAAGAATTTCAGGTTCAAGGTGGGCCTGTTTTGCAGGTCCACTTCGAAATCCTGTCTTGTTCTAACAATAAGGCCCTTGACCCGATTTCTCTGTATTTTGTACGCATTTAGAGATGCAGGAGTTCCGTCCGTAAGCGATTTTCTCCTCATTCTCCGCTTTTTGTTTACTTCGATTTTTAAAGCCTGCGTAAGCCATCGCGATCTGTTGGTTTATCTCTTTCTCAAAATCGGACAGTTATTTTCGATGAGCCTGTGCAGTACGTCCCGGAACGTTCCCCAGTCCTCGGTTATGTTTCCAATGAACAAAGGTTCCCACTGAGTTCGCATGAGTTCGGCCTTCATTCCATCGAAATCGCCTTGCCATATCTTCCTTCTGACTGGTGTGAGTCTTTCTGGTATAGAAAATAGTGAGTACTCCCATCGCAGTACAACGTGGTCACTTTTACCTAGCGGCGGTAGACACGACACTTCATTGATGCTGTCCTGCGACTTCGTGAGAATAAGGTCCAGACAATTGGCCTGTTGTCCTTCGTGCACCCTTGTTGGAAAAGGGACATGCTGTGTGAGAAGTAGCTTTAGCGTCGTTCTCAGAAGGCAACCTTCAAAGGCTAGATCATAGCTATGTGTGCAGGCTAAGCTCCAGTCAATTTGAGGCGCACTAAAGTCACCCATGATCAGGATATCCGACCGCGTAGCAATCTTTTCAAGCTCATCTAGCCGAAAAGCATCGGCTACGGGGTCTCTTCTTGGTGGAAGGTAGACTGTAAAGACATCTAGACTTGATGAACCTGGCACTCTTATGGATAGCCATATCGCCTCGGAAGTAGACGCCAGTTTATCCGTTGTGTCTTAAACTGTTAGTTCACTTTTCACATATGAGTACGCCTCCTCCTTGACACCCTCTCCTGTCTTTTCTAAACAGTTGGTAGCCAGTCATAGTTACCTCTCGGTCGTCCACGTGTTGGGAAAACCAGGCTTCTTATAGAGAAATCATATCAGGAGATAGTTCATAGACATTAATCTTAAGCTCGTCGAGCTACGATAACATACTCTGTGCATTGGTGTACATGAATGGTGTTTGCCCGGGAAGTGCTTACGGTCGGGTGCGAGCCCTCTTACTGGGTCGACTGTTTGGTCATCCGGAACGGGCTTATCTAGGGGAAGAATAGTGGATAATGGATCACTTGGTAGTTGTAAATAACCAAATTTTTTTCCCCTATGCTGAGCCACTGTCTCAGTTCGATGACAAGTTGATGACGTTTTTTCCGTTCCGCAGGGGAGGAGTCCTGTTTAAGAAAAATCCAGGATATGAGTTTTTAACTTAAAGCGCCCAAACAGAATGAGCCTGGCTTCCTGGCTACTGGTCAAGATAACTTTTAGAGGCCTAGGATGTGTTTATTCAGATTGGCTTTCGGGCCGTTTTCCAAGGTTGGAGGCTTTTTCCAGTTCAATTGACATATTGAGTTCCAGCATATTGTTCAATAGTTCATGAAAGTGGTTCATGTCTTCGGAATATTGGTCTACGGGAGTTATAGTTGTTGATTCAGGCAGTACTTTTATTACGAAGCCTTTTTTCCTGTCGGTGGTATGTTTTGTACCTACGACGCGGCCGTCCAATATTTGGTGGGAAGGTTCCACGCTGTGCACTGTTGATGATGGAGCGGATGCTGCTTGGCCTTATGTGGGCTTTAATCCGTTTTTTTTTTGATTTCGGTGAATTCTATGGCTTCGATGATTTTGAATCGCCAGTGGCCGTTGCGGTTGGGGAATCCATACCACTGCTTATGTTTGGTGCGTGAATCGCAGTATTTCCTGTGGTGGACGAGGGAATTGTCGAAGTCCGTTTTTCGATATTTTTTGAGGCATCTCTTGAAGTCGGTTGTCCATTAACTTTTTAGCTCTTGGTGTCAGATTTGCGTTTTGAAGACTTTTGTTTTACGTGGGCTGTTTTTGTCCTGCGCTATTGCTACTTGTTTTTCTATGGTCACAGCAGCTGCTGAAGTTGTTGGGATGCCCTTTGATCGAGTATCAATAGTTTTTCTCCTAGTAAGTCGCTCAGTGGACTGCTGTGTGACATCTACTGCATCAGAGGAGACTTTCAACGCAGATTTGATTTGTCTTATCTCATCCTCGAGCTGGTTTAGCTTCATGAACAGTTTCTGACAGCCACCACATATGGCAGTGCTGTCAATAGCGTGAATATTAATTTTAAATAGCATCCGCCTCCGAGGTGAGGCGGTTAAGTAGTTAGCGAGCGTGGACATAGCACTGGTGGTCGCGTGCTCAATACCGGCTTGCGGCGTGAATTTGTCAATGCTTGTGTGGTTGCTTACGAATTAACGAGTGGCTAGGTGTAAGTTACACTACAAGCGGTTTTACACGAACAGTAAATAAATTATCTACTCCACCTTTTTTGCAAATTGATGAAAGCCCTTTGAACGTTCTTAACTACTTCTGCTAATGGACGTTGTAGAAAGTATTTGTTATAACAAGTTATTCGATAGAAATTGCCCAGTCAGTTAAAAAGAATATGGATAATTAACGACTCAGCCTATTTTTGTAGACACTCCTCAGAAACCCTGACGAGCAGTAAGAGACTGGATTGAACTGGTAGGCCCTGGATCAGCAAAGCTTTCATATTCTTATCCTAGTTTGATTTTTTACTCTGAACAAGCAGACATTCGATATAAAGGTATAACCGTTATATCAGCACCCACCTTATACCGAAGTCTTACTCAATTTGAGCTATAATTCGCTCCCTTTTACCCTGATACTGCTAGTTTTCTCCTACGTACTGCTGTTTGAGATCACATATTCATTCCGAATGAAATTGTCAGGCAGGGGCTTGGATATTCCGTGAAGTGGCACCTCTGTCTCTATAACCAGAGTATATTGCCCTAAATTATTGATAACGCACGTTCCAAGTTATGTTCTCTGCTGCGCAGATACTGCTCTTACTTTAAAGGGAACTTTTGTTTTGTTCAGCTGTGCCAAAGGTACTGCTCTTACTTTAACGCGGACTTTGCAATGTCCACTTCGCCTTACATCGTGGTATTGAATGCCAAGAAGGCTTATGATTTAATTACAGATTGAACCAACAAATTCTTAAAATCTCTCAAAAACAATTTTGAGTATATGGACTACCAACTTAACTTCCTCTTTCCGACTGCCGAGTTATGGATCTTTCTAACACCATTAAGGAAACAATGGTCAACGAATTTCAAAGACCTTTCAAAAAAACGCCTATTGTGTATAGCCACGATTTGCTCCGCTCCCTACTGCTACCTTTCCTTAAAGAAACTCGGAAAATCCGTGTTCTTCACTGATCTCTGTCAATACAGCAACCTTTGCAGTTTGAGGGTTTTGGAAGAAGTGAAACTCAAATCCACAGAAGGTGCAATCGGCATAACATCGACAGACTTCGATTTCCCCTCCAGCCTTGTGCGCAATCCTTTTCGCTATCCGCTACGTATTCCCTCGATGAGAAAAATGTAACCCTGGCTAACAACGCTTTTATCTTCTCACCCTGTGTCGATTTTTTTTCTCTGACAAAGCAGATGCTCTATATCAAATTATAACCGTTTAATCAACGCCCAACTTCTCCCAATGTCTTACTCCCTTCGTGCTATAATTTTCTCTCTTTCATTCCTCAACCTGCTGGTATTCTCCTTCCTGCTGCTGTTTGAGATCACATATTCTTTTCGGAAGGAAAGGTGAGGGAGGCTGATCTCTATTCAGGGAAGTGTTGCCTTTGTGTCTAATACCAAGGGATAATGTCCTAAGCTAGTGATGACGCATGTTCCAAGTTATATCCGCTGTGGCGTATGTAATGCTCTTAATTTAACGTGGACTTTGTCATATCCGCTGTGGCGTATGTAATGCTCTTACTTTAATGGGGACTTTGTTATGTCCAGCTTTTGTGCAGGTTCTGCTATTACTTTAATGAGAACCTTGTTATATCCACTTACCTATTTGTCATGTGTGTGTCGAGTGGCTGACCAGTGGACTGGGAGTCAGACGGCAATGGCTGCTCCATATCCCCTGAGTTTGTGAATCCTGGTGTGTGCGTTATGGGGCCAGGTCGTGCTGTGGCGCGCGAAGACGGGTACGCCGATCCGTCAGTTAATGTGCCCACTCCCACATCAGGCAACTGACCGGCTCGGACAGTAGTCTGACTGTGGGTGGGGAGAGTGAGTCGACAACTCAGTGCATATTCCCTCACTATAAACAATCTGACGCGCTTGAAACTATCACGGTGCGCTAAAAGCCGTGGCTTGGAAGGTTGCCAACTGACGGGATAACTCGGACCGCGTGGTCAGCCCAATGTGTGTTTTGTGTGGAGTGGCTGACTGGTGGACTGAGAGTCAGGTTGCAATGGCTCCTTCTTAATGTGGCCTTTATGGCACTCTCACTCCGTGGGATCCGAGCCAGGTGTGGTGGCACGCCCAGGGGCGGCTCCGGCCGCGCCAGCCACCTGCGCCCTCTCCCATCTCCGGTCTTCTTGACTCTGTCTTGACACCGGGCTCAGGTGGGGGAGGAGGAGAGAGTGCGGTAGCTGCAGCGCAAGGCTACTATCACTTAAAACTAATTCACGCGCAAGTCACCGTCCCTGCACCACCTGGTGTGGAGCATACGGTGGACCTCGTCGAAATCGACGGTCGAACTGTCATTTGTCATGTTTTTGTTTTAAGAATAGGCTGGGGTTTTATCACAATTTGTTCCATACCATTATTGAAGTCTGCCAAAACGCCATTGAGAAATATATTATCATCTTAAATCCTTCTTTCTGACTGCCGAGGTAGGGATCAAACTGTCACCCTTAAGGGATTGGTGTAAGAAGAAATTCAAAGACCTTTTCTAACTTGCTGTCATTTGGTGTAGCCACGGCTTGCTCCAAAACCTACTGCTACCTTTCCTTACAGAGACTGCGAAATTTTGTTTTCTTCGCTGACTCATGCCAATACGCCAGCCTATGCATTCTGAGAGCTTTGGTAGAGCTGGATCTGAAATCCACTGCTGGGTTCATCGACCCAAAGTCGAAAGACTTTGAATTCCTCACCAGACTAATGAACAATCCTTTTCGTTAACTGCTACGTATCGCCTCGATGAGCAAAAAGTGGCCCTGGATCAGCAACGCATTCATATTTTAACCCTGATTTGATTTTTTCTCTGAACAAGCAGATACTCGATATAAAATTATAGCCGTTAAATCAGCACCCACAGTTTACCGAAGTCTTACTCAGTTCGTGCTATAATTCACTCCCTTTTACACCTCAAACTGCTACATTCCTCCATCGTGCTGCAGTTTAAGATCACGCGTTCATTCCGAATGAAAACGTCAGGGAGGGGCGTTGTTATTCATTGAAATTGCATCTGTCTCCATAACCAAGGGCTATTGCCCTAAGTTAATGGTATCCGATCTTCCTAGTTATGTCCCCTGTGGCGCAGGTACTGCTCTTAATTTTAATGGGCCTTAGTTCTGTCCACCTTGGCACATGTATGGCTCACACTTAAACGCAGACCCTTTTATGTCCTCTTTGCTTGTTGTCGTGGGTTTGAATGAGGATTGACTGACGATTTTTCACAATTAGGTCCAACGAATTATTCATTGCTGCCAAAATTACTATTCAGAATAAGGATTATCATCTTAAAAACTTCTTTCTGACTGTCTACATAGGGATCATAATATAACCCTTAAGAAATTGGTTGAAGAAGAAATTCAAAGACCTTTTCTAACTTACTGCCTATTGTGTGCAGCCACGAGTTGCTCCACATGGTACGGCTAACTGTGATTAAAGAACCTCAAAATATCCGTGTGCTTCACTGACTTCTGCAAAAACAGAAGCCTATACAGTCTGTGGGCTTTGGAAAAGCTAAGCTTAATTCAAAAGCAGGTGAATTTTCTCAATTAAGACAGACTTCGATTTCCTATCCAGTTTTCTACTCAATCGTTTTCGGTAACCGGGTCATATTCCCTCGATGATCAAAAAGTGACCCTAGTTCCGCAACGCTCTCATCTTCTCAACCTGCGTCCATTTTTTTTCTTTGAACAAGCAGATGCTCGATATCAAATTATAACCGTTTATCAACGCCCACCGTCTCGTATAGTCTTACTCACTTCGACCTATATTTCTCTCCCTTTTTCCCTGAAACTGCCGGTGCTCCGCACTCTACTGCTACTTTTCTCCCTAAAGAAACTCGGAAAATCCATGTTCTTCACTGATCTCTGTCAATTTAGCAACCTTTGCAGTCTTAGGTCTTTTGGAATAAGTGAAACTCAAATCCACAGAGGGTGCAATCGGCTTAACGTCAACAGACTTCGATTTCCCCTCCAGTCTTGTGCACAATCCTTTTTCGCTAACCGCTACGTATTCCCTCGATGAGAAAAAATGCGACCCGGCCTAACAACGCTTTCATCCTCTCACCATGTTTCAATTTTTTTTCTCTGACAAAGCCGATGCTCTATATCAAATTATAACTGTTTATCAACACCCGCCTTCTTCCAATGTCTTACTCACTTCGTGCTATAATTTTCTCTCTCATTCCTAAAAAGCTGGTTTTCTTCTTCCTGCTGTTGTTTGAGATCACACATTCTTGTCGGAGGTATTGAACCTTGCGATCGTGCGCTTGCCTTTACGTGCTCTTTTCTTTAGGTCCCTTTGCCGTATTTCAACAGCGTTGTCGGTCATAGTGCTGCGTTGAATTTTCGTTCGCGGGCTCTTGGTCTACCGTCACCTTCGACTCCACCCGTATAACTCCTTCTTACCATTAGTCCCGTAGTACAAGCGTCACTGGTTTGGGCTTGCTCATTGGACTTGCATATTAGATTCCCACCCCGACTCCTGATGCCTACGCACACAGTTACCTCATAGTTTTCCATATAATAAGGAATCCCAACAAGAGGTCATTCCTATTAGCGGGAGTTTCCGAATGTGTAGACATCCGACGGTCTGGAAAGTTCGTTAGTTTCGCTCAAAGGTTCGAATTCTCTCAGTAAACGTGGAAAACTGTTGATTTGAAGCAAACAGACGAGTTCTAGGAATGAGTTCTGGAGAAGATACGATCGCACCTTCTCCTCCTGAACATTAAGAACTATTGGGACACTACACTTGACGTATTTCAGCGGCGCAAATTTGCCTGGAGAAAACGCTGGCAGCTGACGGTTAGTTTAAGTAAAAATAAGCAAATGTTTATTTGGAGTACGCCTACTTGCACAGGGCTTTCTATTATCTGAAAAGACCCCATTCGCACGAGACAAAAAGCTCAGAGCCCACCGTTTCGTATGAATTCTGTCTTTCCTGAAATTGATTTCTGTCTGTAGATAAGAGGGGGGGGGTCATTGGTGTGCGCCAGCCCCGGTCCAGTTTGTGAGAAGGCGCTGTGATTGCGCCTAAAGATAATTTGACTTCGGACGTTTAGCGTCGAGTACCCTCCGGGGATGCCTTAGCCTAAGGCAATGCACGTTGCACCTGAAATCCTGTTCCGACACCTACCTCCGGCAAGCCCCATAGACATCTGCTGATGAAAACGCTGGGGAAGCCGTTTCTTTTTAATCGATCGTGTGAGTAGCGGTTAGCATTAACCTTTGTTGTGTGCATGCTGCAGTGTGTGCATATTTTCCCATGCGGGGCTCTGACGCGGTTTTTACGCCAACCAGCGATTACTATACACCGGCTGAGGACTTGTGGGGTTCGTGACATGCACAACGGTAGGCACTGTGCGCAGGAATATCCGATTAAACCCAAGAGGGCAGTTAAATTTAATCCATTGCATTCCCTACGCCGACATTCTACATCTTTACAGGTATGTATGGCTGGCTAAGTCACGTTAAAATAAGAGGAGTTCAAAATAAAAATCCACTATCGCCTGAAGGAAAATCACCACAAATATTTTCGTAAGGTGGGATAGTTAGGATTTTCAGTAGAACCGCGCGCGAGATGACCGAATCCAGTATCGGCAAATTGTTGCGTCAAGCTTACGCCCACGCAGCATTCCCTACATGACTTAGCTAACAATTGCAACTCAGCCACGGGACTAGCGCTTGCCTCAGAGATCGATTAAAGTCCTCGCATACCGCGTGCCACACAGCATGTCGGATGCAAAAACGGTGAATCGCATGTGAATTAGTTTACGGTGATAGTGGCCTTGCCCTGCATCTACCGTACTAGCTTTTTCCTCCCCAACTTGAGCCCTGTGTCAAGATAGAATCAAATTAAATCTCAGCTGGGATCAGGCCCAGTGGCTGACAGATCTAAACTACCCTCCTACGCGTGCTAACGCGCTTGGACCACGTACTATGGACCAGATTGTCACAGGAACATGAAGAGGGATCAGATTCCGTCATAGTTGGAAAACCACAGAGGCCCCATGCAGAGAGCCGTTGCAGCTTGACTTTCCGCTCAAGTTACTCTGTCGGTTGGCAACCTTCCAAGATACGGCTTCTAGCGTACTGAAATAAGTTAACAGCACAGCAGGTTGCTTATGGTAAAGAATATATGCTTGGTTACGTAGAGACGCAGTCCACAGAGTCTACCTCACCTTCCACTCTATATCAGGCACAAGTCCTTTCTCACTGCTGGTCAGCAAGCTGATGCGGGGATGGCACACAGTTGACTGGAGCAGCGTGAGCCTGTGCCTAGGCATGCCACTACATCACCATGTGTGGCATTTCGTATTCGTGTGTAGCCCGATTAAGATGTGGTGTACCTTGATCTGGCTCCCCTGTTGGCCAATCACGTGACCCGTTACAGGGGCAACAACGGAACGATATCGAAATTATTGACTAAGTTGCAATTTGAACTGGAGCTTTTTGATCATTTTGTACCTCCAGAAAACTAGTTCCCAGCTTGGTTTTCAGGCGTCGATGCTTCAACTTTAGCGGACATAGTCTCCTAGATATATATCAGCGTTTCATGTTATCGATACCAGTCTACGACAATAGCCGATCAGGACGCGCAAACTGGTAGTGGTGATAGGTACATCTCTTTGGAAGTCTTGACCAACCACTGTACATATTAGTAGAGTGTAATATTCCGGATGAAAGCCGGCAAAACAAGTCCGTTGCCTCAATGGTTAGTGTTAAACTTTTAATCAGCAGGTCACAGATTCGGGCCTTGGTATGATACACCACCTGGGGTTGGGTATGGCTGGCTGATGACGACTAATATGCCAGAAATGACCATTCCCGTTTTCCTTGCTTTTATCGGTAATTCTCTTCTATCGCAAATATTTATTAGCTCACAAATAATACCATTTCCCTTCAATGTTTATTTGTCTGCCATAAAATTGACGACACACAAAAGGACGAGAGTCCATCGGAGTTAATCACTCGAGAAACCTTAACAACGATGTGTGCGAGGCGGGGATGTCCATTTATGGATTTGCTGCCGACTTATAAACTGCCTTTTGGATTGCTACTATATCAGTCGTGCTATGAGTTCGCATTGTAAGCCGTGGTTGGCAAGATTCACTGACCGAATCTAAGTACAGAAAAGAGTACTTGATAGATTGATGGTCCTCATAAAGCTATTCACAAAATATACTGGCACGTGTTGGTAGTTTTAGGAGGTTTAAGCGCCAGGTGTTCCTTACACATCTGTCGACGAAGGGTCATTGCCAGGAATGGTAAACTTTAAGCTAAAAGGCACTTGGTAACATGCAATGAAGTCTCCCCATCACTAGCGGTCGGCTATCTGACAGCAGTATCGATGACAACAATAAACTCGGGCGATATGCAGTCACAATGAGTTTTATGTAGCACGTGAGAACGCGGTTTACCTATTTAAACTGTCTACAGAGCCTATCAGGTCTGATCTACAGCCCGGGCGCATGTGAATAGGGAACTTCAAGTAAATCAAATCAGCACTAAGAAAAGTGAGGGGAGGATCTGGGGAGCCATTTGCATCCAGTCTTTGAAAGCAAACAAGTATCCAACTTGGAGGTAGTATGAGACCGTGCTCTACACTGCGTAGCGGTACTTACGACTGGACTGGAGAATTACTGATTCCAGATTACTCTGAGAAAGGCTGCAATAGGGTGCATGCATTCGCGGTGATTCTCTCCCAATCTGGGGTGGTGCATTCGTTGGGGACGGCGGTGCGAGTGTAGGCGGTCGTCAATTGCGTTAGTATAGTTACTATCCAAATATACGCTGACACGAGTTGCTATTTCATAGTCGATGCTGGCATCGCTACCCTCATCCGCATTTATCTCCATTGGTAGGTACGGCCTGGCAGATTACTGGTGTCACCCAATGACCTGCGGGCATCAGGTTTGTGTATCGGGTTCCTGTGTGGTCATGTCATGAACCGGTCAGTTCGAATTTCTCGAAGACGAACGTACATTATCTGCTGCAGTCCCGCCACAAAAGTGCAACAGTTTTGACCTGTTCCAGGTATTGTGGCGAGGTGTCCCCTACTCATTGTTCGCACAAGTCGTAATTTCTGTGTGAAAGGATATGTAAGACCTTCGGCAGATGCGTTATGAATATCAACAAACGATACATCCCAGTTATGTTGGTGGGGCAAGATCAGACAAGCCGGTAAACTGAAGCATTTTCATCTTTTCCTGCGTCTGGAGGTAGACTTTGAAAGCGGTCCGAAATCGCAGACTGTCAGAATATGCGAAAATGATGGCGTGCTACCCTTGTCCATTGCATGTAACCAGATTACGCATTTTTAGTAAAGATAAAAAAACCTCCAAAAGCAATTTGTTTCACTCTTCAACATAACATCTCTTGGGCAGACGAGAGAGAAGAGGGAAGGGCAGGGGGCGAATGAAAGAAATGAAAGCATTACATGAGCTAGGGAGGAGCTTTGAAAGTAGGCTTGCGTGCGTGACCTGGCGCGGCGCTTACACAGTACCACTTGTGGGTCTGAAGCTGAAAAAAATAAGTAGCCTAACCTTAGTTGGCTTCTTGCTTCGTTCTGCACTTTGGCCTGACAGGCAAGATGGGCTGCTTCTAGGTCCAACCACCACCAGCAGAGGCAGATATACACTCGGTATACGAACGTTTAACTCAAAGGGAGCGAATCGAAAGGGAAACTCTTCGAGTAGCAAGGACATTATAGGTTAAATTATCGAAATGGAACTGAGTTGGGTTAAGCGAAAGACACCGTGGGCTGATGCTGGCGCGGCATGCACGCGGCTGTCAGCGAAAGGTCCCTCCGGGGGTGGGGTGGGGGAACTGTCGGTAGCACTCGATCGGCAGTGGAGGGTTCTCACTGTCCTTTCAGATCGTCTCCAGCAGAGGCAATCAACTGCTCCAACATGCTGAGGTGCCGATTCACAGAAATACAAAAACCCTTTGAGACCGGTGCAAGGGGAAATTCTGGCATACCGGGGAGTGATGGCGTCCTGGGTGCTGCCGGACTTCCTTCAGTGCATATGGAGACTCCCTTGCACAGAGAGGGCCGCGGTTGTGGTGGCCTCTTGTTGCTTGCTCTGTTTTATGCGGGCGAGTTGTGCTTCGTCTAGGCTGGCCCACAACCGTAGACGCTTGGAGTAACTGAAATGCAGAAGAGTGCGGTCGACAGATTGAACAGAGGGTTGGCATGACAGTTTTTAACAGGAATGATGGAAATCTGAAGGGCGTTAATGGCCCTTAGGGACTGCCATAATTACGTCCAGGCTGTTTGCGAGCTTACTCAGCAAAGGCTGTACGCTCAAATTTTGCATTTACTCACATAAAAGACAAGGACCAACCAGAAAACAGTACTATATGTCCTTCAAGCTTACCTGGGCAAAACCAAACAGATCACTTCGTCACATGGAACAGGTGTTCTAGCTGTCGATATCTTCCGAGAGTGGACCAGCAGACTCGAAAATTACTTCAGCTGAAGGATAAACTGAGCCCTGACCGACAGGCAAATTAAAAATTCCACCCAGTAGACTAATCTATTCAAACAACGATCAATAAGTCGACAGAGATTTAGCGTCTACGTGAAACGGAAAAAACTGGAAAAATGGAAAATAGGTTTCACCAGTTTTCTAGATAGAAGGAGTTGCCCAGCTATTCAACTAGCGAATTCGGCTGCCCGGCCAAAGGCGACCTCCTACAGTATTCTGAAACGTGTTGGGGAGTGGGTTGAACTGCTAACGCAGTTGACTGTCACCCATGAAGGCTTGTATGAGGCGTTATTAACAAGGTCAAAGGATCAATACTGATAGAAACGGTAGAATGGGGGCAGCAGAGTACTAGCAGATTGGTGCAATACCAGACCCAGTTTGCAGAACTAGCCCACAGACGCGTAAACCATCAGAAAGGGGACCTGGACCATCCGGCCCACTAGGTCTCGCGTTATCAGATCTTGAACGGGTGGAACTGGGCACGGACGGATTTCAATATTCCTGCCACCACGATAACTGAAAATACTTCGACATTGAGGGACGAACAAAATGGGGGTAGACTAGTGTTCATACAAATGAATAGATCCTAGTATGACCCTAGTAGGTGCATGACAAAAAGGGACGAGCACTGCAGTCTTATATTGGAGATGCGATTTCGTGTTACTTAGTATGCGAAAAAAAGGAAACGGTGCACAACATACTCCGCAAATAAATGCAAAAATGCCTTTACCCCATTATCATGTTGAAGTACGCTGACGGTCGGTTAAGTCGAGCGCGTAATTTAAAAAATATTAAAAAATGGAATTGACTGATAGCCTAAGCGCACGTAGCCGGCAAACTGGAATAAATCTAAGGACAAATAAAACACCAAGGAAGGAGAAAAAAACATCCATTGAGAACAAAACAGAAGCAGCGCATCTAAAAAGCTGTATAAAAAATAAAAAATAAGTAAAACTACTAGAACATCATTGACAAAAACAGTAAATGTAGGTTAGAAGTCAGTATAGGGAGCCGTGTTGCATGTCTTCGGGGTATAATCTTATAACCCTAATCTTAAATGTAAAATTCATACCCCAACCTCAAACCCATAGCCATAATTCACAAAATCATAATCATAACCGTAAAATTATGGCCTAACCTTAAAACCCTGGACCCGAAAGTAGGTAATTCTCACCCTCAACCATTAACGTCACCGTTAAAATTGTGCTAAGGTTTACAAAACATACATAGGTACCTAAATAAAATAAGTAGACAAATTTTACAAGAGCAGATGGAAATACATGCGATACCATCGCCGTTATAAGAACTGAATTATAGGCGGGCATAAGATTGTAGTTTAGTTATCTGTTCTGGCAGCAGAAATATCTAATAGCATGTCTATCTCATTATAACCAGCGCGTTTTCTGTTCAGGTCATCAATAGTGGATAGCAGAGTAACTGATAAAAAACACCGGACAGGCAATGAAACTGTCCACCTTACGACAGGCTATTCCCTACATATGCTAGTATCTTTAAGGTTTCAGTTGACATACCGAAAAAATGCTCGGGATAGATACTACGGGCAGTAAAATAAGCCACTCAGCGAAACTTAAGCAGGCAACCTTAAAGGCAGGCATACGGGCGAGAGATACAACGGCTAGTTTTGTTAATTGGAAAGTAGGACACCTTAACCCTGGCATACCCTGTCGAGGCGCTTTAAGTTAAAAAACTCAAACCCTGGAGTTTTTTTCAACAGGACTTCTCACCTGCGGAGCGGAACAAACGCCATCAACTTGTCATCGAACTAAGACGGCGGCTCAGCGAGGGGAAACAAACCTTGGTTATTTACAACAACCAAGTGATCCATCGTCCATTATTCTCCCCCTGGAGAGGCCCGTTCCGGATTACCACGCAGTTGGCCCAGTAAACAGGGGCTCGCGCCCGACTGTTAGCACTTTCCGAGCAAACCGAAAACTAACATTCATGTACACCAATGCACAGAGTATATTATCGAAGCTCGACGAGCTTAAGTTTCATGTCTGCGATCTATCTCCAGATATAATTTCCGTAACAGAAACTTGGTTGTCCCAACACGTGGACGACCGAGAGGTAAATATGGCTGGCTACCAACTTTTTAGAAAAGACAGGAAAGAGCGTCAAGGAGGTGGCGTACTCACATACGTGAAAAGCGAAATTACAGTTTTAGACAAAACTTATAAACTCGCGTCTACTTCCGAGGCGATATGGCTATCCGTAAAAGTGCCAGGTACATCAAGTCTAGATGTCCTGACAGTCTACCGCCCACCGAGAAGAGACCCCGTAGCTGATGCTTACCTGCTAGAGGAACTTGAAAAGATTGCCACACGGTTGGATATCCTGATCATGGGTGACTTCAATGCGCCTCACATCGACTGGAGCTCGACCTGTGCACATAGTTCTGATCTAGCCTTCGACGGTTGTTTTCTGAGCACGACACTAAAGCTACGTCTCACACAGCACGTCACTTTTCCAACCAGGGTGTGCGAAGGACAACAGGCCAATTGCCTGGACCTAGTTCTCACGAAGTCGCACGACAGCATCGACGAAGTGTCGTGTCTACCGCCGTTAGGCAAAAGTGACCACGTGGTACTGCGATGGGAGTACTCACTATTTTCTATACCAGCAAGACCCACAATAATCAGAAGGAATATATGGCAAGGCGATTTCGGTGGAATGAGGGCCGAACGAATGCGCACTCAGTGGGAACCTTTATTCTTTGGAAACGTAACCGAGGACTGGGAAACGTTCCGGGACATACTGCACAGGCTCATGGAAAAAACACTGTCCAATTTTTGAGAAAAAAAGGTTAACGAACAGACCGCGATGGCTTTCGCAGGCCTTAAAAAATCGAAGTTAACAAAAAGCGGAGATTGTAGAAAAAATCGCTTACGGATGGAACTCCTGCATCTCTAAATGTGTATAAAAATGCAGAGAAATCGGGTCAAAGGGCCTTATTTTTTTAGAACAAGACAGGCTTTCGAAGTGGACCTGCTGAACCGGGCCACCGTGAACCCGAAAACTGTTTCACGGTTACCTCAGGCAGAATACACGGAACAAGGATCCAATACCCTGCTGAGGACCGCCGAGGGCATAGACCTCACTGAAGACGGTGCGAAGGCTAATCATCTTTCGGAATTTTTCCAGTCGGTTTTCACAAAGGAAACGAGATACGATCACCCTACCGATGGCTTCGAAGTGGATACAATAGTCGAGACTGTTAATTTTACCGAGACTACTGTCCTCAAAGGGACTTTTTGGGGTTAAAGGAATCTAAGTCTCCGGGTCCCGATGAAGTACCTGCCAAGCTGTTGAAAGAGCTCGCGAGAGAGTTGGCAAAACCACTCTCTACGCTTTTCCAAGCATCCTTCCAGACTGGAAGTCTACCAGCCGACTGGAAATCCGCATGGATTACGCCGCTTTATAAGGGTGGAAGCCGGGTCTCTGCTAACAATTATCGACCAGTCAGCCTAACTTCAGTTTGCTGCAAAATCATGGAAAAAAATAATTAAGCAACAACTAATGCAGTTCTTCGAACATAACAATCTGCTATCCGAAGCCCAGCACGGTTTCCGTAGAGGTAGATCCTGCGTCACAAATTTGCTCTACTGTTTACAACGTTGGACTGAAGCGGTCGATAGTGGTAATACGGTGCACGCAGTCTATATAGACTTCAAAAAGGCTTTTGATAGCGTGCCGCACCACCGCCTTCTTTATAAACTCAACCGCATAGGCGTAAGAGGTAGACTTCTGACATGGATAGAAAACTTCTTAACTGGCCGCTCACAAACTGTGCATCTCAGCGACAAACAGTCGACTAAAGTTGAGGTCGAGAGTGGTGTTCCCCAAGGCTCTGTTCTCGGCTCCTATACTGTTCATTGTCTACATCAACGATTGTGCCAACGAACTGGACTGCGATATTGCCATGTTTGCCGATGATCTCAAACTTTGGCGCGTCATTCAAACTGCGGCTGATGAAAAGAACTTGCAGGCAAACTTAAATCGACTACAGAAATGGTCAAATGACTAGCTCTTGCCGTTTAATGCGAGCAAGTGCAACATCATACGAGTCGGGAAAAAGCAATCCTTCGAACCGTACGGTTTACAGTCTGAATGGCATTCCATTGAAAAGAATTGGATGTCCAAAAGGACCTTTGGAGTCTGGATCACGCCTTCGCTTAAACCCTCCCTACATTGCGCAAAGGTAGCGAAGTCAGCCATGTCGATTCTGTACCTCGTTAAACGAGCTTTTTGCAGCCTTCACTACCGACTGCTTCGCTAAAGTCTTCGGAACATTCGTGCGGCCACAGCTGGAGTCCGCTATCCAAGCTTGGAGACCCTGGGCGGCGAAGGACATCAACATCCTCGAAAAAGGTCCAAAGGCGAGCAACCAAACTTGTCCTTGGACATGGCTCACTGCCTTATGAAACACGGCTGTCGAGTCTCAATCTCTTTCCCTTGCACTATAGACAGCTTCGGGGGACCTGATACTAACATTCCGCATACTACGCATCCAGGACTGTTGTCTCGTGCCAGGGGATTTCTTCGAGTTAGCAAAACAACGAACTTGAGAGGTCATCCTCTCAAATTACGTGTGACTGGAGCAAGGCTAGACACTCGGAAGTACTTCTTCTCCAAAAGAGTAGTCGAAGCTTGGAATAGTCTTCCTCTGGATGTTGTAATGTCGGACTCCTTGGAAGTTTTTAAGCGAAAGTTAGATCGATATAATGGTGCGAGCTACAACACTAACTGAAAGCTGCAAGTGTGACGTCAGAAAGTAAGGCATTTATGATACTACTAGTTATATTTGAGTAACATTTCCTTGTTTGTTATTTTTCGTTCGAGGGCTTGCATTTCTCCCATTATTCCCATGCTGGGGTCCTCGAGGTCTTCGATGCTTAACTTATTTACACACCTTGGTGACACCGTGAGTATTCGCATCAGCTGGACCTGGCGACCGTCGTCCATGAGGTGTATGAACGTTATCCCCTGGTTTGAACCGCAATGGACCGAGGATGATCTGGACATCTATTTCAGCCTTTGAAATCCCTCAACGGACGCTGCAATCAGCAATGGAGCATCATGTGACCTCCGAAATGCCCCCGTTGGACCCCCTCCCAAGGGCGGCAGTTTTTTTCTCCTAAATATCACCGGGAGTTTTTTTTCACTGTCTGCTCTTTTTCAACTTTGTTCCCCTATGTTGGCCTCGCCAACATATCGAGATACTATTTTTTTGATACCACAACTTGCATGTACACATAGGGAATTCAAAGGTGACTCACCTACATCTCCCTCAAATATACTGATACTGATACTGATACTAAAAGTGCTTAGAAAAAATACTTGCGCAATACGTAATTGTTAATTGACCTCAGAACAAGAAAGACGTGGGATGCGGTGCATCGTGTGATACATGCGACGGCGTCCATAGGTTGCTAAGCTGGTTCCAGTGTTCCAACTCCGAATCCGTCAGCGCTTTATTAAGACCTGCGGATGGAGACTATTGAAGAGAGCATTTATGCTAGAGGTAAGGCCAAATCAACCGCTTACCTGTCTAACACTTCTCGGAAATGGGCCAAAATTTCTTCTCTGAAGGCCGGTAGAGGTCGACGAAGAAGCTGGACCATCGATTGCAGTAGGTTGGCTACGACGCCCTCATTGTAGGCTCGTGAGAGTCCATGAGATTCCGACTTTTCGCGCACAGCATCGTAGCCGGCCTCGTTAAAGAAGGGTTCGGCGTTGAGGATGAGTCCTACAAAAATAGCAATTGAACATGATTCGCGTACTCTTAGCCTCCCCAGTATACTGCAGAGAAGAAGGGCGGTGTGGCACTGGAACAGTGTGGGTGTCCTACTTAGCGGGGCATACTAATTCGGGCCGGCTTCTCACAATAGCTGCTGAGCACTTTCGAAATTCGGTGGTCACCTAATTACCCCTACAGCTCTGGTGAATAAAAGGCATTCAAGGCTGAATTGTAGGAAGTGTACCGTTGTAAGCATAAGATGCACCAATCTTTGTATATGGAGGTCAGCGCAGACCATGATCTGTCTGCCATTCCGTCAGCGGAAGACCAGGGCAACATGGAAGCTCTGGCTATGCAGATTATTCCCGATGAGGTGGACTCGGGCGTACAGACGAGACAGTGTTTGTGAGATCAACTCACGAGCCCCTTTCCTCGACATTATTGGTAAAATTCTGAATTTATGCCTGCTGTAAAGGGGGAAGGGGGAGAGTGGACTGGAACTGTCGCCGCCCCCTAACCAAAACCAAACTATGGACACATGATATCGGCGTTTATCTGCTGCTCAGAACCCAGAACAGTCACAAAGTTGCAGTACTGCCACTTCGACTGCCTTTTGGAACGGTAGACGAGAGAGAGAAAGTTAGATCTTCGCTTCACAGGTCACAGAAGCGCACCCATCTCGCATAAAATCTGAACGCACCCGTATCTCTCCGAGATCTCTTGGCTGACAAGGGACATTTTATATTGCGTGTGCACGGGAAAAATAATTTCCGTGGACCACTTATCAGCATTCCAGACGCAAAACCCTATCGGCGTTATCTATCTGATGACGAATAATCTAAAATGCACGTTCGCCTAAACGCGAGTCTTTCGGAAAACTCGATACACTACATTCGGATGTGCATGGTATAGAAGAGAAAAGAGTGTTGATTACGGTAAAAACTGGCGCACATAACGAAAGGGTGCAGCCGAGGATCTAAGAAGACAAAAAACCTCAGCTTTATTGATTCCAAAATGTTAATAATTTCCGTGAAGAATAATAATAGAAGTAGAGATTTACAATATACCGGAAATCTTCCTTTCATGGGGATTGAAGAGCACTAGTGGTTATTAAAAGCTATTTTGAGGTACGACAACACGCGCCAAACGGTAGAAGAGACAGAAAGGCTCATCATCAACTCTGGCGCTGTTTGCTGAGCCAGAGTTGAAGCCAATCTCCTCGACTGGGTGAGAAAGCAATCAAGTTGGTGTTTAATTGTACTTTTCGGACTTTTCGAGCTAAGAATTGTCGGTTCCAGCCAAATCTACGTCATACAAATAAAAGACTGCAGCTACTGGGTGATGAAATGGGTGTTTCATTGTCTGTCCCCGAGTCGTGCTTTTAGCCAATTTGTTCGTAAAAAAAGGTGCACAGCGTATTGGTCAACCAAAAACTGGCGTGTCCTAGTTTCACTGCTATTGAAATAACCTGAATCAGAGCGACTCAAGACAAACATTTGGAAGTAGAGGCGTACTTACTGTTGGTCTCCATGTGACTGAGCCGATAGTTAAAAAAAGGGTTTGAGAAACTGATCTGGATATGGAAACCCAATCCTTCATACCTGAGCCTAACTGGTCTCTTGTTTCGCATTCCCAATGGAACTCACCTTCAAACAGAGAATGAAAGAGAGCTATACAGCGAAAGATGGATTTAAGTGAGAGACCACATGCATGTCACCGGCCATTCACTGAAGATGCTCGAAACTCGTGTGGTTAAGTGACTGATCCCACTTAATGCCGGCGAATCAACCGCATAATATGAGCGTGCTTCTTTTTCCACTTCGAGTAAAGAGGGAGCCGAAACCACCCAACGACTAGAGCCACCCGTTTCGGGAAGGAAGTATTTTCTGAATCATGGACTACGCAGCTATGGATCCCCTCGGAACTGTAACGCTCTTCACTTTGGACAGGGGAAATACCGACAGGCATCAGTTCGACCGTCGATTCCGACAATAAACCCGCGATCCCCACAACATGGTGGGAGCAGGGACAGTGACTTGGGCGTAAATTAGTTAACAGTGATAATAGACAGGCGCAGCATCTACCGCACTCTCTCCTTCTCACCCACTTGGTCTGTTGTCAAGGCAGAGCCAAGGAGGCTGGGTCGGGCGAAGGTGGCTGGCGCGCCGTGAGCTTGCAGCAAGGAGTGCCACCACACCTCCTCCATGCGTGGCATTTGTTATATGGGTGCACATTCCCAATAACAGCCGCCATGCCCTAATCTGATCCCCTGGTGGTCCAGCGTATCTGCCGAATGGCCCCTTGTAGGCAGCAAACACACATGCACGTAGCTACACGTCATACACTATTCGCTGTGGACTAAGTTCCTCACGTTTCCGATTCCTCCAGTAAATTTGAAAGCGTCAACCGGAGAATACATTTGGGGTATGGGCGGTATGCAAATTGCATTCATCAACTTGCCAAAAGTGAACATGTCGTTTCCGAAATTTAAAGCGTAACGGTATTGCTGGGTTTCAGTGCTTCAGTAGAGGGCTCATTCGAAATTATGCCCCACCGTGACCTTAAATCAAGATTTTTTGAGGACTGGAGGCTGCTGTACACGAAAGGAAGTTGCATGGAATGAAAGGATATTAGAAACTTGGAAAACATGGACAGCGCAATGCTGCACCGACAGACAAACAGGTTAGCGACATTACCTTGAAGGGAAACTAAAACTTGGAGGAGATTGGAGAAGTCACTGCTCCAGTTTTCCGTGCTGTGGCCCTTCCAAGTGCCCAGGAGGGAGAGGCAAACTCGACCTTCAACATACAAATTGGGATTTATTCGCTCCGGTGTCAGAGAATGGTAATACACCTGTGATGGGAGGAAAGGAACACCATATAAAGAGTGCTTATCAGCAGTGTCACGGTAAACGAGCATTAGCAATATGACGAAAGCTTGTTGTCGAACAAAAAATGACTCCGATCATCGCTCGCCTTCAAACTGAATGAAACTCTTGACTTGGCAGGCGTCTCCTGGTATCCTGTCCGAAGGAGAGGGTAAAGCGGAAATAAGGCATTTAAGTAAACCAGATTTGCCATTAAAAGCTTCCGAATTGGCAAAGGAATCATCCATGAGTCAAAAGCTAGTAGACTACAATGATGGAGTCCACATGAGTCTTCCAATCGGGTGTGAGACACGCTAATGAGCTCAGAGTAAATATTTAACTGATCATGCTTGCAGGTCATTTTCTGAAATAGGCTCTCTTGTCACGTCGCCAACGGAAGAGTGGACAGCTGGTCGGGAACGCAATCCATCAACTGCGAACTGCTTCCTTATCGACAAAGAGCTCGTCCACGTGCTGCAAATAGTCGAGTACTTCAACTGGTCAGGACGCGATACTCGCTGGCGATGGCACCAGAGTGACAAAATGAGAACCTGCGTGGCCTTGATGAGAGCGGATCTCAGACGCACTTCCACGCTGTATAAGCGAATAGGATAAGTTTTGTGTTGGATCCTACAGCCGATACATTCAAAAGGACAAGCTATATGCAGGAGCATGTTTCCGTTGCAATAAGGAGAAGGCGAAGCAGTCACGATAAACACCACCAGAAGCACAGTACCAGGAACTTGTACAAAGGATGTAACGAATGAACCCTAAAAAAACTCAACCGGCTCCATAAACAGTGGTCGACACAGATAAACAGCCAAGTCCCTCACCCCGGTAAATATGAAGTCGGTATCATCATAGCATCATAGCATCTTGCGCCCAGCGGAAAGGGGCACTGCGGTGGTGGCACTGTAATTCACAAAACTCTTGTTGTCGGTTCTCAGGAAGGAACCTGCCCCGCTCGGCGCCACTGGCCCTCAACAAGTCCAACCAGAGAGTGCTAATCGTGGACCCCTTGAAGTCAAAAAAGCTTACCAAGACGCGACTTGTTTGTTGTTGATTCCCTACTGTTGTACGTGAATGGAAGAAGTTGGTCAGAGGGTCACACAATAACAACAACAACAAAAAGCACTGCACATAATCACCGGTTGGCTGGCAAGCTCGGACAGGCCAGTTGGGTAGGAGAGAAGAAGGGAGAACAAAGCGGACGCACCACTTAGTTTGATTACAGCAGAAAATTAAGCGCGTTTTCAAGCTGTTACGGTGCGCCAAAAGTCACGGCTTACGTGGTTGCCAGCTGACGAGGTAACTTGACTGGGATTCAGAATACGATCCTTAATTCTTCAGCTTAATGTTATAGTAATTCGACAGATGTTAGGTCTAAGAACCCAGCTTTGAAAACTGCTTCACGTGGACTCGGGAACCAGTATGTGTTTATGATATCACAGACATGGCTCTGGCCACGCCACCTAACGGCACCCGCGTCCACCTACGGTCGTCCTGACTATCGTATCAGTAACACATTTGAGGTTTCCGGTAGATACCCTTGCCACTTTTGACGGAGTTACGATAGGACGATATTGTGGCCATTTTCTATTTACCCCTCTCTGGCATTCAAAAAACAAGAATACAAGATTGTAGTGGATGACAACACGCGAAGACTCTTTGAAAAACTGAAAATTCACTAGGTAGAAGCGCTGTGACCTTCTACTCAGCAGACTAGAGAGCCTACAACTGCCTTGCAACTGGACTTGCTGGTGCTAACAACTGGACTATTAGGGCAAACCCGACGTTCCTGTCATATCGAGAGGCAGTCCTTGAATATCTACGAAGTGAGACTGAAGGATGGTAGGCGCCCACTGATCTATTACGGAACTCACTCGTCCTGTTCTACCTTGGGGCTCACTCTAGAGCCCCACCAACAGGGTTAACGGGTAAACAAAGTTACACTTCCTAAAATCTACAAATTTGAGCGCATTATCTGAAGTACCCTTTTTCACACAGAAGCTTGCCATTTTATGCTTGGCATTGACCAGTATCGAAGGTGAACTTCCTTGAGACAGTAACAGACAAACAATTGTCTGATGAATCCCAATAAATCCGAAAGTTTGGCTCCAATATCTTGCTTTGCCGTCGATATGAGGTAGTATGCGGCACAAACAGACGAGTTTACACAAAGCATGCACGAGTTAGACCGATACTGACAGGAGTGATAGGACTTCGGTTCCATGGTGTTGTAGGTCCGCCAGGTAGACGCAATATATACCGGTGTGCATGGTTCAAATGGCTTACAGAGTACGATTGTCAACATAAGCATCAAATAGGAATGGCATGGGAAACTTAAAAATATAGAAGACGGTTAGAAATGACAGATTTACCTCGGGTGGTTGATTGGGATATTCGGGGGTAAGGCGAATGTCGAAGAAGAAGAGACCGTCCTCATAAGGTGTACCTGAGGGACCGACTATCATAACGGAGAAGAGGTCCATTCGGTCGGCAAAGGCCTTAACAACTATGCCCTTCGGCAGACTAGTCGTAAGGAGATCATTCTGGATGACCGAAAAGAGCAACAAAATACGTTAGAGCAGTCAGCTGAGACATGCTCGGTAGCAGCATAAATATATTAATTGCACGAACAGTTAATGTAACTGACAATTCCAAACCCGAACGAAACTTGATCACAAGACAGCATTCACAAAAAATGCGAATTAACACGGGGGTAGTCAGTTGACAGGACCCGTTAAATAAATTACAGTAGTTATTTGACATACTTCAGCCCAAGTACTGGCTAAAAGCCCAAATCCGAGCCGAACCCTAGCAGCTGCGTCATGCACCGGCACAAGATCAGCCAAACACGCGAGTCAGGGCTTTTAGTTAGTACATGTGTTGTAAGTTTGGTAAATAATTACTACTGAATGCCAGTTAGCAGCTTGCAAATATAACGCAGTTATTCCGCAGTGGGTTATGGATCTCGGCCCAAATATTAATATCAAAGTTCAGACCGAGCCTGTAGAGGTTTGTTCGGAAGGATTTACTACAAGTTCGCACATTAATTTCCTCGGAAATAAAACAAGGATCCGTAGGGTTCGCAACGTTATTTGCCATTCGGCTAACATATAGTTAACTGTATCGGGACGATATTAAAACCACAATTAACCGTGGGTCAAGATCTATTAGGCTGGGGGTTAAGACCAGTCCGACTTGATATGGCACACAAACACACAGACCGACAGAATATACTGGAGCAAAGGACTAATCGACAAAGTATAGGTCTATAATAACTCAAAAGTACAGTTTAGCATCAGATTGCCAACATTGACAAAGGAGGCTGGAATGGTCATTTCTGTCTTATTTGCCAGCCATACCAGCCAGCCATACCCAAGCCCATGTGTTGCAACTCCTGGAGTTCCCCGCCCAATGGTTGGAGCACTGGACTTATAACGAGTCGCTGGTTCGAAACCCGGTGGTTACAAAACCTGACTTTTGATATGAATGGCTGATGACCGTCACCCCCACCTGGGCCCGGTCTGATGACCATGTCCAGAGGACCGGAGGCGGGACGGGGTGCAAGCGACTGGCGCGGCCGGAGCCGCCTCTGAAGTGCCAACACACGGCTCGGATCCCACGGAGTGAGAGTGCCATAGAAGCCACATTAAGAAGGGACCATTGCAGTCTGACTCACAGTCCATCGGTCGGCTACTCCACACCAACACATGCTGGCTGTCCACGCGGTTCGAGTTATTCCGTCAGTCGGCAACCATTCCAGCTACGGCTTTTAGCGCACCGTCAGATTTGTCATAGTGATGAAAGTGCGCTGAGTCTTCGACCTTACTCTCCATTCCCATCCCCAGGCCGCAGTCACCATCGGAGCTGCGGGGGAATGGGGAATGGGACTTATTAATAAGCAGACCGCACACCCAGAGCGGTAAACATTTCAGGCGTTTGAATATCCGCATATGATGTCAGTGAATAGAGCATTTAAAACAACCTCAACGAAACCTGGGCATATGAACGAGTTTTTTCGCTGCCCAGTCTGCCACAATTCCATTTTTTTGACCTGCTCCTGTTATTTTAAGTCCATCAGCAGATCAAAAACCTCGGCTATATATCCTTGCAAAATAAATAAACCAATACAAGTATCGGCAACACCTGGCAAATTGACAACGGAACGTAAGGACGGGGCTGCCAGCTATCGCGCTATTGCCTACAGGCTATCTTGACGAAACATGAATAAGTAGAAACGGGCAATTTAACGCAAGAAATTCTAAAGTGCAGGCATCAAACTTCGGCAATAACGGAAGAAGATTATTGGTGGACGTCTGCTTACCCTAACCGACGATAACCCAATAGGCTAGTTCGACCACGCTGCAAAATCGGACGTTATATGGAAGCATATGAAAAAACGTACGTCTTTTTGCCAGGCAGTCAGGAAGGCTTTTTTAGGTCGGCATCGGTGCGCAGAATAGAAGGCATGGGACGTTTGTGCCTCGTCTTCCATAAAAAACAAGCCTATTGGAAGAAAATGGGAGCATGTTACATCCAAGAGGCGGGGAATTTAAAACGCAGAAAATGATTTTATTTCAAAGGCTATACTGATACTGAAAAAGAGCACCCATGATACGGGGTCCTAAAAATGGGTACAGATCCTCCCAAGCTCCTAGGCAATAGCTCAGTTGTGAACTCGGCGTCCGTCGTTGGCGAAGAGAATGGATTGAACTGTCCAGGCCTTCTGCCGCCGATCATCATGCGTGGAGGAGCACAATCCGTGACATAATCGAGGCCGGCTATATCAGGCATGATCGCAGCCGTAACAAGTACAAATAAGTAAGTGCAAGTTCTCTGAAGTGTATGGGCGTGACTCTGGATCTGCTGCGGCAACCGCACATGGCTAATAATTTGTAGCCGAAGCAGTCTTAGATCAAATAAAAATCACAGGTAGGATTCAAATAGTCACTATCGTCATGCCGGAGGGACTTCTTGAGAGTATGTGAACGAAGGTGAAGAGAACTTGAGGCTAAAGGTCCCTCGAGGAAAACAATCACTGCGAAAAGGGCACGATGGGGACTGGCTTGTTAGGTGTATAGTGCGAGAGTAAGACCTGCGAAGTGCTGTAGCGGACCACAAAATCGACAGAATAATTTGAACGAACTGGGAACATTTCACGCGAATCCCGGTTGAGAATGGTGTAATGGTTGGTCTGTGAAGACGGCCGGTGTTCCCTCTCTCCCTACCGCTGACATCTCCCCCCGTTCGCGTTCTCGTTCCATCACATATGTCCCCTACCGTCAGCATCTCCATGACCCTCACCCGCAGTTTTCGACAGTGCTGCAATCCCCGCAGGTATCTGACAGATCTTTCGTGATCACATCACACTCCAAACGGATCGATGGTGCAGTTCCTTAGTATTCGTTTGCATCTTTATGTTTCTCTTTTGTTGTTATTCCATTTATTACCGTTAACATAGATTCTATACGCAATAAACCTATTTCCTTCCTTTATTTATACATGTGTGCCTGACGAAGTGTTTAGCTATTCTATCTTACCTTGCATAACCGGAAGCTATTCCAGGTGATCTAGTTTGCTGTCTGTGCTATCCTTGACATTTTCGGCCGCTACAGTGCCCCATACTCTTTTCTCCTACCTTTACGGTGATCAGATAGTCATGCGAGGTCAAAATGACTGAAGACTTGTCGAACGCACATATGTGCATGCCACACCATAGCTGGTTCGTCGAACTACACGAATCAGATTTCACCATCCCCATACCATAGTAAGAACCCAATCCAGTACGAGCATTCGTCCAAAAGAAGACCAAATTATGTCGTCAGTTGATAGTTTTCAAATGCAGAACTTTGTGCGCTTTGATGATTTAGGAGAACATTACATCTCGAGATATCTGTCACATCAGTCCCACATTCTCTTTCAGTACCCTCAAGCCACGTACCTGCAAGGCCCCATCTAGGTCTCAAGCTACAGTCCACCCCCTTTAGAGACAAGTGCGACCCACCAGGATGGAGGGCACTGTTTCTTTTGCCGACATACCTCGCTGTTCAGAAGGAATCTCTTGGATGGGTTCCCGAGTGCCGTTAGGCAGAGGATTCTCCCCGCAGGCAGCTGGATCTTTGGTGTCTCCATGAACTCCCTTGGACTCTTGAATTTGTGCAGGTGAAGGAGAGTCGGACTCTTGGTCTTTCCTCCGAGTCAAGTATTGGTCGGAGCCAGGCGCGACAGCATCCTCTTCGAGTGGACAGGTCTCTGTGCCATTTTCCTTGGGCTCATCAACCTTCAGGTGTGTGAGGAGGTGAGTTATGAAATAATCAGGAGGAAGGAATTAAAATTATATCGTCAAGCCAGCATAACAAATAGGAGTTGGGTGGGGGGGAGGAGTTGGCAGCGAGTTAAGATGGCTTGAAAGAACGAGAGGATAGACGGGAAGACTGACATTTTGAGGGCTCGGATTCAGCCGTTGAAAGAGTTCTATCTATCTCGGTCGATAATGAGACACCATGTCAGTAATTGTCCACTCTACTGACTTGCAGCCCTCCCCTTGCCTATTAAAACACCAACAACAAGACTGGGAATGAGCTAAAATATTGCAAAAATGTTTGTCTGATGGTGTTATCCAGAGTGTGCGTGTGCAGGTGTCGCTGGGGGATGAGGAAGGGGTTAAAGTATAGAATTTCAGTGAAAGTGGCTCGAAGTAACTACGAAAATTAATTCATACTTTCCGTTTAGAGCTTAGATCGGTGGCAGCTTAACGACTAGCAGTCACTGCTGGTGACTATAATAAATGGCTTCCGGCGCGTCTTGCGCTCGGATACGGTCGTGGACGCCGGTCCACAGTAAACTCGAAGACTTCATATCGCAGATCCATGGCCGAGGCGACATCGGGGAAAAAGGACGGCCGATACGCATTTTCCGACTGGCTTGGTGCCGTATCACTCAACCTACACATTTTTAATGTTCTACATTATTCCGAATGTCTACGAAACGGGTATTTATCAGCATACAGCGGTAAATGACAGAATCAGAAGTCCGCAGGGAGTTCAAATGCGCTGAAAATTGCGGCTAAAATCCGAAATATTCTATGTCAGGTTAGACTTTCATCTGTGCATTAGCTTCTATAAAAAAATTGCGCTTTCCTATTCGTTGTGCCTATAGGTCCACTATGCATGGTGCCTTGCCATAAGGACTTAAACTAAACTGACTTTCGCATTTACAGTAGTTTGCCTATCTAGTTAAATGCTAACCAACGTGTTGAAATGTGTTTTTGATTAGAGTGAATTAGTGAGGTTTGGTCGTAATACTGATTATTGTGCGGCATAATCCCAAGATGTTTCGGTCGCGCCAGAATGTCCAATTTTACCGCTTGCAAGAACTACACTCGCTAAAAATGACTACTTCAGTGGTGTGAATATTTAACTCGAGGAGACAAAAATGAAAATATTATCTCGTATTCATTTGGTGGTAGAGTAACTTTAAAATTTCAAATTGAAAAAAGAGGATGGTTGTCTTGGAGGACCTTTTTCAATTCCCGGATAATTTTGAAGCCGATGTGCATTTGCACTAGTGTTAAGGGTTTCCAACCCACATGTTGGATACTTTATGTGTAAGAAGAATCACAAGCTTCTACGCTTTTAAGAAGAGTTCATATGGGATTCATAAAATTTTACAATGGACGTGGACGATGTTGCATACATGCTCATCACCACCAATGATAAACAGACAGATAAGATTCTGTTAGGGTGGAAAATACATGCTATTAAAAAATCTCATGAGAGACTTCTACTAAACCAAAAGATATCCTTTATTCAAGGACACAATTTAGGAGGTAAGCGGTCATCAAATGAGTACATGAACGGATATTTTAATGGCCATAACCGATATTATAGCCCCAACTAAGAAATAAGTTGACAGTAAAAACACATTTCAAAATTTTGGTTAACATGTCAAATAGGCCAACTAATGTAATCATCGCTGGCTATCACCTATATGGAGTCGAGTTGTAAAAATGCATCTAGCACTACTACTCAGGTTACCCGCGAGACATAAAAAATGTCTGCCCAGTGTACCATTTAAAAGGTAGGGGGCAACACTCAGTATAGCACCATACCTTGGGACCGTAGTAGGCGAATCTTGGACAGCCGTCTTTATTCTCACTCATCCAGGCGGAGAAAAAGCTGTAGAGGTCATTGGCCAGAGAGAACATCCGCTCCAAGAATGCATATCGGCAGGTCTGCCTTGTAACGACGGGCCACTTGAAGTCACTAAAGGCGACGCGGAAACATGTGTGATGAGGATTATCCTTACACAATCGGTTGGATAATGTAATTAATACAAAGTAAGACATGGAGTGAGGAATACACCTCCAAATGGGCAATCGATTATTAATATAACATGATTCCTCTGGTGGCCATAAGCACTGGAGGAGGTGCGCTGGCCAACTGACAACCGGGTGTGTGCATTTGCAAAGTGAAAATATCATCTTCGTAGGACGAAGAAGAGAATTTAGCTAAGTATAACCACGACAGTTGCTCGAAAATTTACGCTACGTAAAGTTACATCGGCAAAACATTCCAGTGCAAACCTAATGTCACAAGGAAGATGGACGCGTTTGTGACCTCTATGAAGGAAAAGGAAGTGGCAGTACCTCGGAGACACTGCCCAAATTACAACGCATTCCGATATCAGCGCCAGAAAAACGGGGATACACCGGATATAGAAATCTTCAACCAGTTCCAAGTAGGTTGTATGCCAGGGAGATTTGACTACCTATCCAGGCTTGCAGATGCTGGGGAGTAGTATAGCTTCCGAGTAGAAAAGTCCCTAACAGTACAAACCTCCTATATTCCATGAGCAACAAAGTGTCCCACCCAAGAGTTTCTCTGCCTACCGATAGACATAAAGAAAACTGTCAAGGCAGGCCCAAATAATCACGGAAACCTCTGTAACATGTCGATATTCTAACGTGCACAACACGTCCCATTGTGACCGACATCGATTCTGAAACTGCACATCTCCGTAGGGCAAATCAAAAAGTCTTTAATTTGAAGTTCCAAGCCGCCACTCTTCACGCAGGAGACAGAGGCAGCGCTTAGGTCGGTAAAAAATGGACATGAGCTTCAATTATAGGCTGGAGCTCGACAAATTGTCTTTTTAAGATTGCTGAGCAAGGAAGTAACCTGTGTCTTCGCCCCGGAGGTTCGGAAGTCTTAAGCAATGAGATTCACCACTGCATTACAACAATGGCCTGCGCGTGTAGGTGCTTACATTAAAGGTGATTTACAGTGTGCTTACATCAGCGTCCCTTCTGCACCCCAGCTCGCTCCGATGGCGAGACAAAAGCAAGAAAGCTGGAAGTGGGAATGGGTGCAGTGGATGAAAAATCGGAAATGCTCATCTGCGCGTGACACAACTTGATGGTTACTCCATGTGTAGCAGGTTGTAATAAGTAGGGTCCCACAGGAACCATTGCGATCTGACCCTCGTTTCTGAGAAGGGCTGATTTACCTCGGCAGTTTATAATCTCTTAAGCCACAACGGTTGACGTGCTGTAATGTCTAAAACACTTTTGGTCGTTTTGGATGAGGAGCTAAGCGTTGGATCTGAGCCGGATTGATTTCACTCTCTCTCTCTCCTGTCTTACCCGGGTCTAACTGAGGATGAGATTGAGCGCAGTGGATGACATGACGTGAAGCCTCCGTCTAACGCATACCACATACGGGATCCCTTCGACAGCGAGAACCCCCTTTCAACGCTGGCAAAATGGCAGAAGGGGTTAGAGTAAGAAAAAATGCCAGCTCTAACAGATTTTTCTCCGCCAATAGCCACCAACGGGTGAGGGGTCAATGTCCCCGCAAAATCATTCTAATTGCAAAGGTTGTCTTCAATGACCTGCCATGGCACCCTTAACGATGCACAGTACACATGTTTCTGGGAGTTCAACTCAGAAACAGGGGAGAGAAGAGAAGAAAGAGCCTACCGCTGACAGTTGGCAACTGCGCCAGGGTTAGGTTTTGATGTGTTGTGAAACAAATGATCCCTACTAGAGCCTCACCGAGGAATGAGTTCTCCCAGATCGGCACCAGTCTCCGAAACTGCAAGAGGGAATGATGGGCAAAAAGGATAACGGCATGATGCGTTAAAAATGCAATGCAGGATAAGAGTTTTTGCAGTGTTCAAGTGCATCCAAAGCGTTGAAATAAATGGCTCAGAAGTGACAACAAACGTCGAAAATCAAACGGCACATGGCCAATATACAACAAAATATTTAGAAAATGCATAAATAAATAGATTGGGTATAAAGTATGGAAACGACGGTCCATCAGTGTCACCCAGAAAGACTGACTAAAGGACGGGTTCGTTAAGAGCACTGTTAATTGAGCCGGAACGTTTGGAGCCGCAGAACATGACTGACTTTCTAAACACATACACGGTCCCTCTTCTGGAGTACGAAAGGGCATTTTCGTGCTCTCGGCTGCTGAGTTACCGATAATAAAAAGGCGTGTTTAAGCTACAACAAGAACTTGGCACATCATAGTCGAAAAAGTCAACAATTGGGAAGGCCGGTGTAGAAAAATGCCCGAGCATTAACAAACCCAGACTCCACTTTGATACTAACGTGCATTCCTCGGAAATAGGAAACTATTTGAGATCGCCAGAACATGGTACCATTCGCACATGAAATGCTGAAAATTGGTTGGTATACTTTTGAAGTAATTAAGACTTCTCTTACAACATCACGGGTATATAAAACAAGTTTTTGTCGGTGTTTTTCGGAAAGATTGTTTTATCCAACAAAATGTAAATTACTTGCATCTCGACTATGCTACATCTAAAATAACTACGAAATTATGTTCCATGACTAACAGCAGTGCAGAGTTTTCTAGGTTGGGTGAAAACATAAGGGTCACCGTCAATTACAGTAGATTGCCTACCTCATGAAATGTCGCCCCAAATTTAAGGAGGTAGTATGGCACGCATTAAAGGTGGTTAATTTTGTTTTTGTACTGATTTGTGGCACAAAAAGCTATTTAGTAAAGAAGAGTTCAGCTCATTTCACTTTATTGAAGGCAAAATGGGGCAAAACCGAGCCAAATCCGACGTTTCTTGATTTCGAGGCGCTATTTCACCTTCCGGACCAAATATTTCTGTTTGTTTGCGTTGTACTATACACGAATATTTATATAAGCTAGAAAAATTTAAAATATTTCCTTTGAGAGAACGGAAAATTTGAGCTTGCGTTCACGAAAATCAGGTAAATTCAGGTATGAGAAATCACATTGTTTTCGGATAAACAAGGACAAATTTAGTTTTAAAAATTCAGTTTTGCAAATTTGTGACGTCTTGTGCCAGAAAACGCAGTAATAAAGTTGTGTGTTATTTGTTTTACCACACCGATAATTGGGACTGTAAACAAGCATATATACGAAAAGCCGCGACATGCCATCATTTTTCTCTGTCACGCCGTACGAGAAAAATGTCCAGACAATATCTATCTGCCGTTGACTATGAACTAATACGGAAACTTGCAGCAGAAGGAGTGCCGCGTGAGTCGTTAGGTAGTATTTTCGATATAAGTAAGGTCACTATGTGGCGCATTCTCAATGACCGAAGCAAAACGGTCCACAAGTAAGCAGGACGACGATTTTATTCGTCGTACAGTAAAAAATTATCATTATATGCCCATTGAGACCATTCACAGGGAACATCTGCCGATGTTCTCTATGAACATAATCAGGAAAATGATGCAGGCATTTGAACTGCACCAGGCAAATGCCGCAAGTAAGCCGTTTTTAAGTAGGAAACTTGTTAGCGAACGTTTTTTATTTGCTAAGAAGTACATTGATTACAGGCCCTCATTCTGGAAGCGCATTTACTTCTGCGATGCGATCTTATTTTAAAATAAGCCGGCGAAGTCGACGCAGATGGTCATGTGTGGAAAAAACTTCCCCCGAGAACACACTATATCGACAGTATTTTTCAAGAACTGCCCACGTCTTATGGTTTGATGGCCATCGAATTTGGAGAACGACCGATCTGGCGGTCGACAACCGAGACCATGAATAGCAAGGTGTTCCTAGACATTATAAAGGATGCCTTCGCCTATAACGACACACATCGACGCAGAATGGACACGATAATTTTACAGGATAATGCCCCATTTTATCGCTCCAAAGAAAAATGAATTTGATAACGTTTGCAACGATAATCTAACAATCAGCCTCTGCGCCTGTGGCCTGCAATTTGATTTATTTCTTCGAAAAGCCCGGACTTGAATCCAATCGAAAACCTTTTTGCAATTATCAAAAGAAAACGGCATAAGGCAAAAAAAGGTCTTTCCATGGAAGAAACTTAATTTGTGCTGCATACTCACATTGAACAAACTACTATAGACAACCTGACTGCCTCCATGTCAGACAGACTTTGTGCTGTCATCAATGCAGACGGACAGTTTACGAAGTACTGATCTTGTACATTTGTTGTTATTCTACATTCATTCCCCGTTTTTATGCGCCGCCAGCCCCCCCCCCCTCCTCCTTATACACATTTATATATAGCTTTATTTGGTTGATTTGTAATATAGCCATTATCTTAAATGCAGGTTTTTTGTGAAAATTTATTATTTTAATATTATTCAATATTAAGTTACAAAACAATCAATGCCTTCTTTATAAGAACGGTCGTTTTTCACTGGTTTACAACTTTTGAAGACGCAGCACGGACTGATTTCGCGTAAGAGGCCCTTTCTTGTGAAATCCATGAAACTTCATGAGTTAGGCAATCTACTGTACCTATCGTACGTTGCACTTCAGTTGTTGAAGGTGGCAAGAATTACCGGGTCTCGCATATAATCGTAAATATAAATAAGGCTTGGAATTTTCAAAGTGTGTAAGCAGCATCCCCGAGAGAGCAACTCACCAAAATTCACCTCCTTCAGCCGAGCGATAATCCTGGCATTCACTTCGTCCACGGGCCTTCCGACCTTGTCCCGATGGGCCTCCTGTGAGTCGCAGGAGCACTTGAAGAGTTCTCGATGGTAGGACTGGCTGTTTATTAACTGCCGCAAACGCAGTGCCATTTTAAGCTGAAGGCAAAAGGGGGAGAGCGTTTAAAGATGGTCAGGTTGGAGTAAAAGCAGCGTCAAGTCGGCATGGAAACGCAACTACTTGTGCTAGTCGTTAAGGTTTGCACAATCGGCTAGGCTGTTGTGCTAGACTTCGACCGGGGGTCCAAGTGCCTGGCGCGCGCCTTAAATGAGGGCCATAGACGACGTAAGTCACTGGGAACTGCAACTGGTAAATGAGGGGAGATGGAAGAGTTAGAAATGCCTGCCCTAATTGGGTGGCCAATTTGAAGGGCTGACTACGAAGACATAATGGATAATAAAACTGCCAATAGGCGGTACCAATCGATCCTCTTCAGAGTTGGAGGTCCCGTTGGAATGGATCTTTAATGTGGACTTTTGGCGACTTTTCCATGAGAGCCCCAAACTGAGTAAGGTCGGTTCGGGCAAGTGCGTAGGTACCAGCAAGTGTGTGGTACGCCTAGAGGTGAGTGTGGACACGTTATTCACTGAGCCAACGTCAACCTCCAGGCGCCTTGACTTCGTTCTGTTATTTTAATATGGAGGGTGTGAGATGGGGCTGACCGCGAGCCTCCTTCATTGTATGACAAGTTTCGCATAAACCACTACTTCTGACTCACGAGATAATATTGGTCCTAATGAGGAACAAAATACAGTGAACAGCGCTCGCACATGTGTTCACGAGAGAAGACCGCTCGTCAATAGTCATAAAAGGCAGTGCAAAGGGATTGAAAACAATGACACCTAAGCCCGAGATTCTCCAATTAATCCTATTTAGACGAATTTATCAGGCCCATGTACTAGGGGACGACAGTCAGCATGGCACTCAAGTGAGCTGTACCGTAAAACGTCGGACAAATGGGCAGAGTTAAGTCAACGTTTGTGAGGTTGGTTGGGGCAGTGTCGACGATTTTGTAAACTCGGTTGCAGTAGAGGAAGATGCTACAGGCGACCTATGCGAACTGTGAATACTCGCAGGAAGTGAAGACGCAGCGGAATGAACTGATTGCTGATTAGAGTTGTGTTCTTCATGACAAGTCACCATGGCCAACGAAACTGCACGAATTTTTCAGAACGCCCAACTGATTCCGTGGAATATTAATATTGCCTTCAAGGTGTCCTTGTAACGTGTTATCTGCTGTTGATGTCAGCGCCTGTAAAAGGAGTCCACATGCGCTCCTCAGTTGTCCTGACGGCGTCGCGGCATGGCCTGCTTCAGCACCAAGAAAATGCTGAACGCATCAGTCGACCACCGAGCCTGAAAGTCCGGAAATCGTTCTTTTCACTGCAAACTCATGGTTCACGGAAGACCACAAATGTGAAATTATTCAGCTTTCTCCCGAGGTTTTGTAGGCACCTGAGGGGAGGCCAGCAGTTAATATTACTGCTACCCCTACTGCTACTGCTACTACTACTACTACTACTACTACTACTACTACTACTACTACTACTACTACTACTACTACTACTACTACTACTACTACAACTACTACTACTACCACCACAAGGAAGCAACCCATGCGCGCAATGCTTTGAGAGATAGTAGGAGGCTTACCATTTTACGAAGTCGAAAATCACGAAAGTGGCAGTAGATGCCGCGTAGTAGACCCTCCAAGCCGCCGGCAGAGTCTCTCATTCGTATTAAGTACCAACGCAGACTCCAGTGGCGAGGATAAAGGTATTCACGACATGCAGACCCTGGCTCTTCTGTCGCAGTGAAACTGCCCGCGTCCACCAGGTGTGGCAGCTTCTCCGCATTGGTTGAGAGTGCGTCGAAGAGGAAGGTCAGTGAGTCAACCGATCGAAGCACCTCCTGAAGACAATCTGATATGAGCAGCCATCGCGACAGGCACCTGTAGAGGAGGGAGCAGCAGGAATAGGAAAAAAAGATGGATAGTACTGGAGCAGGGAGGGGGGGGGTTAGCGGAAATACACAAAAAATGCAATGTGGAGGACGTACAATGTTCGGACCTCGTCAGTCGGAGTCCAGTCCTCCGCTTTCTCATCTGCGTCCTCTGCCCCAGTTGTCAAACCCCGCTTTGGCTCCAAGGAGACGTTACTGACAGTCTCCCATTCAGAACTGTCCGATTCATCGCCATAGAGTTCATTGTCAAAGTCATCGGATGTGAGGTCCAAATCCACAGATGAGGGATTTACGTAACTGACATCCTCGTAATCATCATCATCCAGCTACGGTTAAAAACGTAATGTGAACAAGGAACTACAATTGCTGTAATGTACCAATGCAAAATGATATAAGGTAAAATATTTTTATTCGTCGGACGTTTTGAATTCCTGTTTGGATTGAAAACAGCACATGAGAAAATGTCTTATAAAAATCAAAATTACTCCTTTTCGAGTACTACTCATGACCCGGCCCTTCTCTGGAATGAGGATAAGGCTACAATTATCGCTTCCTAACGTGGCCTTTATGGTGATCTCACTTACCTGTGGGAGGCATTCTTTCGGTAACTTGTTACACAAGGCGCAGAGGCCAGGTCGTGTATGGCACACGCAGACGGTTTGTATAGGTTTGTCACTCACTGTGCTCGAGCCCACTTCCATTCCCCATGACTGTCTTGCCAGCGGAGCAGGAGGGGTAATAGAAGAGGGAGTGCGGTAGACGCTGAGAAAGTCTGCGGCGCAAAAAATAGGTCAAGAAAAAAGGCGCCGCTGCTGAGTCCGCCAGCGATGTTCGAGTTGGCGGGGAAGAGGCTGTATGTGGCACGCGCAAATGGGCAGCTTGACTTTGTGAGCCAATGCTCATCTCCAGTTGTCTAACTGTGTTTTGGCATCAGATCCTGGCGGGCGTGAGGAGAAATTGGCATAGATGCTGTGCAGGCCTCCGTCGTTGTAGGTTAATTTACGGGCAAGTCACTAATTACCCACGGGACAGTAGTAGTTTTTCGTCGCTTGCGATGGTTGAACTACCAAGAAATTACGACTGTTTTGGTCGATGGAAACGCGTGAATGCTCGCGATTGGCTTTTAAGGATAGCGTATTCATGCTATATTCACTCAAAGCGGTTATTCAGTGTTGTGCTGTGAGTGCAGCTGTCCGCTACAGACATGGGATCGGATGTCTACACAGTCTGCAGCCCACACTTTCCCATTTGCCAGCAATAACGCAAATTAGAACTCGTCAATCGGACTCGAAGATGACCCCGCCGTTTCCGGTAGAACGTTGAGGACATGCTCGATAAATGTGCTGCATCGGCCTCACTCTTCCCCCATACTTACGAGATTAGGTAGATATAAGGTGCAAGATCAAGCGGCCTCTGCAGCAGTGATTGATCAAGCATACTGCGTTAGTTTCCCTCGTTACTACTAAATGATAGAACAATGGTCAGCCAATTGCGCTCGCGAGGGCGCGAAGGCACAAAAGTCGTCGGTCTGTTTTACTTGCAGGACAGGATAAATTGGTTGCGGTTAGATTCGCAGGCCACCTGATGGCGAAGACTTGACGGGTTGGGATGGTCATTTTTAGTTTATTTGCCGTTCTCAGCCAGCTTCACACGAAAACCAAAACAATGATGACCTAGGATCTTAAAAGCGAGGGTTCACTTGTTTTCGAGCTGGTGGCCTTACACTGAAAAAGCTTTAGATACAAGCTATAATGACCCAATCTAGGCAATCATTTATCTTGGTCAGGCGAAACGTTTGTGTGGGCCCTACAGTTGCGGCGGTCGAAGTTTACCCCGAGCGCATCGAAAAGCTGCAAAGAGTAGAGTGTTTCACGACAGTTGACGGGTCGTGCTCGTACTGCCTGGCTCAGGTTAAGACGTAAGGTTTGATTTTGGATGCATATGTGCGTATTCAACTCGCCTTTTTTGAAGACAAGAAACGAAAAGCGTGAAAATTTTTATGGTATCATATTCGGTAGTATTTAGTTGAACTACGTTGTTTCGGTTTGCAGACAATCTATCGCAAGTAGTATCTACTTTCAGCTAGGGAACTTTTGCAAGACATGGAAAAGGCACTTAGGTGCTAGATGTGTTAGCCAGTTTACTACATAACCATTTTTTTATGAATATTCGAACAGATGTTTAAATATTTTCAAAACATTCGAAGTACGCGGTATTTTTCCACCAAAAAACTAACTGCGGAAGAAACTTACGACTCTGATGCACTGCAGGGGGAAGACATCTGTTCGCGTGCCCTGGGCGTCGAGTAGTTTGAGGAGACCAGTATTGGGGTCTGATTCATCTATGCAGCCGACAACATTTTTGTTGCACCCATCTTCCCCTGACGAGGCGAGGACAATGTCACCGATGTTGTAGCGGGGCTCGTGAGCAATCACCACTTCGTAGACGCCAGCGTCTTCTGGGGGACCCTGGGGCTTTAGCGTACTAAAAGATGGTAAGAGAGAATCCAGTAACATGCTTTGTTGAGAGTAATGACTTCAGAAAGGTACAACCCATAATAACCGAAGCAGGCTAACTGTGCTTCAACGCTCTATTTGCATTCAGAAAACCGGGCATACCTTAAAAAACTAAGACTTTGAAAGTAAAATAAGTGGGCAAAGGTTGTATGATTGGTAAAGATGTAGTATATCTGCTCCCTCGCCCCCCTAAGCACAAACGTATGAATCAATAAATGTAAAATTACCAGAAAGATCCAGCGAAATCGGTTTTTCGAACTGGAATATTTAGACGTAGTGTAACCAAAACAACTACGAAATAAACCTTCTACGAAGCATGTTCATAAAAAGTATTGTATTTTGATTATTTCGGTACCCGTGATGTTGCGGGCAGCATTTCATCACAGGAAAAAGTAAGCGACAGCAATGCTAAGGAACTCGATCCAGTCTCCTCGGTAGCGAAGATCAAATACTGTGCGTTCAAGAACGCGCTTAGAATCTTGGCGGACCATTAAGAGCTGGGTTTTGAGCTGACTTCTTCGTCTTATCCAGTTAGACAGTGTGGCGGCACTGGAATCATGAGGCAGGCAACGAATAATGTGGTCCAGCCGCTTCATTCGGCGTTCCCACGTAGTGCCGATAGAGGTAAACATGTGCGTCCGCGGACATGAATGAGAATAAGGAATCGCGGGAACTGTATGTTTTCTATTATGCTATTTCGAAATCAAACAAAATTCTGTCGTCAGATGATGATGACGTGCCCCATAGCACTTAACGGTGTTAAAAGGCGCGTTGATAAGTTGCTGGTCAAAGGTCATCTACGGGGCTTTGTCATTGCGCGACAATCGATTGTGAGTGATGAGGTGGGGACGCAGCGTCATTATAGCTGGTGTTGACGTCGGCAACTGCGCCAAATCCCAGTACGAGACGGTTGAGCCTCGGACAGCCGACCGGTGCACGGGCGAGCGAAGGGAGAATGGAGCCAACAATGGAGAAGCCATCCCAAGACAAATTAGCACATTCCTCACTAAAATGAACCTGATACGTTTGAATCTACCACGAAACACCGAAAGTTGTGATTACCAACGGAATGGATAACTGGCTTCTCACAGGGTGACTGGCGGGAGGAATTAGTGGGGCTAAACAGCCACCTGGTAATGTGGTTAGTATGGCACTCTCACGCACGTGAGATCCAAGTCATCCCTTATTTTTTGAAAAAAAACTGATAGTTTGCCGGACCCAGGTCGTATGCGGCATGTGTAGACGGCTTGTTTAGCTGTTAGCTACGGCCTCCGAGCCCACATCTGGTAGTCTTAACATTTTTTCACCATCAGAGTCTCTTTGGTGAGGTAAAAGACAGTGCGGCAGTTGCTGCAAACGTGTTTATCACCATAAACTAATTCACGCACGAGTCCTCGGTGCTGCGCGTACCCCGGGGGAACAGGCTGGATGGCGTCGTTTGGAACGGTCGAGCCGTCAGGACCGGTGTTGCGCTGGCACCTCACTTCTCGCTTCGGTATTTCCACTCCCTCACCACTCCACCCCAGCGCACGTTCACTGCCGACCTGAAATATCCTCGTAATATTGTCTCAGCGAATGTGTTCAGTTGCATGCAATTCACAGGCTGTATGCTCCACTCGAAGAAGCGCACTCAAACAAGTGAGCAAAAACCTCCACTTTTCCTGCATTCCCCACTCACACTACTCGATAAAGCGGATAGGCAAGTTAGCTTAGCTGCGGGTTATCCGACGGGCCACGCGGTAGATGCGCTGGAACTTCAGTAAAGACTAACCGCAGAACAAGCAAGCAAAATGTTACGCTCGACAAAAAAAGTTATCGCGTGCCAGCAGCGGCAGTACTGTCGGGGGGCTGGGATCAGGCACTCCGACAGCCCCATGAAATGCATTAAGGCTCGATGACAGAACTCTGACGTGGCGCCTCTTAGGCAGTCAGAAAACGAGCTTGGTTTGTTACTATTGGCTGGTGGTTGGGCTAAACAAAGCTAACTAACTAGCGGAAACAAGCTCAAATAACGAACCCGGACGGCTCAGAGCAAATGTTTGTGGTGTAGTATACCTCCCATTGACAGCTCCGTTACATGTTCACCTGGAGAATTCTTCAAGTAAGTTTTTCATTACTTGATTTGGGCGTTAACCGTCGATCCAAAGTCGTGTCATGGATTTGAAAACCTTGTCTGGATCGAGTTCTCAAATTTCCAGGACTACGCAAATGCAAAGTCAAAAGTGAGTGAGGTTTACTATTTTTCTTGGCACTTCAATGGTGAACGGCTGGCTGATGATGATATGTAAACTATAAATTGCCATTCAGATTCCAGCGAATAAAGTCCCGTAGAGAGGTTAGCCAATGCAAGACGGTAATCCTTCATATTAAACTGGTGTAGAGCTTACTTTGCTGGTAGAGGAAGAGCGTGTGTTCTTGTAAGCGAGGTCAAACATAAAAAAGAGTTGAGTGAATGTGACGACGGGTCCTAACAGGAAGCATTAGTGCTAGCCGATAAAATGGTAACAGGAGTGCAAATAATGAAACACTAGTAAACAAAAGGTTGAAGATATTGGAGAAGGCCAGTAATCGGAAATTAGAACATAGACCAAACACAGCAGTTTGCACAAAAACTAACCCTAGGTGTTTCTCAAACCATTGAATCGAACAGATCATCTCCCTGGAGTTAACCGATGTAACCACGCCATAGCTGTGCACCGATTTTGCCTGAGAGGTGCTGAGTTCGGTGTCATGTCCATCGATTCCGTTGGCACCGTTGGAGTGCTCTTGCGTTTCTGAGAGATGTGAGTGAGCGGAACGGGGACAGACAAATGGCATTTAAGGGATGGGAGAGGCGCATGAACCACAAAGAGCCTAGGGCTGAACCTTGGAAGAATTAAGCGAACATTTTGGTGGCCTAGGAAGACGCAGGTTCCTATTGTGTATTACTTAATTGTCTGACTAACGATAATGCGGTATAAACTGGCTGGAAATTAAATGGAAGCATCCACGTAAGATTATTGGGAAATTGGAGAGAAAGAGCTTTAACGTAAGGATGGTTGAGTTAACCACAAAAATGAGCGCAGGTTGCATAAGTTTGGGGTGAACTTGGTCTTGGCTTAATGGATACAGCGTAGGAAAAATAGCTAAGAGAGCGCGGGGTTGAGCCTCGGGTACCCCCAAGCCTGAGGTTTGGCAAGACGGACTGACGACGGATGGTGAGCCCGAAATGGCCATTCCAGTCACCCTTGCCTTTTGCGGTAGTCTCACTTTGCATATATTACTAGTCGCTGTGATATTGCCTACACGGGTTTAGATCTAGCCCAAGAGGACAACGGGACGAGTACACCCCGTAACGCGATCGATGACTGTCCCTGTCATAATACCTATAGACGTCAAATTCAAACAAACTCTTTAATAAATCAACAAATTTTAGTTCGTCCATTTCTCCATATCATCTGTAGACATATAGCAACGGCCCAAAACGGAAAACTTCTTAAATGTGTATAAAAAGTCAATCAATATAGATCAAAGTGAGAGCATGCTCTTGAAATAGGACTGCAACCCTTCAATAAAATATTTTTTCGCCCGAAGGCTTATTTAAATATGGATACTAGCAGACATCAGTAAAACAGGTGGGCAAATGTAACCGGGAGGATGAGGAGGAAGAGGAGAAATATAAGGAGTAGAAGAAAAAGAAGAAGAAGAAGAAGAAGAAGAAGAAGAAGAAGAAGAAGAAGAAGAAGAAGAAGAAGAAAGAGGAAAGTTTGAAAATAGAAAGTACGAAAAAGACAAAAGATCAGAAAGGACAGAGCCACGATGAAAAAAAGAAAGTAAAGATGCAAAACAATCAACCTGATCTCAGGCGCACCACGTCGCCCGGCAGCAGCAGGTTTTCGTCGGGAGCAAGGTACTCGGGATGCAGGGAGTCAGCCCGCACCTTGTGCTCCACGGTGCCATCCTGCCATCTCACATCGTAACTGGTCACCATCGCAATTATCAGAACCGGTACCTGCTGACCCGGCGTCGGGGGCGAACGTGGGAAACCGCCGTCGGACATCAGTTGATGAGTACGGCCAGATTGGATAACTTCAACATTGTCCTGTGGCGGGGATGGCTGCTGACAGCCGTTCATACTGTTCGCCATCTCAGTCTCCTCATCCTGCTTAGGACCAGGAACGGTGGTTGAAGCATTGGAACGATGATTGAGATGATCGGCTTGATGGTGGTAGTGGTTATGCTGAGGGACAGAGCGGGATTTGGCATCTCTGCGCTCGGCTGTGGTGCCTGTGCCTTTGTCATTAGCGCTAAGACTAGCGTGAGGCCGACATTCAGCGGAGCCGGAGGGAGAGGGTGAAAGAGAGGAACAGGAGGAAGACCGGTCCGACTCAATCTGCGGACAAACACCAAGGGAACGATGCGGATGGACTCGACGGGAACGTTTTTGGAGGGAGATCGCAGATCCAGGGAAAATCGGGGACGAGACTGCCGGAAAAGGGTTCGCTGAACCTGAGTAACAAGGATGGGCGGGACGAGAATAAATGGACTTGAAATGAGCTACGACCAAAAAATGATGGCGAAATGCACGAAAACCTCCATGGTTCCCTTTTTGTCTAGTTGCTTGTTCCCCGCGCTTAAAAATACCGGCTACTTGAGTATTAGTCCAATTTTTCTCTCCGAGGCCAATGAATACCAATGCATTTTCGATCCACACACCCACAAAAAGAACGATACAGACAGATACAACGGCATTAAGTCTGATATATTTCCTACTGCGAGCCCTCCACTCGTCTTGCAGGCAGGTTTAAACCTCAAATCAGAAACAAGCAGGAGGTTCAGTGCGGTATAGCCAGACCACTGTTTCCTTTAAAACATTCTGCAAACTCCTGTGTACAAATCAACAGCTATTGAAAATTAGGCCCAGGACCAGGCGGGTTAGCTCTAACTAGACGAACTCTTCATTGCAGTGTTACAGGCACAGTAAAAGTTAACGGTTGGAAGACAACCCAGTGGTATGACAATGTTGACAATGAAACACTTGTTCGCTCGCTCGCAGGTCTTTTCGTCGGGTGGGCTCATAGTTTTTCATCAAGGTCAGCAGGTTGAGCTACAGTAAACTGCGAGTTACGAATACTAGAGTCGAGAGATATTGAAAACTGTTTATTTCAACTATCAGTGCTCGTGAGTTCTGCGAACCACCGGACGTTAAACCATAAGGCAACAGGTCTCCCTACGCACCGATTAATATAACCATTAAGAATCAATAGTTCTGTTCGAAGGTCAGCTGACACCAGATTGTGACGCTCTTCAGTCAAAGTATTCCCGTGAGCGACAACACCGTCCCAATGGTTAAGTGAAGAACTGACTCGGTAGAATCTGATCGAGGCAGGACTGAGGACCAGTATCCTTGTTAGAAGACTTGGCGACTTGGAGGTTTTATGCGTCGCAGCCAAAACTAAAAGATATGCTTCATTGTCACAACATTCATCATTACTGACTCGACCAGGTCACTGTCGCAGGTCAACGGCAAAAGAAAACCGAAAAACGGAACCACAGATGAGCAGTAATTGATCTTTACTCTCTTCAAACACTGTTCAGGTGGCCAACTCCAGGACATCATCAGACAAGGTCGATTTCCGACGAAATTACATTCCAGAAGAGTTCGTTTTTAGGTCTAACCAGAACATGATGAAACCATCCTAATCCTCGAGTAGGAAGGGTAACATTTACGGTTCATCTTTTCGACAGCTACATAGGCGCCAGTTAGAGATGCACTAGGAGAATTAAATGTGCGCACCATTTCTTGAATGCTTTTATGTGGTGAATTTGTCCAAGCTAAGGCATAGGTAGAGAAAATGCGATTCCCAGGTGCTAAGTCAGAAGAAGAAGGAAAGTTCACCGGGAGAGGTGTATTGGTTGTCTAACGTTTCGAGCAGTTGTTTCGTCCACTACTCTTCTGGAGAGTCATACGCGCACCTCCCATTATATGCCACTGTTCGCATTGTTCCTGGCATGTCAACACTGGCTGTGCGCTGTGTCCGCCTTGTGTCGCCAGTGTCGTCACCCCCACCGATCGCCTGTTCTGAAGCGTCAGGTTGTGTCGGCCGCGGCGTCCCACTACGGTGAAGGTGTGAGCATGACTCTCCAGTCTCTGAAGATGGGTAGACGAAACAACTACTCGAAACTTCAAACAACCAATATACCTCACCCGGTGAATGCTCCTTCTTCTAAGGCATAGGTCTAGATAGAAAACTCGCATACCCGTATCTTAAGTGCCTAGTTGATTTTAAGTCGATTCTGTAGGGTTCAACGGAATTTGATGCTCACTTTGGCTGACGGGTGCAAATTGCTACCGCGGCTGAGTAGATATTCAGGACCACGAAATCCGAGATAGTCAATGTATCGATTTGGAACCTAACCTATTAAGTACCTGGGTCGAGTTTGTGAGAGTACACAATCCTGGCGGACACCGGCGGTAGCCGGAGAGAAATCTCGATATTCCGTACAGCCCCAGTTCTGTGACAGTAGGCTTTAATGAAGAGATGTAGCTTTCGTTCCAGCGTTACCATTCAGCATGATGGATCATAGGGAATAATGATGAACTAAATCAAAATCCCCGAAAAGAACGAGTTTGCCGGTGATTTGCCACCAGTCTAGCCAGAGTTAATCCTTACAATGTTAACTGACGGATAGATTATGTGGACTAAATAGAGCTCATACAGAATACATTAGACGGCAGCCTCGCAGGTTTGGGCGTGTCGTCATTTGAGCAGACTAATGTCTAACATAAAATACCCTGTCCTCTCTGGTGGCCTTCAATCTCTCAATACAATCTGGAGGGGGTTTAAATGAAGAAAACAGAGGCAACGACGAAAAACGCTGAAATTTCCAAGGAATAGTCTGTGCGAGACGTACACTCAAGGGAACATGGTACGGCGATGGCTTGGAGGATTCTGGAAATGCTTTTGACTGGCTATCGGTAGAAAGTCGCGTATGAGGGTCATTGTTAGCCGTCTCTCCTGCCTCACTAGATGACTGGCTATGGGGGACATCAAACTGAGCAGAGGTAAGATCCTGCCCAGTCATGTGTCGGTAGAACAGGCCCTCCATATTACCGAAGTGGGCCCTAGAGAGAGCAACGTGGGAGTTGAGTTGTGAGGGTTACCGAAACGGCAAAAAAATGAACATAAAAATAGGCAGAAGTTGATCTATATGTATTGAACGTACAGACTAACCAGGCACGTTTATCTCGATCTAAAATATTTTGCATCATCAGGAGAAAGTAGGAATGACGGACAGGGTGTGCTGCCTTACACGTCGTAAATTTTGTCCTCTGGTCTGATGGTGTACTGAAAGATGTCTCGAACAGAGCAGAAAGACCATGGATAGGGGTGTATGGATTGGAGTTTTTGCACGTCAGTACCGAGAACCGTCGATGGCCGTCCGCTACCGATGTCCTTAACACTGAAATACGGAGAAACGGCAAAGGGAAAGGAGCTCGAAGATTATGTAAATTTGTTGAGTCACTTATTTTTTGAGATAACAGAGAATGATGATGATGAGGAGGAGGAGGGGAAGGAGGAGAAGGAGGAGGAGGAGGAGGAGGAGGAGGAGGAGGAGGAGGAGGAGGAGAAGGAGGAGGAGGAGAAGGAGGAGGAGAAGGAGGAGGAGAAGGAGGAGGAGAAGGAGGAGGAGAAGGAGGAGGAGGAGGAGGAGGAGAAGGAGGAGGAGGAGAAGGAGGAGGGAGGAGGAGGGAGGAGGAGGAGGAGGAGGAGGAGGAGGAGGAGGGAGGAGGAGGAGGAGGAGGAGGAGGAGGAGGAGGAGGAGGAGGAGGAGGAGGAGGAGGAGGAGGAGGAGGAGGAGGAGGAGGAGGAGAGAGGAGGAGGAGGAGGAGGAGGAGGAGGAGGAGGAGGAGGAGGAGGAGGAGGAGGAGGAGGAGGAGGAGGAGGAGGAGGAGGAGGAGGAGGAGGAGGAGGAGGAGGAGGAGGAGGAGGAGGAGGAGGAGGAGAGAGGAGGAGGAGGAGGAGGAGGAGGAGGAGGAGGAGGAGGAGGAGGAGGAGGAGGAGGAGGAGGAGGAGGAGGAGGAGGAGGAGGAGGAGGAGGAGGAGGAGGAGGAGGAGGAGGAGGAGGGAGGAGGAGGAGGAGGAGGAGGAGGAGGAGGAGGAGGAGGAGGAGGAGGAGGAGGAGGAGGAGGAGGAGGAGGAGGAGGAGGAGGAGGAGGAGGAGGAAGTCAAACCTACTCCATTTCCATCAGATGGAACTTTGCCCTTATAGGAATCAGTTCCTCAACAAGGAGGTCGACCTTGGTGCGGCGACGAAGACTGGCCAACCAAATGGCATTGTGCTGTGGTGTTTCGTTGAGGAAGAAAGGTAAGAAGTCGATCTCCTCGTCAGTGAGGGTTCTTCCAGAGGTCAACTTCGAGTCTGCGGTGTTCCAGCGCACAATGGCCTCGGGGGCGCGGTAAGCAAGACTTCGAGCGTCTCCACTGATGACAGTACCCTCGTAGAACTCGTCACCAGACCAATCACTGGGGATGGCTTCTCGAAGTTTAAAGCAATTCACAGCCGTCTCATGTACTCTAATCCTTGAAAGAGGATGGAGGCATTAGAAGAAGAAGCCCAGTTAGCTTATAATGGACGAGGAAGACCCGAATCAAAGTTTCAACAAGGTGAATTAATGCCAAGCCGAATGCCCTTTGAATTGGGCGTGACTAAGAGACCAGACCTGTTTTGAGTGTTGTACAACAGCGTTGAAGACATGGATATAAATTCTCAGCTCACTGTATCCAAGACAGTTGTCACGCTGGACACAGAAACAAAAATAACACAGCCCCTTGCCAACCTATACTGTTTGTTAAGAGCCGATGAAAAATATCCCTTGGTAAGGGGTGTATAGACGACGAGAGAAATAGGAATGACTAATTCTGGTTTATTTTCTGTCTTTCGTCAATCAAACCCAAACTACAGACTGAGAAAACAGTAGGTGTAGTACTCGTTCATTCTTATGCCACTTTTAAGACTTCTGGTAGACAATACTGAAAGCTGGGCAGAGGACTCAGTGATTACACACTAAGCTTAAAGACGCCAAATGAACCCATGTTATGATTTTAAGGTCTCTCGGTCATTCACTAGAGCATTACTTACTGAACATATCAAAAAAACAGAAATTGTTACTTCCCCCTCCTTTGCCGTCATCAGCTGAAATTTAAAGCAGGGTCTTGCACGTTTTTTTAATTCGCGTACATTCAATAAATGCGTGCGACTTTCTAATTCCAAAATAGAGATTAGATCATTTGGCCTAGTCTGGCAGACCTATCGTTCCACCAAAGAAACAGCACTATCTGGAAAATGTTCCTTATTGTCAGTATGATAAAAAAAAATATACAATGAGCGAATTGCATATCTTGGAATTTCTCCTTCTGTAAAGGCTTATGCAAGCCTTGCACTTTAAAGACGAGTTGGGTGTTAAGTCAAGAGCCGCGCTGTGCGCGCGACTATTTTCATTCGCTTTTACATGTTTTTGTCATTGGAACGTGATGGGTGCGAGCGCAGAAAGTGAAATTGGCGTTGTGCATAACTTCCCCTCGTTATAATTCAAGTCATTCCCAAGTCACAACTGCTTCGTACAGTTGGCTTACTTAGGTGAAAGGCCACTTTCATCTGTAGTGCCATCAGTTGCAGATCCTAGCGCGGGCAAGTGAGTAAGGCTCAAAACGTGATGAATTATTTATGGGCGTCCCTTATAATAACCACATCTTTCATGAAATTTGAAGACTAGACCTTACCTGGCTCCATCAGAGAAGCGTAGGATGTAGTGCAGTTCGTGGTCAACCACAGAGCCGATGAAATCGCCGTATCTGACGATATGGCTACGGTATGAGGAATCCCAGAGCTAAGGTGCAAAAAAGAGGTTAGTAAAGTACAGCGAAGCGACCAAATATACATGAGATAAGTAGACTCGGACACCATGGATGACCGCAAGATCCAGTTCCGCGACGAAGCTAACTTAAGCGACAGATTCTCTTTGTTGGGAGGTGAGAAGATGCGGGGGAAGAGAAATATGCGGCAGAGCGTGTGTTGTTTACGATGGGTGGTGGGAGAGCACGGATTCAAAGCGAATTGTATGCTCTATATAAGTGTGTAGGCTGGAGAGAACGCCAAGGTTCTGCCGGAAAGTCCGTTAATGAGGCTATGACGAGGAAATGGAAGTGAGTCCGCGGCCGTAAAGCTCTTGATGGCTTTGCCAAATTCAATAATATCGGTGAATCATGTGGTTTTTTAAACAAAATGGTGCACGCACGGAAGCCTACCGTCGTCCCTAGGCGACAGAATTACATAATTCGTGCAGAAGCAAATCCCTGGTGTACATAATTAAATTTGTAAAAGCCGAGACCACCTCCATTATTGGCGAAGCCATATCGGAAACAGTGCGCACAAGGCAGGAAGTGAGCATACACGCGATATCCGCAAGCAGCTCATCCACAAGGTGACCACCGGCTGTGTGATTACAGTTCCAGTAACTGGTAAGGTGATGTAAGGAATTGAGGAAGCATCGACGTGAGCATGACAGGAATGAGACAAGCTTCGTGGAGAACCCATCCTCGGCACTAATCTAAAGATAGGCTAACATCGAAATTCGTCCGAAAAGATTGAAGCTGAATGCGGATGAAGGCGAATCTAAAAGTGGGACAGACATCAGGTAATCTTATGAATAGACAAGGGGAGCTGTTCATTTTTTCCCGCGCCCACCAACTACTCTATCCTCCCTTTAAAAATAGGTTTTCTATCAAAGGCAATGATGGATCTGACATGGGCTTTTTAAAATCGCACCATATGCCACACATGAACGCAAAACTTCAAATTAGCCGCACATCTACACACACAACAGCAAAAATGAAAAAAACGAAAAAAGAGAGCTAGTGCACACCGTATCGAAAATAGTCAGGTACTAATCTTAGGAAATGTTAACATAATTCGTGAACTGGTTTTCTATTAGAAAAGATTAATTAAATGGGATTACATCATCGATTATCGTACAACATAATTTCAAGCATTTCAGTCACTTTAGGATGCCGGTTTCTGAATGCACTCTTTTCCAGCCGGCTGCAAAAACTAAACTCGGCAAAATGAGTGCTTAAGTAGTATGCATGTAGGAAGGAGGAGGAAGAGTAGGAAGAAGAAGAAGAGGAAGAGTAAGAGGATGAGGAAGATGAGGAGGAAGAGAAAGAGGAAGAGGAAGAAGAGGAAGACGAAGAAGAGGAAGACGAAGAAGAGGAAGACGAAGAAGAGGAAGATGAAGGGGAAGAGAAAGAGGAATTGATTTATCGATCTGGCGCCGGTATACAGAGCTCTACGCAGTCACATCCGGACTGGTACCACTGGTGTCTGATTATTCCCTACCCCATATAACTGTTGCTCGTTTTTGTTGCCGTTTAATCCCTGACGATGGACTGCAGTAAGAGTTCGAAAGCTCAGCCGAATAAAGCTATAATTCCGGTGAACAAACAACCTTATACACACCTGGAATGTGAACATTCGCCTCTATTCATAAGTAGTATGTATTTTTTCTTAAATTTTCGTCGTCCTTATCAATTCAAACATATTTAAGAGAAACCATGCATGAGAGTGTGCTTTCTTGTACTCCTTTTATGGGCAAGCACGTTTCGCCTAAATCATAGGCTCGCAGAAAGGGGCTTATTCGGACTAAACAAATATTCCGTTTGCGAACTAGCAGAAAGATAATATCGAAAACTGCGCCACGTTTGTGAGTATCAATGGAGGTACATGAGAGGCAGGACATCTAGCACGGATTCGTCTATGCAAATTTCATATAGCCCATTCTATACCCGCAGGATATGCACTGGTAGTAGCAAGTAACCCAGATCGATCAATGGTCAAAATTATTATGCAAGATACAGAGTTTTATTTTATATAGTTGGCTACTTTCTGGCCCGAAGGTCTGGGTGGACAAAAACGCAGACTGCACAAAGAGTAGATTCGTACTGCAGACTGATAACAATAGCGTTCACCAACAAGTAAGATCATTCAAGATCTGTTCACGAAATTTTGTAAACGCAATAACGCCTTTCACGATTTATCCACTGAAATCACGTACAAAACCATGCAATTTATCTTGCTGTGGTATGACACGTGTGGTTTTAGGTCTTCACACGTCTGCTTTCTCCGCCAGCTGGCGACGGCTGGTACCGGGTCGTTGACTTCATATTTTGCTCCTGTAGGGAAACTGTGTCAGATAGTGTGAAGTATTTCTTTGGCATCTGGGTTGCAGAAACAGTGATCATGAATTTGTGAGTGACTAGTCGGAGTTAGCTCGAGCCAATCGGATAACATCAAAGCTGGTGATCTGAGGCGCCCACCGCCTATAGTCTAGTCCTGACGTAGCAACCGTTAACTGCCAGGCTGTTTCACCTGATGACGCGTCACAAGAAGCATTTTGTCGGAGTGTCCAGTTGCCCCGTTTCCTGTCACGCGAGCAAAGGCCTAGATAGAGTACATGGTTGAACTGAACAATTATTAGGCGGCGCACATAGCAAGCCAAAAGGCAGGCTATCCTCAGAGCTTCTTCTTCCTGAATATTGGCTTGAAACAATAACTGGTTCAATTGAGCGAGCTGGTGGCCCCACTAAGCAGGGTTGCTGCGAGAATTCATACTATGTTTGCTCTTCAAATGGAATTCCCTAAATTGGTGTTTTGAAGTGGAAAGTTTATAGTAACAATGGCTCAAAAGCTTATTGATAATGGTTCATTAGCGCAAACATCTTTGTGCGGTTATCTTCTTCTTACAACTAAAATCCTCCAATTTTAATCTTGGAATTAAAAAAAGCACGACATTAAATTGCTTTGTTAAGTTGAGATATCACAGAAATAGCACCTCTATTGTTTGTGGTGGTGCGGTGTAACTTGGCGCGTGACTTCTCTTAAGCCTTATCAAGATTTCAAATTTTTAGAAATTTCTCGAGTTCACCGGAAAACTCCAAAAAAAAGCAAGTTAAGTTACAGGCAACAGGGATAGAGCGTTTCTACTTTTTTATAGGAGACGCCAGCTAACTCTAACGCGAGAACAACATATGGTCTAGCTCTGATGATAGAAGTTGATGTGATTGTTCCAGAGATGAGAGTAGCCGTCAAGAGATCGTTTTGACAGACGGCATTTAGTCTAGAAAAGTGGCTTTTAACACCAGACAATCAAAGAGTGTAACGAGGTATACGAAGCGAGCGCTAAACCAGGTTGTAGTCCATCGTATGTGGATATATTGCTGGTTATAACAACATTGCATTGGGTTCTTCGGTAAGCTCAACCGAACACCGACAAGAAATTTCTATTGTTCCCAATATAATTAATGGTTTGGGTGGAAGTGGAGAGAAGACACGGACAGCAAGGAGGGTTTAAAGCCTTAATGCCCGATTTTTGTTTCGATAAGAGTGTACACATACCACACAGGGTCGCAAATGGGAACAGTCGATGTCAAGGAGGACGGCGTTCCAGCCGACGATCTTTGCGTGAGCTCGAATGTGACTGCGGATCACAGTGCCGTGGCGTGGGGACCGAGCGTCACGGACGATGTCTCCAAGGTTGTGCGACCGATCCAGGAGATGCAGTTGGGATGCCATGCAGGCCTTAGGTGCAGTGCAAGTATCTCCGGGATATGGGTCCCAATCATGCGCACGGAACCATTCCACGCCAACCTGACAAAAAACGGAAAGAGAGACAGGCAAGGTAAGGGCAGCTTCAAGTTAAGACCGAACCCATGGCAATTAAAAAGCCAGTCTGGAACCGGATAATCAGTACCACAGTCCTCCAAAAAGAAGGTATTCTTGTGACAATTTTCGGTTAACATTGTAAAGCAAGCAAGATGATATAGCAGTCACAGAATATCAGAATGATCTAGGGAGATGAAACGCATGTAAGGATGGACAGTGGATTTATGGACTGCTGGAGAGAAAATGCATAAACACACTTAAACTGCTTGAATAAACGTATATAATCATTGAGAAGGACTACAAGAAGGGAAAGAGATAATTTTTAAAAAGTTTACTAACTGGTTGACGTTTCGAACAGTTTGGTTTGCTGTTCATTTTCGAGTGCTTAACTGCACTGGCTTTGTCACGATCGATTTATACTTCCGCTATGCTGCTTGTGCCACCTGATTTACGTCATAACTCCGGCCTAATTTCACATCGAAAATTACTAGCACGGCCTCTGTGAGCTTAGCATGAACAGCATTGAGATTTACCCGAAACCGGCTGATAAGCAGTCCACCCGAAGAGTCATCAGGCTGAGCATCCAACGCATGGGCTCGAATCCCCTTAGTAAGCCTGCATATGAGCTGTCGGCGTCACGGAATGTGCTCGCTAGCACTGCTCACGATTGTGACGCTACCTTACAGCGCACGGCTTTTTCGCATAATACTGCCGATAAACTATGGTTTTCGTGCTTTGTAGGTTGATAGAAGTTCTCGGGGCAATTAATGGATCCCTTGACAACCTTTTCGTCGTGCTCATACGATCACAAGTGTACGAAATGTGGCTGGCATCAGAGGAGGCTCTCTTAATAAACGCAGTAGTAGTTAGTAACGACAAAAAACGGGGGCTCAACGATTACGTTGCAGGACACACTCGTTCCACCGTGCCTTAGGCTCAATCTCAAGTCTCGTTAGCAGTCGCTTAGTGACAGAATAACAATATCAACAGAGAAAAGGGAGACTAGAAGGACAGTTTCTGGTTTATTAGACTTCATCAGCCAACCATAACTAACCCCAGGTTTTGAAACCCCTGGGGCTCGAACCGGCGACCTGTTGGTTAGCAGTACAACGCCCTAGCCAGTGCCCCAAGGCGCAACGGGACGAGTGCGTCCTATAACAGGATTGATGAATGCCCTCTACCACCGTTAATGTACCAAATCACAACCGACAGGACAACGAGTCTGTAGCCAAATGGTTATAGAGTTGGAATACTAACCAACAGGTCACGGGTTCTAGGCTCAAGTGTTGCAACACCTGGGGTTGGGTAGGGTTGACTGATGACGGCTAATAGGCCAGAAATTTGTAATTCCAGCTTCCCAAATCTTTGTCGGTAATATCATTCTAGCTGTAGTACTTATTGTTGGACGGGAAATCCTAGCTACCAGGGGTTCGTTGTGGAAGAGCAAGAGCAATCACTGAGGTAAAGTGGGAACGAGTACCGTAAAAATAGATTAGCAGCAGCAGTCAAAAGCCAAAACTTCGGAGCAAGGATATAGAAGATTCTATGGCACAAAAATGAGCGACTGTATCTAGAACAGAGCGCGTTTGACGAGGTCTTGCCAACTAGGCGATTGGAGGGATTGGGGGTGAAAGGATTATGTTTGCATGCATTGCGCTGCCGCCGATCATCCACAACATGACTCAGGGTCGCTAGGTCAAATATGATCACATTTTCATCAGGTACAAGGCTTTTTCTCCCAGATGAATGATGACTTTCGCTCCATTGCTGGTGTCAATAGCGTGGTCGATTTTACTAACTGTGGAGTATGAACGTTTCTGGTTAATACTGCTCGTGTTCGGCCAGCGTCCAGAAATAATCAGTCTTTTGAAGGGTAGAACTTTCTTCTGTCCCTGTTTTCACTTTGGTCCGCGGTACAATGGAAGGGAGACAATCCTTATTAATAGTTCAACTAGATAGAAACTACCCGCGTATTTTCTGCAAGTGGTTTACTTGGTTGCCTATTGAGTAATTTGAAAATCTACAAGATAGGAATGGTGACCGCTTCGTCAAACAGCACCTCACAAGTTCTTGAGAGCGTTTTCTTGGTGCCCTTGCCCTTACTCGATGTCGAATTTAGTCGCTGGTAAGAAACTATGGTGACTCAAAGGCCCTTCTGACAGCAGCTTTCGCAACAAAATAGTACATTACTGAGGTTGGCATCGTCGGAAATTTTCAGACTCTATTTTGCCGTTGCCAATTACTCATAAGTGACCTGGACATCCGACAAATCAAAAACCCATACTCTATTTAAAGCAATTACATTGATTGAACGTAGAGCTTTTAAGTACGGTAGCGGCGAATGTGTTAACCGTAGTGACAGTAGTACTGGTGAGAGCGGTTGTGATAGCTGTATCAGTGTTAAGGGCAGTGTTTTAGGTGAAGCAGTATGAAGTCAGAATACCGTAAGAAGCCTACGAATGTGTTTATGCAAAAATACGCACCCCTCTCCCGGAGGTAACCGTATGAACCTCATAAAAGTATGCCCGGGGTCAGAAAAAGGACAACCTAGGGGTACTTCTTAGCGAGTGGAAGACAGACGCGCAAATGTGCACCAACGGCACTTGGTTACTATGAGCGCGCAGCGGGAGGCTGGGCATACGTGCATCGCTTAAATTAATCGTTGCTATAGGGTCATGAAAATATGTGACACCAATTTTCCTTATTTTTAAGAAACTGAAAAAAAGTTGAAAAAACATCCCGGATGTTTTTGTGTTTGTGCCTTGCTCGACGCAGAGAGATTTCGCATAATTTTAAAAACACTCGGTGGCTCAAAGAACCCATAATGTCTGCAGTTGCGAGAGGGATATATACGCTTTAGTTTGAAAGTCTCATTTCAAAAGTGGATAAGAGTATGAACCCAATCCCTAAAAAGGGAGTCGAAATTCCACCAAGTACTTATAAGAAGAAAAGAACAAGGTTTATATATCTCCATTCAGTGTACCGTTGTCTTGTGGAAAGATAAGCTGCTATAATTATTGCTGAATAGTGGATCTCGCAATGCGACTAGTAAGAACTTCTGCGCTGATTATTGACTGGTAGGCAGTCAGGTCATGTCAACTAATTTCCACAGCTTCTCGTCAGCACTGCTGCTACGCGGCAATACACCCGTGAGTTCCTGCCTGAAGGTGGAGATCATTTAGTCGTGGCATGCGACAGCTGGTTTCCGGCGTGTAGATGAGCGTTGAGCAGATGGGACAAGTTTAGAAACGAGGTTTTAAGAAGCAGTGAAACGATGCAAGTATTCGTAGGATGCTGAGTGTGTAGATCACAGTTTCCCAGCTGCTACAGCACAGACTCCAACAAGTGTACCCCCACGGTAGTCACATGCGCCCCAGGGGTAGGCGATCCACTCGTTGTGTATTCGAGGTCTGTAGGTTACGTGACTGGTGTCAGACGAGTCAGAGTTCGAGGTAGGGGGTTCATCCATCAGTACGTGCCCAGTGGTTCACTCTCTAAACTAGGTAGGAGTGAGTCAATAACCTCTCTGACTGTTATATGCTGCTCTGAGATAGCCGGTGTTCCACGCTAGCCCCACTCCCAAGGAGGATGGATGAGGGGTCTTGCTCCAATTTCAGATTTCCCAAAGGAACCACGTCAAGACGGCCTATTTTGTTTTTCTACACATTTAGATCCAAATTATGACCGCTTGATAGTCAAGTAAGTGGCACTTGTTTGGTTTCTTGTAGGCTTCTTCAGTAGGCCTTGTTAGCTGGCTGGTCACCGCACGCCAATAGATTCACAATGCCTATGTCTGCATTAATCAGGACCATTTAAACTGCCCGCATTCTCTTACGCTGTCAGTGTGCTCTATAAGATAATTAAGCCCAGCATATATGACGCAACGACCAAGTGAACGACGTGGAAGGAACAATCACGTTTTATGCACGCGATCTTGGCCTTGGGATATTTGAGTGGCAGCACGGGTAAAGTTTACGACTGGCAAACGAATGCGCGCGTCCCAGGAGTACACGGCAGACGCGGGGAGTGCAAGCGCCGTGTGAAGCGGTTGGTACACACGATTAACAATCGATGCTCTTTGTTTGCTTTTGAAGAAGCTGCTAAAAAACCAAAATATTCGTAAGCACACCAGGGGCATAAATTTGAGTAACAGCCTGGACGTCACATTTAGCGACGGTTTTGAATTTAGGTTCAAATTTCTGACCTCTAAGGAATTTATTTCCTTCAAGAATTGTGGGCTACTATCCACTCTATTAGCTTTCCGATACCAGAAACTGGATTCCACTCAACGATAACTTCGTCCTCACAACTTTTTAACGGATTTTCGCAGAACACGGACTTCCATCGAGTCGGCTCACCCTCGTGTCGACTGTTTGAGAACCGAGACAAGCAACTTCTTCAAAGACTGAGTTACTATACGAAACTTATTCGTTGAATGCATCATATTTCGAACATACTTGATAAAGATCTCTCTTCCTAATTCATCTATCACTGTATTAGGACGAAAATATCCAGCCTTTAAAGTCATTATCGAATAGGAGAACGACGTTACAAGCTTTTCCCTCGAACATAGGACGAAAATTCATATCTTACGTTTTTTTTCTTGTGTGCAAAATGGTGAAGGCTGAAATTGGACTGCAAAATGCTGCTCGGGGCGGGATTGAACCGGCGACCCCACTCCTACAAGATCGACGTCTACCCGACTGCGCCATCGCGGCACGCTCAGAGGGCGCTCTAAAAGCCTTATAAATTGGTTACAGCCAAAGTACGAGGAAAACTATTGTGGCGGTTGTCAAACGCTAGCCTCCAAGTTAAATCAACTGGAGGAAGAAATCAGGATTATGAAGAATTTTATACAGCAGACCCTCGTTTCAGAGGATCAATTGCCAGCATCAACGCATAGGATAACACGGAGTAGAGCACGAGGCAACCTACACAACAAATCCCCAAATATATACAATGTGGTATCTAAGATACCAGTCAAGAGTAGTGACGCAGAGCCTCCAGTAACACTGAAGAATAAGAAAAAGGCGAAAGGTAAGACCACAGGGACGGGTACCAAAAATCCGAAGGGGATGATGTCAAACTCGCCAGAAAAGCAATCGAAGGTACAAAATGAAATTGATCAAAATATACCAATAAACGAGCTAAACGAAACACGCAGATAATTATTAACGAAAATAGTCTCCAGGCCACGCGCGCTTCATCAGAGGCAAATATAGAGGAGCTGTTGTCCACCGAATGGATGACACAAAGTGGACCCACAGCGGTAGTACCTCCCCAAGCCAAAGACGTTGAAGCCAGTATTGGGGAAGCCCCAGCATCAGCCAGGCAAATTATTCAACAGAACCCCTGGATAGAGGTGCTGTGGACAGGTCACAATGCATAATCGTCCATGGACTTCGTGAATCAACCAACGAAATCCCCAGGTGTAGAATAAATGATGATATCATGGCCTTGCAAGAGTGTTTGAGTGAAATAATAAGAGAGGATGAAAAATTAGGGTTTTTAAACTTTTCCGACTAAATAGTAAAGATAACACAAACTTTCGAAGAAATAAATCAAGGCCTTTAAAGGTAATTTTGGAAAACAAACTTCAGAGAGACCTTCTAATCGAGCGAACAGCAGGGGAGTCCCCGGTCACAGAGGTATTTTTTTCAACCGGACTACTCCGTACAAGAGAGAATGAAATGGAGGGCGCTAAAAGCGGAATTGGAGAACTTGAAAGAACAGGGAGAGAAGGGACTGGTAATAAGGAACGGAGTGATTGTTCGAGTACAGAAACCCCTTCTGTGGAGGACGCCCGTCATTCTGACAAAAGTCTCACGGTCGGGCAACTAATCCAATGCAACAATCTACACAAAATCAAGTTCTACTGCGGAAATATGCAAAGCCTCTTGAATATGGACACATCCTGTGCGAATGTCGGTCCAGCTGCCTCAAATGAAGAAGGCAGCGACATAGCCGGCTTAAAACACACAAATAAACTAAAATGTTTATATACCAATGTCCAAAGCCTACTCCCTAAATTAGATGAGCTTAAGATATACGTGTGCCAAACTTCACCAGATATCATCTCCATAACTGAAACGTGGCTGACCGCGAAGGTGGACGATCGTGAAGTTGCCATCCCCGGTTTTCAGTTATTCAGAAAGGATAGAGCAGGACGTCATGGTGTGGGTGTGCTGACTTATGTCAGATATGGCCTGCTCGTGTCAGAAAAAAGGAAAAGCTCGCGTGCGAAACTGAAGCCATCTGGCTCACCATCAGAACGCCGGGGTCCCAAGCACTTGAGATCCTAACGGTCTACCGACCACCGAGAAACGATCCGCAGTCAGACAGTAGACTGATAGATGATTTAGAATCGTTTGCTAGTCGATCCGAAATTATGATTATGGGCGACTTTAACGCTCCGAATATCGATTGGAATCTGAGCTCGGCACCAGGCTCGGAATTAAACTTCGATCGCCGCCTCCTAGAAGCTATACACAAACACTTCTTAACTCAACACGTCCTGTCTCCGACCAGAATACGCGAGGGGCAACAAGCAAATTGTTTGGACCTTGTATTGACAAAAGGCGCCTGACAGCGTAGATGTTGTGAACTGTCTATCCCCACTGGGCAAAAAGTGATCACGTAGTCCTACAATGGGAATATTCACTCTTCTCTGTCCCCGATCGAAGCATCACAGTCAAACGCAACCTATGGCGTGGAGACTTTTACCCAAATGAAAATTGATGTGCGCCATTTAGATTGGAATGAAACACTCACCGGGTGTATTCTCGAGGATTGGTTGCAATTTAAGGCCGTATTACAGGGACTTATCACCAACTACTGTCCTTATTCGAAAAAAGGTCACCAACAGGCCCCAGTGGCTAACGACCACACTGAAGAGTGAATTAAACCGCAAGCGAAAGCTGTGGCAAACTTATCTCAGGGAAAGACCGTCGAATCGCTGACGAAGTACAAGACGCAGAGGAACAGGGTGAAAGGCCTGGTTAATAAAGCCCGCCAAAGTTTTGAGAGTAACTTGATAAACCGTGCAGCAGAAAACCCGAAGCTCTTCTACAACTACATTAGGCAGTGCCTCGAAATAAAGACCCCATCCCTTTGTTAAAAACGGATGAAGGCGTCGAACTTTGCAAGGACGAGGAAAAGGCTGAGCATCTATCTGAGTTCTTTCAGTCGGTTTTTACGAGAGAAGCCAATCTAACCGCTGATAACTATAGTGCGGAAGAGATCCCGACAATTGACTCAGTGGTCATAACAGAACCTATTGTTCTGCAGGAACTACTGAAGCTGGACGAAACCAAATCGCCAGGTCCTGATGTAATACCGGCAAAGTTGTTGAAGGAGTTGGCCGTTGAGTTGGCAGAACCTTTGTGTCTACTCTTCCAAGCCTCCCTCGCTGCAGGCAGATTGCCACCCGATTGGAAGACCGCGTGGATTTCCCCGATACATAAAAGTGGCAGCCGGGCTTCCGCAAATAACTACAGGCCGGTAAGTCTCACCTCCATATGTTGCAAGATTATGGAGCGAATCATCAAACGTGAACTGATGCAGTTTCTGGAGCGGCATTATCTTCTCTCTGACGCGCAGCACGGATGCCGCAGAGGAAGGTCATGTTTAACTAATTTGCTCTACTGTCTGGAACGATGGACCCGAGCGGTCGATGAAGGAAATGTAGTGCCCGCAGTCTACATAGACTTCAAGAAGGCCTTTGATAGCGTGCCTCACCAACGTCTCCTATACAAACTCAACCGTATTGGGGTAAGGGGCAAACTTTTGAAGTGGATCGAAAACTTCTTGATTGGGCGATCTCAGATTGTCCGTCTTGGCGATCAACAATCGGCGGAGGTGGCGGTTGAGAGTGGGGTTCCTCAGGGCTCCGTCCTTGGCCCTATCCTCTTCCTTATATACATTGATGACTGCGTAACTGGCTTGGACTGTGACACCGCCATGTTTGCTGACGATATAAAGCTTTGGAAGGTCATCCACAACGCAGCTGATGAAGAAAATCTACAGGCGAACTTGCATTGACTCGAGGAACGGTCTCACAACTGGCTCCTCCCATTCAATGCTACCAAGTGCAATATTCTGCGATTCGGCAGAACCAGCTCCGGGCACCAGAGAATTTACTATCTGGACGACACACCGCTACCAGAGGTAGAGGCTCAGAAAGATCTAGGAGTATGGATCACGCCCACACTGAAGCCATCGTTCCATTGCTCAAAAGTAGCAAAATCTGCCATGTAAGGCTTGTATCTAATAAAGCGAGCGTTTGCAAAGTTCGACAAAGAGTGCTTTAATAAGGTCTTCGGGATGTTCGTGCGACCACAATTGGAATTTGCCATATAAGCCTGGAGACCGTGGGCTGTCAAAGACCACAGCACCCTTGAGAAGGTCCAAAGACGTGCAACCAAGCTTGTTCAAGGTCAAAGCTGCCTGCCTTACGAGACACGATTGTCTAATCTTGATCTGTTTCCTCTGGACTATAGACAGCTACGCGGTGACCTAATACAAGCCTTTCGCATGCTGCGGGGTCAGGATTGCTGTCTTGCATCTGGCGACTTCTTTGAGCTGGCCACTACCACTACTTTGCAAGGACATGCCATTAAACTACGTGTGACAGGTGCAAGACTCGACACAAGAAGATTCTTCTTCTCCAACAGAGTGATTAAGGCCTGAAATGCACTGCCTGCGGACGTAATCATGTCCCCATCCGTTGACACTTTTAAGCGGAAGTTTGACCAGTACAGCCATAAGTACCACCACGACATCCGAACCGAACATATTTCCTGAAACATATTCCCATCCACAATTTTCGCGTGTATAACATACTATTCGCTATTTTGAGTAACATTATTTTATAATTGTTGTTCCGATGCCCTGCAGTCTGTCGGGGAGATAACCCTTTGTCCAACGTCCATTATATGTCAGCCTTTTTTAATTTGCAATGTCATTGACATCAATATTTACCTTAATAAAACTGAAAAACCGAACTGAATATGCAGGTGGGAGACCGATACGCCGATTGTCCGCGTTCTGTTCGAACTCCAGGGTTCGATCATCAAACAGTCTGCGTTGCACTCTATTCCAGTGATCACCCTCTCGATTGCGTATTTGAAGTCAGTATAGCTGTTGCAACCTATTGAAAACATATGGTCCAAAACCAGAAAACCGGACATTGCGGACATGCCTACGCTCGCTTGGCAAACGCCAACAATTTTCGGTTTCAGCAACTCTTCTGCCTGGTAAGTTATTTCAAGACTGAGTTCGACAGAGGCGTCACAAAGGGCAAGCAGAACACAGAGCGTGGCCCTTGTCGAACGGCAACAAGTAGCGATCAGCACGGGAATCTTTTGATGAAAAGACGGCTGACTGGTCCGCGTTTAAATGTTATATGTAGGCAGAAGGGGTCGAAACTCGCAGATTTTGTTGATCAGTAGCGCAAAGGAGTCATATTTTTTGTAGCCAATAATGTCTTCCACGAGCAGATGCATGATTTCTATTGTATTTGTAGCCCAAATTGCAGGAACTTTCGAGACGGTAGAGGGCACTGCAGACAAAGTTGACGCGACACAAGTGTCAAAATGAACTGCGACAGAATAAGTCCCTTTATTTCCTTATGTAAAACAACAGTCCAACTTTTGGAGTGGGAAAATAGAACGAGCATTTGCGAAAAAAACAACCCCAGCCTCTCAGGGTGCAAATAAACGAGGTAAATTTCCCCAGTCAATAAATGATTGGGTAAAATTAACTGTTTTATGAGCTTCCTGTGTGTGTTTAGTGTGTAAAAGAAAGTTTATTACTAACAACGATCAACCATATAAGATCTGAAAACACGATTTCGATGCAGGTAACAAACAGAGCCATACTGAGTGGACATAGAACTAATGGAAAAATTCTGAGCTGAAGTGTACTTTTGCTAGACCAAAGCAACTCCACACAAAGCAGTTAAAGTTCAAATAAATATGGCACGAATTAAAACGCTCTCGGTGGAAAGTTCTTTCAACAAGGACGTGCAGCAGGTGATTAGGATATAAAGCAGACGCCAGCTGATAAAAGTACTGCCTTAGCAATAATTAAACAAAATATGAAGGCTATGAAACCCGTTTGACGTGTGCAAAAAACCAAATTAGAGTGTTGCAAGTAAACGAAATTTTTGTAGGTAAACACGAGTTTTGATAGTCAAGGTATAAGAAACGGCTGAAGATTATTATTATTATTATTATTAGCAGAACGCATAATTTGAGCGTAGGGCTGATGAGAGCTACGAAGATCAACTCTCAGATTCCGAGTCAGGCAGCGTCAAGTAAGTGCGTCATAGGCGGTCGTTGCTGCCATAGCGCCAGTGCCTCTAAGTAACTATTGACTGACTAAGTTCAACTCGGTAACAGTTGAAGGGTAGGATCCAGCGCGCATGGTTATTATTTGCAGGTGCATGTCGCAAAAAACAGAGATCAGCTATGCCCTGAGAGACTCCATTACAATAACAATTAGTGGAGATCTTAGCTTCCTGGTTGTGTGAATCACATTGGTGAGTTCTCAATCGAGCACAAAGGGCAGTCTCTCTAAACGTGTGTTAAATTTCAACAATGGCAAGGCTCCGTCTGTTTTGAATTGTACCAAGACATGCTTCTAACCGTGTACGCCACGGCTGCTTATGAGAGAACGCTGGAGGCAGACAACCCGGTAATCAGATTAGACCGATGAGAGTAGCAGCAACTGGTTGGTAAGCACTTTTGTGTAAAATTACAAGGTGCATTTTTATCCCTGAGGCTAGCTATAAGATATCCGGGATGCAAACGGATGACAAAGAGACGGGCAACTTGACGGACAATTTGTTAAGTTTAGGGGTTATAAAACCTGTGGTAAAGCGAGTGCCGCTAGAGAGACTGGTAGGTAAATCGACTTCTCGCCACCCTGACTTCAAACTGAGAAGTTACTTTTGCCAGTTGGCCTAAGCAATTGTTAACCGAGCTTCCTGGGCCCCGTAAGCAGCTTTTTAACGTCCCAGCAACCATGAGTTTTATTAACTGCTGGCTACCCACACCCTAAATATTATTAAATATCACCCATAATGCATGCAGTATCATTTAAAATTCGAGTCAATATCGTCTTAGCATATCTTTGAGATACTTGGCATAATTTTTCTTGGTCTCTTCACCCTGAATCACCTTGGGGTAATATAAAAAAAGTGCATGGGATTCGACGTTCGATATATGTTAGTGCTCTCTTATAATATCCTGACCCAGTAAAAATAATGTGTACCTAAACTCGCTAGACGGTCGGCCCCAGTTTACCTTTCGCATCCGCCTTGACGTGGCGTTAAAGGCTCCGTCTACGTGTGCCACACGCAAATACGGCAATAGTTAACGGCTTACGCTAGCTTACCACAACTCGATCAACGCATGTCATGAGTCATTGTCGGCCGTTTTGGGCTCAGTTCGGCAAGTAGCATTAAGTGTGGGAGGGGCAGTAGTTCTAATCCAGTTAAACCCAAATATATTGCTGAGTCCGCACACTTACGGTGGCAGTTAAAGCCCAGACGCGCAGCGTCCGGTACGCAATCGGGAGTAGGCTAGTTCGTGCATTTCCTACTAAAAATTGAAAATTGTGTAGAACGTTTAGCGTGTAAAAACACTAGTATCGGCATTCTACGTAAAATTAATACTCCGAACAAATACCTCAGAACAGTCGACTAGACATCACCGGGTTATCTGTGAGGGTCAGGAATGGTGGACACCGATCAACTACTGGCTATTTAACTCAGACTAGATAACTCGGTGTTAGACCACCCAACATGAGATCTGGTGGTCGGTGGCTCGAGCCATTCAGGCAAAAAACATGATTTCTGACTATCGTAAACTGTAGTGACTACGGCTAAAAAGGTTAGTAAGTGGACAAAAACGTGTAGTGGGTCATATTACGCACTTAAAATCTGGCCCATACCATACGGTATGAGACGCTGAATACTTAAGATATTTGGCAGTATCCATTTAGACTGACAAAAGCGAGGTGCAGCGTTAAATTCCATGTTTTTCGGGGTTTCTATACACCGAAAGGATTGCTTATATGCTATCAGTATTTATATCCTGCAGCAGCCACGTCATTTCCTGACGAACCTAATTGTAAGAGATCACCGGCAGGAGGTGACTTTGCTAGCCACATGTAAGAATTCCGGTCTGTGAAGCTGAATAGTTTATGAAATTATGACTGGTTACACCGAATCCCTGCAAATAACCGACACTCTCAGTATCCACTGAATCAGACAAACTGCCTTGGAGCGGCCACGTCGTGCGGATAGATGGTAATTAGCGTCACTATCGGCGCTCATAGAGAAGATGGACAAAAACGACGTCACCGGGACACTGCGAAAACCCCACTGATGCATTGAATAATAAATCCTCAGACCTGCGAAGGACTCGTTACTGAGCGTCATCATCGTTGCGAAAGTAAATCCATCAACCTCCCCTTCCACTTTCCCTCACAGAGCGCCGCGAACAATGTGGACTCAGTTACAACCTGTCCTCACTGCAACCGCACCTCATTACGCACCGCACTGGCAGGTCCCTTTCGAATCAATCACACCGCCACCAGCGACCCAGTATCATAAACGTCAAAATACACGCGTTAATACCGTGACAACTTCTCAGAGTGCCCAAGGACATTCGGTCCTTCAAAAACATTATCGGTAAAACAGCACAGGTCAGACCTCATCACAGCACCTGGCCTTAACTAAACGCATACCCGAGTTACATATAAAGCTACTCCGCAACGCCTGTATACGTGACACCACACCGTAATACGTCACAACTGCCGCTAGTGGCATGCAAGCGGCCCATTGTGTTAGCGACGGCATGACGAGCGGACCAAGAAATTCCAGAAAATCCAGGTTTTACCTAAGTAGAAAGTACGTTATTCTGTGTAGCACGGTCATCAAATAGGGACTTAGTTGTGTGCGGAAAGATTAGATAAGCTATTCAACCTTGTCGATTCCTGCACCCAATCCCATCATCAGTTTGTCAGCAGGCTGGGATAGGTAACTGGATAACTGGAGGTGGAATGAGCGTAGAATCAACATATGGGCACCCTACTCAATAAAAAATCGGACGATGAATGAAGAGTTATGAGATGGACGTTTTCAACCTGATGGAAGTGGGGCTTTCAGGGCAGTTTTACTCATATAAGATTCGAGACGCTTCACTACATCTAGCCTAGTACATATGAATTGGTGATCAAGTCGTGTGGCAGGCGTGGACGAGAAGTTCATAATTGTCAGCCACTGCAATCGTCTAGACTTTTTCTTGCCCCCGGAGCATGGTGGGTGAGGGTGAGAAAGGTAGATGCCACGCAACTTCACCTACAGCATCGGCCTGGACGGTCACTTGTGAATTCATCGCACGGAGACCGGTGAACCAGTGGCTGGGGCTCCAACATACAGTCACCGCCCCCACCTCCACTGCTTTCACTGCTCCCGCACCTTTACACACCGCATGGGCCTATTAGGTCATATGCGGCTCCAAGATAACCATCAGTAAACCGCCGTAGGCTAAACCACATCAGTGCACACTACCCCCATCGATACACACACAACACCCTCACCATCATCATGTACCCGAGAATATCACGGTTTCCAAGAAATCGTGGTTTGGAAGGCTGCCAACCAGTCGCTTACACCAGACAACGCCGTCAGTCCAGTGTGCGTTGAGCGTTGAGTGGCTGACGAGTGAACTGGGAGTCAGACGGCGATGACCCCTCGATATCCTCTGGTTTAGTGAATCCTGGTGTGTGCGTTATGGGGGGCCAGGTCGTGCCGTAGCGCGCGAAGACGGGTACGCTGGCCCGTCAGCCGATACGCCCACTCCCACATCAGATAACTGACCGGCTCGGACGGTAGTCTGATTGTGCGGGTGGGAGAGAGAATGAGGTAGACGGCTCAGCGCATTTTTTCCTCACTATAAACAATCTGAAGCGCTTGAAACTATCACCATGCGCTAAAAGCCGCGGCTTTGAAGGTTGCTAACTGACGGGACAACTCGGACCGCGTGATCAGTCCAGTGCACGCGCTTGTGCTCAAAGGACGACTGGCGGACTGAGAGGCAGGCTGCAATGGCTCCTTCTTAATGAGGCACGCCCACTCAGTTGGGATCCGAGCCACCCCTCTCTAGTGTCGTAGAGTTCTTGTTTAGTGTTGGACCACAGTGCGTGGACCTGCACCCTCTCCCATCTCCGGACTTTTTGACTCTGTCTTGAACCCGGATCCAGGGGGGGAATGGAACAGAGAGTGAGGTAGATGCATTGAAAGTTTACTCTCACTATAATCCAGCGCGAGTCACCGTCCCTGTAGAGCAGACAGTAAACATCGCCGAACAGGACGGTCGAACAAACGCGTGTGTATTCCCCCTAAACGGGCCGCGTGGTAGATGCTCTGGACCAACATGGGGGCCACATCAGAGCACGACAGGCGTTATTCTGGTTGCGCTCCCATAACAACTTCCGAACATGGGGGAGGTGCGGTGGCACGCCTAGGGGACGGCTAGAGCCTAGGGGTCCCGGCCGGGTCAGCCACCTGCGCCCTCTCCCATCTCCGGTCTTCTTGACTCTGTCTTGACACCGGGCATAGATGAGGGGAGGAGGAGAGAGTGGGGTAGATGCAGCGCAAGTCTACTATCACTTTAAACTAAATCACTACGCTCCCCCATTGACGAGCTCTGATGCGGCGAAGCACAAATTCTACGAGGACCTGCACACCCTCCTGGTGATTGAACCGAAGACGGACAAGTTAATTGTACTTGGTGACTTCAACGCCCGTGTCGGGACAGACCACGCTACCTGGCAGGGAGTGCTGGGTTTCCACGGTCTCCGTAGCTGTAACGATAACGGCCTCCGTCTTCTGCGAACCTGTGCGGAACACCATCTTCTGCTGACTAACACATTCCACCTTCCGACGCGGGAGAGGGCTAAGTGGATGCACCCTCGGTCGTGGCGCTGGCAGCTGCTGGACTATGTTCTAGTCCGGAGGCGAGATCGACAGGAGGTGCTGGTGACCAACGCGATCTGCGAGGCCGATGGTTGGACGGATCACCGCCTCGTCATCTCCAAGATGAGGCTCTAACTTCAACCCCGACGAAGGCCCCAAGGTAAGCGACAGCCAGGTAAATTAAATACTCTTTTTTTAATTTGCCTGCTCACTGTTTTGATTTCAGCAAACAGATAACCCAGGAACTGGAGGACCTGCATGCTCCAGATAATAACGCCACCGTGGAGACACGATGGTGTCAACTGCGAAAGGTCATCCAGTCCACCGCCCTCGAAGTCCTCTGACTCGCACGCCTTCAACACCAGGACTAGTTTGACGACAGTGACGCCGACATTAGCAACCTACTCGCGGAGAAGAATAGACTAAATCCTACATGGATCTTCGGATTGACGCCACCAAAGCAGCCTGTTCAGATGCCACCGCCTTGAACAGCAACGGCTGCGGGTGATGCAGGACGCCTGGATGGTCCGAAAGGCTGAGAACCGCAATGAAATCAATAACTTCTTCAAAGCCATTAAGGCCATCTACGACCCCTGCATCAAGGGGACCGCACCGCTGCTTAGCTCTGACAGCACAAGTCTGCTTACAGAGAAATCCCAAATCTTGAAGCGCTGGGTCGAGCACTGCAGAAGTGTCCTTAATTGCTCATCAGCCATATCCGATGCTGCCATTGACCGGCACCCTCAAGTGGACACGAACAATGACCTGGATCTGCCGCCTTCCCTACCAGAAACCATCCGGGCCGTGCAACAGATTTCCAGCGGGAAAGCACCAGGAAGTCTACAAGCACGGCGGGCCCCGGCTGATGGCAGAACTCACAACACTATTCCAGGAGAGGTGGCGCCAAGGACAAGTTCCTCAAGATTTCAAAGACGCGACCATCATTCATTTCTATAAGCGGAATGACAACTGGAAATTCTGTGATAACCACAGAGGCAATTCGTTGCTCAATGTCACCAGGAAGATCTTCGCGCGTATCATTCTCAATCGTCTGAACGGTCACCTAGAGCAGGGCCTGCTCCCGGAAAGCCAATGTGGTTTCCGACGAAACCGCGGAACAACTGAGATAGTCTTCGCCGCCCGCCATCAACAAGAGAAGTGCCAGGAGATGCGAACCCACCTCTACACTACCTTCGTGGATCTGACGAAAGCCTTTGACACGGTGAATCGCGACGGCCTGTGGAAAATCATGCAGAAATTCGGCTGTCTTGAGCGGTTTACGCACATGGTGCGTCAGCTTCATGACGGGATGACGGCGCTCGCCCGCAACACACCGGCCAAGAGAATATCCGTGAGGAATGGTGCAGCAACATACGAAGCCAACCGGATCGCCGCTGCTAAGGCGAAAATGGCACCTCACAAGTCACAAGCGCCCCCGATCAACACCGCCAATGCCCAAGCCCTGCCAACGTGTTCACGTTGCCAGCGCACATTCCGCGCGCGAATCGGCCTGGTCTGATATTTTCGAACGAGTGCAACAACAATTCCACAGCATCAAATTCTGCCACACCTGCCTCAAACCCCACGACAACGAACAACCCAACCACTAATGATCACTGTCGATGCCCTTCCACCCACGATCGCCGACACTCTTCACCCTCTTCCGTCTCTTGCGCTGATCACGGCAACGAACACCACTTGCCCCACTATAGCCACCTCAGTGGCCACCTCCGACTACCTCCCACCTGCTACCTCCACCACCACCACCACCGCCGCCAGTGCCAGCAATTGGGATTTGGTACTAACCTGTCCTTATTGTGATCGCACATTCACCTTACATATCGACCTGGTCGGTCACTTGCGAATCCATCGCACACAGACTGGCGAACCAGTTCCAGGAACACCAACATATACCCGCCGTACCCGACTCGACTGTCCGCACTGCCCACACAAATTCACACACCGCATGGGCCTATTAGGTCACATGCGTGTCCATGAAAACTTGTGGTAGAACATCGCCGGCTACACCACAACGCTACCTCTCTCCTCGTCAGCCTATGCACCTCACATGGTCACACGCAAAACCACCTCTCAATCTGAATAACTTATTGAGAGCCAAGCATGATCTTCGGATCCTTCTCCGTGTGGCTCCTCTACTGCATGTGTGATCTGAGCTCGAGAATATCACGAGGCGATCAGCGCCATGGTTGGAAGGTTGCCAACTGATAACTACGCTCAGACCTTGAAGTCAGTCTAATGTGTGTTGTGTGGAGTGGCTGGCTGGTGGTCGGAGAGTCAGGCTGCGATGGCTCCTTCTTTCTGGCACTCACACATGTGAGATGTGAGCCGTTTAACCCCTTTTGTGCGAAATCCTTGAACTTTTGTTTGGGGGCCAGGTCATGTACGTGCTACGCATAGACGAGGTTATCAGCAGCTGCGCCCATTCCCACATCAGACAACTGACCGGCTCGGATGAAGGTCTGAGTGTGGGGGTGGGGGAGAGGGTGAGGTCGACGGCTCAGCGCATTTTCCTCACTGTAAACAACCTGGCGCGATTGAAACTATCATGGTGCGCTAAAAGCTATGGTTTGGAGGTTTGCCAACTGACGGAATAACTCGGACCACGTGGGCAGTTCAGTGCATGCGTTTTTGCGCTATGGACGAGTGACGGACTGAGAGTCAGGCTGCAATGACTCCTTCTTACTGTGGCCTTTATGGCACTCCCGCTCCGTGGAACCCAGGCCACGTGTGCCAACGCGCTCAGGGGCGGCTCCGGCTGCGCCAGCCACCTGCACCCTCTCGCACCTCCGGTCTTCTTGACTCTGCCATGACACCAGACTCAGGTGTGGGAGAAGGAGAGAGTGCGGTAGATGCAGCGCAAGTCTACTATCACTTTAAACTAAAACCACGCGCAAGTCACCTTCGCCAAACCACCCTTCTCTGCAGCATACGATGGACATCGTCGGATTCCGACGGTCGAACTACCGTGGTTGTGTGAGTGTGTGTGTGTGTGAGTATATCACGGTTTCCTAGAAACCGTGGCTGGAAAGTCTGCCAATCTGACGCTTCCACCAGACCACGCCGTCGGCTCAGTGTATGTGCTGTGTGCGGCGAGTGGCTGACCAGTGGACTGGGAGTCAGACGGCGATGGCTGCTCCATATCCCCTGAGTTTGTGAATCCTGGTGTGTGCGTTATGGGGGCCAGGTCGTGCTGTGGCGCGCGAAGACGGGTACGCCGATCCGTCAGCCAATGCGCCCACTCCCACATCAGGCAACTGACCGGCTCGGACAGTAGTCTGACTGTGGGGGTGGGGGAGAGAGTGAGGTCGACAGCTCAGCGCATATTCCTCACTATAAACAATCTGACGCGCTTGAAACTATCACGGTGCGCTAAAAGCCGTGGCTTGGAAGGTTGCCAACTGACGGGATAACTCGGACCGCGTGGTCAGCCCAATGTGTGTTTTGTGTGGAGTGGCTGACTGGCGGACTGAGAGTCAGGCTGCAATGGCTCCTTCTTAATGTGGTCTTTATGGCACCCCAACTCTGTGGGATCCGAGCCAGGTGTGGTGGCACGCCCAGGGGCGGCTGCGGCCGCGCCAGCCACCTGTGCCCTCTCCCATCTCCGGTCTTCTTGACTGTGTCATGAGACCGGGCTCAGGTGGGGGAGGAGAAGAGATTGCGGTAACGTTGAGTGCCGCGGTCGGAAGGTTGCCAACTGACAATTACACTCAGACCTCGCAGTTAGTTCAACGTGTGTTGTGTGGAGTGGCTGACTGGTGGTCTGAGAGTCAGGCTGCGATGGCTCCTTCTTAATGTGACCTCTGGCTATCTTACACATGTGAGATGTAAGCAGTTTAACCCCCTGTTGTGTGAAATCCTGGTACTTGTGTTTGGGGGGCCAGGTCGTGTACGTAGTACACGTAGACGAGGTCACCAGCAGCTGCGCCCGCTTCCGCATCAGACAACTGACCGGCTCGGACAGTGGTCTGATTTTGGGGTGGGGAGAGAGTGAGGTCGACAGCTCAGCGCATATTCCTCACTATAAACAATCTGACGCGCTTGAAACTATCACGGTGCGCTAAAAGCCGTGGCTTGGAAGGTTGCCAACTGACGGGATAACTCGGACCGCGTGGTCAGCCCAATGTGTGTTTTGTGTGGAGTGGCTGACTGGCGGACTGAGAGTCAGGTTGCAATGGCTCCTTCTTAATGTGGCCTTTAGGGCACTCCCACTCCGTGGGATCCGAGCCAGGTGTGGTGGCACGCCCAGGGGCGGCTCCGGCCGCGCCAGCCACCTGCGCCCTCTCCCATCTCCGGTCTTCTTGACTCTGTCTTGACACCGGGCTCAGGTGGGGGGAGGAGGAGAGAGTGCGGTAGCTGCAGCGCAAGGCTACTATCACTTAAAACTAATTCACGCGCAAGTCACCGTCCCTGCACCACCTGGCCTGGAGCATACGGTGGATCCCGTCGAAATCGACGGTCGAACTGCCTGGATGTGTGTGTGTGTGAAAGAGAGAGAGAGAGAGAGAGAGAGAGAGAGAGAGAGAGAGAACGCGAGAGCGTGGGGGAGACTTGGGCACATTAAATCCACTTGATAATCTATAAGGTTTCAGAAAATGTTTCAAATATGGCAACCATTACCGATTACAAACATTTATAGAGTATAAAAGTTCACTGTAATCACTATTGGTAACGTATGTAGCATGCGATTTATTTAGTAACCCCGATGGTAAATTCGCGTTGGCCGTTCGTCAACAAGTGTCTAGTTAAAAATTACTTGCATCAAGATTAACTTATACAAGCAAATTTGCCGAAACAACTGAAAATAGCGAATTGACGAAATGCAGGCGGGCAACCATCTGCCTCAAGAAGAAATATGCTGAAACAGGATATCAATATCAACATGAACTGCTATGAATTCAAATTTTTTGGCGTCCTGGTGAGGGATATGGGGCAACTATGAACACAATTAAACTCTCTACAACCACGGAAAGAGGTAAGAAGTATCGGATACTGTGTCTACTATACGGTCCGAGTGTCCAGTTTTTCTCCTTAGTGCTGATATTGTCAGTCTATAAATTTCTCTGTGGTTAGTGAGCCTTTCAATAGAAAAGGACTACTCAGTTTGTAGAGATCAGCTCGGTAATGGGGTGCCTAGCTGAATGTTCTCCTTCTAACCGAGGAAGACTTTAATTTGTGTGGCCATGCCACAATATGCTATTCCTTCTAATAAGCTTCGTACTCCAACTCATGCATCGAACCCGTACAATTGACTGGCCATGAAGCAATCATTCTTATTTGAGGAAAGCATTATAAAATAGGGTCCTTACTGGTAGACTGTCAGGCTTCCTCATCCATTCAAACATTAAAAGCTTAATTAGACGATTATCACGTAGTAACTGGGCACCAGACGCCGGGCGTCTCAACCTCGGCCAACGGCCGGTTGCTAAACGTACAGCAACCGCAAGACGACCCGCCAAGCAAGCTGCCGCCACGCCTCCAACAACTCGGCCTCTCACCTATTTACCGCACCCCAAACCGAACCAAATACCC
>WEDG01000002.1:0-11909 GCA_017591395.1 Schistocephalus solidus | reverse complement strand
AATAAATAAATAAATTGTATATTTAAAGGCCCAGAGGGCCCATCATCTACAAAACTTAGTACCATGGTTTAAATAAATACAAAGGGGATAATTGCTGCACTATGTGAGCTTCCATATGAACAGCAGAAATGAGTAGTATGGTAAACATATCCGATTCAAAAGATTTGCCATTTTATAAAAACAAAGTCAACAATCTTTGGCATATACGGTGAACTGGAAAAGAAGCAGTACTCCTAGGGTTAAATCGGAGGCGGAGTTCGGCGAGCCGCCAATTTAAAACAAAATAAAATGCGACGAAAAATTAATAGCTTAATGCAATGGGATAGTATTATGATGTTGCTGACTACGTATGAGGGTTCGGGACGCTCCTTGTCGGGTGAAAGATAATATAGCAGTCAGAGCTACTGTTTATAAACACCAGTGAAGGTGAGAGGACGAACTCATCGTAGACAACATGGTCGAAACGAAGACGGGAAAAGTAGAGGTCACGAGATCATCATCGAGATGCGACCTTGCTGACTGTATAGTCCATCACCAAAGAGGCGAAACCATCAAAACCCACCTCGATCATCAACAGAACCTGGAGACTATCGTCAGGGTTGCAAATTCTGAGGAAAGTATGAAGGTTGTCAAGAGTTGGCAATGCTAGTTTAAAAAGGAGGGGAAGAAAAAGTAAATGCAAAAGATTGACTCTGCAGAGGATGATGGAAATATAATAAGAGACCAATATAATATCAAATACCAGGAGGACCCTTTTTCAAAAATCAAAAAGTTGCGAGGTTTGGGAAGGAAACAGACAATAAGGACTTTATATCTTCCGAAGTTAAATGTTTGCGTAATTTGGTTTTGAAAAATAGCTAATGTAGACGACAACCTAATTTGCAGTGGTAGATTATTCCATATGAAAGCATATTTGGAGGCAAAAACTGAGACCGGTTAGTTGTGGAGCTAAGGGATGGTGAAATGATCATGGAGGAATTACGAGTGGCATAGGGTCGATTTATTTATTTATTGCCAGTTTACAGGCAAGGTCAAAAGGGATATATACAGTAGGGGGTCCAGCTGACAGTGAAAAAACTCCTGATCGTTCTTTAAGGTATTTTCAGGAGAAAAAACTGCAGCTTGTTGAACAGATTAAAGTTTAGGACAGGGAAGTGTTGACACAGGTGCACAGTGTAGTACTTCTCCTTTCGGTTTTGTGGATCTGGTCTTCTGTACTAGCAGCAAGTATGCCGGCGAGCGGCTGCTAGCTGTAGACTGAGGAATAACCCGATTACGGACTGCAGAGCCAGCAACATTGCCTTCAGCATGAAGTCCGGCATAGGATTCAGAGTCCGTGGACGCCATCAGAACGGAAAAGAGCTTCCAGAGAATCAGCACCCAAAAATTCGCGGAAGGTGTCCTGAATGTAGAAAAACTAGTGACAGCTCTCGTAAACAAAGGATAGTTTTGCTGAATTTTAATACTTCTGGGTAGTTTATTCCAGATTGCTATAGCGTTTTACCGAAAAACTGACGGTATTTAACGGTGTGTGCCAAAGGAAGAAATAAGAATACATCTCTATGATTGGTGCGCCGACAGTGATCGAGCTGTCTCAGGGATGTAAGGGGGTTAAAGGTAAAAACCGTTTAAAAAGCTTGAACAGTAAAAATAGTCCCTTCTGTAATCTACGAAGCCACAACGGGTCGAGGCTTGTAAGCTCACAGCGTTGTTGGTAGGACAGGTTTCTGTGCTCTGAAGTAATAACTCTTTTAGTAAAGAAGTGCTGGACTGATTCTATCTTCCTCCGTTCACTCGCGTGCAGAAAGGCTAAATAGAAACGAGCAGTATTCCAGACTAGGTCTGACATACATTTTATAAAGGCTGGTCCTAATATTGAGGGTTTTAAAAATTTCTGAGAATAAACCCAGTGGTTTTGGCGTGCTTTAGAGACAATCAGGGCGCAGTGCTCTGACAGATTAAGACTACTAGAATATGATATGCCCAGATCCGTTATAAAACCCGGGCACATTTAAGTCATGACCGTGTATGCTTAGATGAGGGCTGATGGTTGTCACAACTAACCATAACGGAGCATTTGTGCCAAAGAGAGCGAAAGGCGCCATGTGCGACACCACTGAGCGACTATCGTCAGGGTTGCAAATTCTGAGGAAAGAATGAAGGTTGTCAAGAGTTGGCAATGCTAGTTTAAAAGGAGGGGAAGAAAAAGATAATGCAAAGATTGACTCTGCAGAGGATGATGGAAATATAATAAGAGACCAATATAATATCAAGGGAGCTGCCTCAAATATCAGGAGGACCCTTTTCAAAATCCAAAAGTTGCGAGTTTGGGAAGGAAACAGACAATAAGGACTTTATATCTTCCGAAGTTAAATGTTTGCGTAATTTGGTTTTGAAAATAGCTAATGTAGACGAAAACCTAATTTGCAGTGGTAGATTATTACATATGAATACATATTTAGAGGCGAAAAACTGAGACCGGTTAGTTGTGGTGCTAAGGGGTGGTGAAATGATCATAGAGGAATAACGAGTGGCATAGGGTTGATTAACCGGAGTGAGAGCGTTAATTCGTGGGAGATTTGGGCTAGAGTTAACGCGAAACAGGAAGCAGAGACCGGCTTCGAGTCTTCTTACCCACAGAAATTTAATGTTTGCTAACTGGCATCTATCCGTATAGGGATACTGGATCCAGGAAGAGAAAATAGTCTTTGAGTAAAAACCCACTGAACTTTTTCAATCTTACTGCGGTCAGAGGCGTTCATCAGCCCAAATAGGGGACAGCAGTATTCGAGGATAGAAAGGACAAACATGCGGTATAGGTTTAACTTTATTTCCGGTAGGAAGAAATTATGTGATATATATTTGTATATTTTGAAGGGTTACAGGCATTGCCCTTGATGACCCTATTAATGTCAAGGTATCATTTCATGTGTACAGTCAATATAAAATGGTGTACATTTAAAAATGTTTGAGTCAAAGCATAACATAACTTCAAATGCGTTTTCACAGCCATAGGCGAAACATTGTGGAACAAAATTAGAGCCCGAAAGATTTTAAAAGGCTGGTTTTAAGTAATCATGTTGTGAAAGTCGTCTTTTGTCAAATATAATGCCATCAAGCCTTCTTTTAAAATCAGTAATGCTGTCAGAGGTAACCGTCTCGCTTGGTAACGAGTTCCAAGGTCGTACCACTCGTTGGCTGAAACAAAACTTTCTGAGGTTCAATCGCGTGCGTTCGCTATTAACCTTGTAAGGATGACCACGCAGATGAGTTGTGCAGGCAAAGTCGAAGAAATCCTCCGATCTCAGGTAGGAATCATGGCCCCGGATAATCCGGAATGTCCAGAGCAGGCTACACCGTAAGTGCCTGTAGGAAAGAGGAAATAAGTCAAGCTTTTTCAATCTGTCTTGGTACGGTAAAGTCTTAAGACCGTCAACCATCTTCGTTGCTCTCCGTTGCACCTGTTCGAGGAGGTCAACATCTTTCTTCATCCATGGTATCCAGGCTGGTATTCCGTAATCTAAATGCGGTCTCACAAAACGCCATAGACTTTTCCGAAGAGATCAGGGGGAATATTTTTAAACGCACGTCTGATCCAATGTAGTGTACATGTTGCCTTCTGGACTGCTTTCTTACAGTGTTCTGAGGGCATCAAATTCGCAGTTGTCCACATGCCCAGATCTTTGTATGTTTCAACCTCTTTTAATGCAGTGCCATTAATAAAGTACTGGTGTCTCAGAGATAATTTTCGACCGGTGCTTATGTGTAGGATCACGCACTTGGATACATTAAACTTAAGAAGCCACCTAGCCGACCAGGCACTTAGTTTGTCGATATTCGATTGTAACCCTTTTGCGTCATCAGCGCAGATGACTTCAGTCCATATTTTAATGTCATCTGCAAACATGACAGCTTCACAATCTAGGTCATTGAGACAGTCGTTCACGTAGATTAGGAAGAGTAGGGGGCCCAAAACAGAACCCTGTGGAACACCACTTTCTACTTTTGCCCATTCTGAGCTAGAGTTTTCCAACAACAACTCTCTGTACTCTGAAAGACAAGAAACTCTTGATCCAATTGAAAAGTTTTTCCTTGAATTCCTACGTTCCAAATCTTCTGTAAAAGAAGCCCGTGTGGTACACTATCAAAGGCCTTTTTGAAGTCAAAAAATACAACATCTACTGCATGACCCTTATCTGTGGCCTTTGTCCATTTCTCGTGCGACTGAAGGGCACTCGTGAGACAGGAACGTCCTGGACGGAAGCCGTGTTGGGCATCGCATAGGATTTGGTTATTTTCCAGATAGCGCATTAAATTCCTCTTGATAATACGCTCCATTATTTTACATGCTATGCAAGTCAAACTGACAGGGCGGTAATTTTGACAGTCGAGTCGTGAACCTCCTTTATAGATCGGGGCGATGAATGCGCACTTCCATTCTTCCGGGAGTTTGCTTTCTTCAAAGGACTTTTGGAATATGATGGACAGTGGTACACACAGTTCGTTAGCAAGTTCTCTAAGTGCTAATGCAGGAATTCTATCCGGCCCAGGCGACTTGGCAGGCTTTATACGGAGTAATTCGGTTTTAACTACGGTCGGTGAAAAGTCTAGGTCTAGGTCCTCTGTTGTGGATGAGGAGGAGGTGGGGGTAAGGGAAAGGGGGGGTACACATTGTTTGACAAACTGGTTGAATAGCAGCAAAATTATTAGGCTCTCTGGTGAAGACGGTCTGGAAGAATTTGGAAAGAAGGGATGCTTTAACCTGGTCGTCGGTCTCCAGTTTTCCGTCTGCAGACCTAAGGGCAGGAATCATTTCCTGAATTCTCTTTGTACTCCGTATGTAGCCATAAGCATTTTGGGGTGATCCAACGATTTTTGCAGTATGTTTAGTTCAAACTTCCTCCGGAGCTTAGCAGCCTCACATTTTACAAACGTTGCGTTGCTGCTTATATTCCCGTAAGTGAGCATCGGAGCCGGTTTGTCTGTAACGCCTCCAGAAGCGATTTCTTTTTTTAAAGAGGCCTGCAAGTTTGAGTTTATCCACTTTGGGCGGTTTGTGGTTGTCTTTCTCCTGAGAGGACAGTTGAGGAAAACAATGCTTTTCAATAACGAACTCAATGTTGTCCAATCTTTATTGGTTTCACCATGTAGTTCTGTTTCCCAGGATATCTCTGACAGTTGTATTCTCATAAGTGGTAGTTCCCCTTCCAAATGTTTTCTTACCCAAGTATCGGGTAAATTTGGTTTGGAAAAACATTGAGTACTCGAAGCACAGCGTAATGTGATCACTTGACCCTAATGGCGGTTGATCCTGTAGGTCTAGCACATTTTTCCTCATCTCGGGTAAAAATCAGGTCAAGACAGTTTGACTGTTGTCCTTCTCTCGTCCGTGTTCCAAAGGTGACGTACTGAGAGAAGTTTGTCTGTTTGCCCATTGTAGCAGTTTTGGGGTTGAAGTTATCTGGCATTCCCTGCGCAGTCCATGTTTTTCCAGTCAATATCAGGAGCGTTAAAATCCCCAACAATGAGGACATCTTTCTTCTCGCTGGCTTTGTAGAGTTCCGTTATGAGAATGAGATCCTGATCGGAAGTCTGATAAGGCGAACGGTACACAACCGATATCGTCAGTGGTCTGGAATACTTAGCAGATATAGTAATGCTTAAGAATTCCACATCGCGTAATGGAATATGTATGTCAGCCATTGCGGTCAGCTTGCGAGTAACATAAACTATGACTCCTCCTCCTCGACTTGGTCTATTTCTCCTGAAGTTATTTTACCTTAAAAATTACCTTAAAAAATAGGAACACTTTACTCATTGGTTGTGTCTATTGCCCGCACAATACAGTGAGGATTTCGATCTTCGTCTCTCACAAGCATTCCATGCCGCAGTTGACTTAAATTTTTAAGTATTGCTTTAATTGCAGGTGATTTCAACCTTCCTGACATTCGCTGGTTTCCGAGTCCCCTCCGGCTCCAGAAAGTTCGAGGACTTTCTCGAGGCCGTAGATATTGGCATGTGGACCCAGGTTGTTGACTTCCTACCCGAGGATCAAGCGCATACTTGATCTAATCTTCTGCAGAGGCTGCCTGCAGCTCGACAGTGTCATCATTAAGGCCCACTTGGGAGCTCAGACCATGATATCGTTGTTTTCTGCACTACAACTCGAAACCGATGAAACGCCTTCCAAAGAAATATAGCTTTTTCTTTGATTTTCGATTAGCGCTTTCGACAGAATTATTGATACATCTTAACTCCCACGACTGGACTAATTTCTTTATGTGTCGGGATGTGAACACCTGTACCGGTATGCTTTACCAAGTTTTTAGATCCACTTAATTTCTCATTTTGTTCCCCGTAAGAAATTAATTAATATCGCGGATGAGTTTGTCTCCCTTAATCTTTTTCACCGTAGGTTGCGTAAACTCTCTCGTCGATTCCATTTGCAAAAACGACATTTCCGTTCTGCCCTTGATTCACCGTATTTTTGAGCAGGCCAAGAGGCTAACCGAAGAAAAAACAGTTAGCTGAAGAGGTCAAATATGTCGAAAACCGTTCGTTAAATGTAGCGAAACTTTTTCACGCGCAATTAGAACCCATAGTAAAACATGGCACCCCGTACTACTGGATTCTATTGGCAATCCTGTAGTTGATGACAAATTGACGGCTGATAGTTTTTAACGTTTTTCTTGTCCAGAACATTTATTGAAAATTCGACCGCTCCCCGTCCACCCATCCAGGTTTGGACCGGTGCCGTCCTCGAAACCATAACTTTTACCCTCTGGGACGTAACCGTAGCCATTCGACGTTTTCGTCAATCTTATAGTCCTGGACCAGATGGCGTACCGATCAGTATTATAAAGGCGGATGCTAATGATATTTTCCCGTCAATTCTATGTAAGATATTTAATCTAGCTCTTGAAAGTGAAACCTTTCCCAGTGTATGGAAGGAATCGCATATTCTACCTGTCCCCAAACGCGGCCAATCTACGTCATTTGACGATTTTAGGCCAATCAGCACACTGTCCGCAGCTTCGAAAATCCTGGAGACCTTGATCAAAGATAAAGATGATGTATCATTTTAACTGAGAATAACCTATTGAGTGCAGCCCAGCATGGGTTCCTCAAAAACTAGGTCTTGTGACACATGTCAGCTCTCTTTCTTTGATCATGTTCTACAATCTAGGGATAATGGCTTTGCACTTACATAGGCTATTTTGATTTCACCAAGGCCTTCGATCGTGTTGACCATGCCCTTCTTCTCCTGAAACTCTCCTCTTTCGGTATATGTGGTAAACTTCTGAGCTTGATATCTTCTTACCTGAGCTCTCGTACACAACATGTTAAGATCTCCAATGCTATCTCAAACTCGGCACGTGTGCGGAGTGGAGTTATTCAGGGTAGTGTGCTAGGCCCGCTTTTATTTTGTCTTTTTGTCAATGATGTGCCAGGTTTATTTCGAAATGGTAGGCCCTTAATGTATGCCGACGATTTAAAGTTGCCTATCGATACAAGCCGGCGAGATCGCGACACCGTGCTTGATCTATTAAAAAAATGATCTCGAGGCGTTTTGCCCAGTGGTGCTGCACATGGCGCCTTTCCCTTTCTTGGCACAAATGTTCCGTTATGGTTGTCGGTGACAACCATCAGCCTCATCTTAGCATAGATGGCCACGATATAAATGTACCTGGCGTTGTTAAGGACCTGGGCATATCATATTCCAACGGTCTCAATCTTTCAGAGCATTGCGCCCTGATTGTCTCCAAAGCACGCAGAACTGCCGGGTTTATCCTCCGAAATTTTAAAACTATTGATATTAGACTTCGCCTTTAAACAAAATGTACGTTAGACCTGGCCTGGAATACTGCTCGTTTCTATTTAGCCTTCTGCGCGCTAGCGAACGGAAGAAAATAGAATCGGTCCAACACTTCTTCACGAAAAAGAATTTTTATCGTTGGAGCACCGTAATCTGTCGTATCAAGAACGCTGTGGGCTTGTTAACATTGATCCCTTATGGTTTGGCCGAGTGCAGAAGGGACTATTTTTGCTTTTTAAGCTTTTTGAATAATCGTACATTTAATCCCTTATCACTGTGAGGGCAGCTTGACCATCCTCGGCGCAGCAGTCATCGCAATGTCTTTTTATTTCTTCCATTAGCTCGCAGAGTTAAAGTATCGACGGTTCTTTTTCGATAAACGCCATGGCCATGTGGAATAAACTTCCCCATAATATAAAAAGTCCAACGGAGTTATTCTTTGTTCAAGATTACCATTACTAGTTTTTGCATTCAGAACAGTTTCCAAGAATTCTGGGCGCCGACACGGTTGAATCTGTTTTTCCTGTTCGACGGAGTGCGCGGCATCTGAACTCGATCCCAGGTGTTACCTTGAGGGATACGGCACCGTCTCTGCAGCCTGCACCCGTTGACTTCTTCGGCAGACAGTGAGCGACCGTACACGGATGCTTTCTTGCCTGAGGCAGAATCCCGGTTCCTAGCAAAGACAGAGACTGCATACAGACTGCAATTGTGTTAGCCCTTCCCTGATCTGAATTGCTATCATCCTTACAGGCGGCAGTTTTTTTCTCCTGAATAACATGAAAATAGGAAAAACACTTATAATGATATATATTTAGGAGTTTTTTTTCACTGCCAGCCTCTGCCCACTGAATATTTCACCTGACAATGCCTGTAAACCGGTATTAAATACAACTATTATTATTATTATTTTAAGTGCTGATATCCTCTGAGTGATATTTCGGAATCAGTAATTTTTGCAGTAAGCCACGTTTCAGTGAAAGCCATAACGTCTGGTTTTAATTTCGTCAACAACGTTTCAAGTTCGTCCAGCTTGTTGAACAGGCTTTGTACATTTGCGGAGATGACTTTCAATGATCGATTCGTCGAGGAGACCCAGCCTTCATTGTTACAGGTTTTAGCCACAGGAAGGACACATTTATCTGAACTATTTGACCTTCTTTGATTTTCAGCCGTTTTCTCCTCGCTAATTCTCTCCATCAATTCTTTTCCGACAGTTCCCTCATTTTCAGCCGTTCCCTCGGCTCGTAGTCCGGCTGAAAAAAACACTTGTTTGTGCGATTCCCCGTAAAGTCCTTCTTCCTTCTAACAGAAGTGCTGCCTGGGTTTCATTTTTCTAAAAATAATTTTTCAGAGGCCTTGGGGATATTCTCATGTCGAGGCTGGGGTCTGCTTTGCCTAGTCGGAAAGCTTTTTGCACGATGTAAATTTCCCCTTTCTTCAGGACTGCACTAGCATATTCATAAAGCAGATTTAGATCGTGTGTCACTCGTTCCTTCGGAATGCAGGACGTGGATTCTGGGACACCCCGTATTACGATATTTCGTTTACGATTTATGGGCGAGGTCCTAATTTGCCCGCCCACGCTAGGGTTGGGAGTTCACAGAGGTGGCGTTACTCGTGGATGCTGGCACGGTGTAAGTTTCCCCTTTCTTCAGGACTGCACTAGCATGTTCATGAAGAAGATCTAGATCGTGTGTCACTCGTTCCTTCGAAATGCAGGACGTGGATTCTGGGACACCCCTTATTACGATATTTCGTTTACGATTTATGGGCGAGATCCTAATTTGCCCGCCCTCGCTAGGGTGGGAGTTCACAGAGGTGGCGTTACTCGTGGATGCTGGCACTTCAACATGAGAGTGATTTTTGTCCGATGCTGGGATTCTGGGCTTATATTTTTGGATGATATATTACCTTTGTCTTCTGAAACTCGTTTCTTTATTTTCTGGGATCCCTGCCGGTTGCCCTCTTTCCTTACGGGATACTGTTTAACAGCTACATCGAGCTCCGTAGACGTAGCGTCATCTTCCTTGTTGGATGTGATGGCTACGGAAGCTGTGCCTGCGTATGTGCATTTGTCTCCCTCATGTTCCATCGTTAGGGACTGCTTCTTTTCGAGCAAATTGTGAGGAAGTTTCTTTAACTTCTCTATCTCCATCTTCAGCCCCTGCATATCCTTTTCAATCGCCGAAATTTTTTGAAGAAGTTTAAAGCATGTCGCACACGCTTCGTCCTCGTAATTGACATCCAAAAAACTTACTAAACTCTTGGCCCGTTTGGCAGGGAAGTGATTTTAAGGAAACATGTCCGGAAATGAGGTCATTCGTATTATGATTTATGTTTATTCCATCATTAAAAATTAGGTCAGCGAGTTTGTCGTGCGGCGATAGCTCAGTGGTATCACCGTCGTTCCCCGCACGCTGGTGCCCCGGTTCGAATCTCGGCAGTGCCACATATTTTGCACGATTCCCGAAGGGTATATTTTTGACTTCCATGATAGATCGCAAAACGATTAAAGGGTGTTAAAAAAATATGGGACGAAGGTTTTTAGCGGGAGCAACTTTATGAATAAAATATCTAAATGACTCAGCCCTCTGTTGACTGGAAGATCTCGTGGAGTTGCTGGCGAGAAGTGCACAGGAGGAGGATATCGGGCGTGTCCGCTGTTTTTCTGCAGTAGTCTTGTGAGGATGAAGTGTATGTCGAATAGAATCCAACGCTTGATAAATAAAGTCCACAAGAGTGACTAGTAGACTGAAATCCCGAAAGTAGTAAATTCCTCGGAGGTTGAACATTTTAAACCGAATTTTGTGCAGTCTTTGCAGAAATTCTATCTGCATGAGGCGATAATGCTAGCTTGTTCGTGTAACTGAGACCTAAGTCTTTTATGGTTGATCGTTCTAAAAGTGTACTATTTTGAAATACGAGGAGTCCAGGAAGCTTTGCAGGGCCAAACACATGAAACTGCTCTTGGATGGAGAAAATTCCATCTGCCAAGTACAGCTCCAACGTGAGAGCATAAGTAGATCAGTGTTGATTTTGTCAACGCAACTATTAGCAGTGTCTTTAGAAAATGAATAAATGCACTTGAGATCGTCAGCGTAAACGAAATTCTGTGAATTTGTGAGTAAAGTTGAAATTTCGTTAATATAGAGAATGAAGAGAAGGGGACCTAGAACGGTGCCTTGAAAAACGCCACTCGTGATCGGCTGAGGCGTCGAATAGCTATTACCTACTAAGACCTTCTGGCTGCGGTTAGACAAGTAGGAACCAATGAAGTCAAGGAGACGATGCCGGATGCCGAGGGCTTCCAGTTTTACCAGAAGACGTCTGTGCGGTACCTTGTCAAAGGCTTTGCTCAGGTCAAAGTAGATCACAACCACTGACTGCTGCTCATTACGAAGGGAAGTGAAGAGGTTAAGAAAAGCTAAATGACAAAATTCGCATGATCTCCCAGGTAGAAAACCATATTGCGAGTCGCTTAAAAGCTTTTTTTCTAGGCAAAAGTCGAGAATTTGATTAAAAATAATTTTTTCAAGAAGTTTTGCTAGAGCAGGGGTTTTGTGAATGCCTCGATAATTATTAACGTCCGAACAAGATCCCGACTTGAAGACCGGAAGAATAATATATGTCTTCCATGAGTCAGGAAAGAATCCGTTTAAAAGATTAACAAAGAATACATGGCTAAGCAATCGAGGAAAGCTCGGCACTCTCTTAATAACTGAGTTTGAAACACCGTCAGTTCCCGAAGAGTGCGAGTATTTCAGACGAATTATTTGCTTACGAATTATTTCTAAGGAGAAATCAATAGTGCTGATAACATTCAATGAGGATGCCTGAAACGTCGGAACCGGTTCAGATTCCATCGTAAGATGATTTGTAAAGAACGCACTAAACAGTTCTGCCTTCTCAGAGTCTTCCAGAACGAAGTTCTTGTCTTCATTCAGTAATGGAGGAATTTCGTAACCTCGTTTAGAAGAGGATCGATGAGGAACAGTTGAGCAACAGATTTTTGCAGAGTTTGGCTCACTGAGTGCGCAAGATTCCCTCTGTCTGTCACGTGCAAGACGAATCTTAGAGGCTAATTCAAAAT